>CAOKZL010001543.1:0-331053 GCA_948472985.1 Iguana delicatissima | reverse complement strand
CAACTGCCTTGTTTTGTTGTAATTGAAATCCTTCTCCTTTCCTCTCTTGTCTCTTTCCATCTATTTGTGCGTTGAGATTTGAGTTATAAGGATTCAGCCTCCCTTAGCAATAATGTAAGGCATCCCCACAACCTCTGGGTAGGGTTGGCATGGCCACTTCTTATTGTTCAAGAACATAAACAGCTTGTTTTGACAGGGGTAAAATGTCCCCTTCTTCCCACCAATGACACCATCCTTCTCTGCAGGGTAGCTGAAAACGTCTTGGCATTTAGAATCAGACTGAGAACTTGTCAGTCACCCTTCACAGTAGAGCCCTCAGGTGAATTCCATATTTAAACCAAACGATATAAAATGATAGTTATGTCAGTAAAATATTTGTTCCACATGTCTGAAGTCGAGAGAACAGGCTACAAATTTGAGAACCTAAATATAACTTCCCCCAAAACTTTTGTTCTGTCTAAAATTACAACATTAGAATCATAGAATCATAGAGTTTGAAGAGACCCCAGGGGCCATCGAGTCCAATCCCCTGCTATGCAGGAACACACATCAAAGCATTCCCATCAGATGGCCATCCAGCATCTGCTTAAAAATCTCCAAAGAAGGTGGCTCTATCACACTCTGAGGCAGCATATTCCACTGCTGGACAGCTCTGACCGCCAGGAAATTCTTCCTGCGGTTCAAGTGGAATCTCGTTTCCTGCAGCTTGAATCTGTTGCTCCTTGTCCTAGTCTCTGGAGGGGCAGAGAACAAGCCCACTCCCTCCTCAACATGACATCCCTTCAAATATTTAAACATAGCTATCGTGTCGCCTCTTAACCTTCTCTTCTGCAGGCTAAACATACCCAGCTCCCTAACCCGTTCTTTATAGGGCATGGCTTCCAGACCCTTCAACATTTTGGCTGCCCTCCTTTGGACACGTTCCAGTTTGTTGATATCCTTCTTGAATTGAGGTGCCCAGAACTGGACACAATATTCCAAATGAGGCCTAAGCACATAATTCTTTTGCATTCACATAATTCTTTCTGGTGTTCAGAGTGTTTCATGTACGTTATGTCAACAACCTTGTAAAGTTGATTAGTCTCCGCATTCCCATATTACAGGCAGACGGAAGCAGCTTGAGAGGAAAAAGTGATTTGCAATCCACCTAAAACAGTCTTCTCCAATCTGGTGCCCTCCAGATATGATGGGTAGAGTTACAGTCCCATCATCTGTAGTCAGCAGGTCTGAGGGTCATCTAGAAAGTTGATGGCAGAAAGGAGATTTGAACCACATTTTTTGTTTGTTTATTCAGGGTGATCTGAGGATTATCCATGGTGAAAATTGTTTCCCAAATGTAGTGGCACTGCTGGAAACGTCCTCTTCTTTTCAGTAGATGATACTTAAACGGAAGGACCTCAGAGCATAACCTAATCTGTAGACAGGGGCAGATTACCAGTAGTGCCCCTGGTGCAATTGCTCCTAGCCCCTTCCTGCTTAGAGTCTCACTACTGAAGGGGAAAGATGTTGTTTGATTCTTTGAGGACTTCCTGAATCTTCTGTTAGCTTCAATAGTTTGTGTGTGATCTGAATAAAAATGCATGGGATCAAGCTATTAGCTTCACTGAAGCTGCACAGTTGAAAGCAGGTTCACGTATCAAGATTTTTTTCTGTTGCTATTATACTTTGTATTAACTATTTATTTATTGAATTTAATTAATTTTTATGTCACCACTCCTGGAAGAGCTTACACAGGGATGTCATATAGAAGATGGAGTGAGCTTGTTTTCTGCTGCTCCAGAGCCGAGAGCATGAACGAATGGATTCAAATTACAAGAAAAGAGACATTAGGAAGAACTTTCTGACTGCAGGAACTGTTTGATAGTGGGAGAGATTGCTGGGGAGGAGGTATATTCTCCTTGTTTGGAGATCTTTAAATAGAAGTTGGAGGGGCATCATCTAGAAGTGCTGTAGTTGTGTATTCCTGAATGACAGGGTTGGACTAGATGGCCCTCGTGGCCCCTTCTGACTCTCAAAATTCAAAGGAGGGCCTATTTTTGGAACAGATCTAGTGTTCTGGGTACCTTAATTTGGCCTTCTTTGCAGATCCTAAAGCTGAGGAGTGGGAATAGAGAAGGAAAGTTCATGTGGAAGGAGGGATTTTTCCCCCAGATATTCTTCTGAGGTTAGATGCAGTCACATAAAGATGTAGTCGCAAGTCTTAGCATGTGCACTACGAACACATGAGGCATTTGGCTCTTGCTGATGCTGTGCTTGTCCTAGAGGCCGATGGAGATAATTCCAAGATGGGAGGGATCTAGCCATGCAGTGTGCAAAGCTATCTTCCTGCTGCCCTGAGTGGAAAAGCTACTTTGCTTTTCCAAGACCAGTACCATGTTCCTTAGTCATGCACTAACCACTAAGTGAGAAGGGCAGGCAGTCTGCCTTGGCGCCTGTCCAAATGGTGGCATAAATATGGCCCCAGAAGTAAGTCATACATTTGGTTCCCTTTGTCTGATTAAGCCCCTTTGTGATGATCTGCGACCTTCTGGTGCAACTGCTCGTAGAATAAACGGAAACTAAGTGGTGGGAAGGTGATGTAGTGCTGGCACTCTGTTTGGAATCTGTGCAAGACACAGGATTATTTGGCTATGAGCACCAAAGTATATATTTTACTGCTGATGGAATAGTAATCCCACTGACAATGATATTTATGAGATTATTCATTTGAGTCACACTATGATTAAATAATTGGCAGCCTCAGAACTCAACTCTGCTGTTAAGATACAGGATGTAGAACTCTGAGAACAGAAGCTATAGTTCTCCTTTCAGGGGATTTAAGTCAGTTTGCTGTTGAACCAACATGAAGGTAGAAGTGCTTTGACTATACCGCTTCAAATTCCTATGGAAAAGGAAAGGTCATATTTTGATTGTCCTCATTAAAAACAAAATAAAACAAAACACAGAACACCCCTGAGTGTGGTTAATTAGCACAAGAGAGAATGGTTTTTAATGTTTTAACTGCTTCCAGAAACACAAAGTGAATTTGGGTTTTTTATTCAAGACCTGCTTTTTCTCCCTCAGAGGCATCTCGACAGGTCACCTTTAGAAAACATGATGCTAGATTAGATAGACCCAAATTTGGCAAAGCTACTATTTTGGACTACAAGTCCCGGATTCACTACAGCCATCATGGCTGCTCTCTTGGGAAGTCCTAGTCTTTTGCCTGTTTCCTACTAAGATTCATGCAAGATTGTTTGGGTCCTCACTGCCCTTGGGAACCAGGCCCAGATTCAGAGCAAATGCACAATCTTCTGGCTGCCAAACTATTTTCTGTACATCTTGCCAAATCAGTTCTGAATGACCCCTGGGCAACCTTCCCTAGAATCATGAACTGTAGTGACAGTGGAGTGGAAAATCAGAATGACCCACTCCCATCACCTTTCTAATCCGGTTAGAAGGAACAATTCATCACTACCCTCTTATGTCTCTGCTTTTGCTGATCCTAGCTATTTTTTTTTCTTTCTCATGGCCCTAAAAGTATTATTGCTCCAAATCCTTTAAGCATTTTGTGTTAATAAATGTACAGCATTAGGTTTTATCCTTCTCTGTTTCTGAGCCGAGACTATGCTGTTTGTCTTCAATTATCTATTCGTAGGAACATAGGAACACATATTTCTGTGGCTTTTGAGTTCCTTGGTGTTACAACGTACCTGACTCTAATCCAAATCACAAACAAATTGACCCATGGATATTGAATTCATTGAGTTTGCTTGATGCTAATATATATATGGTTAAAACTACCATGCAAGTCACTTTTCTTTGTATTTTGCTTGCCCTTTTTGTTGTTATCTTATATGGGCAGTTCAATAATGTTCTTCTTTTACTGATAGGCATATTGAGTCCTAATGATATCTTTATCTGAATATATCCCCTGATTTCAGGTAAAACTTGGTTTAGTTTTCACTGAGCTGGCAACCCTATTTGTGGACTGCACCCATTCATACCAATGGAGGCTCATATGATTCTCTGTATAGGAAAGAAAAAAATCCTGCACACAGTAAACTGAGATGTTAAGGGGAAATGAAAGATGGATCTCTAATAAAAATTAAGGCACCAAATGAAATTACCATGTAAATGAAATCATAGCAATTGTTTCTCCCATAACCATAGGGATTTATTTTTCTTGTTGATAACATCGCACTATTTCATAAAACATATGAGATAAAAACTTCTTAGTGGCAACACTGAGACCATGGAACTTGCTGTCCAAGAAGACTTACCTATACTTCTTTACTAGTTGAGTGAAAATAGTTTTATGGTAGAGACTATATTTTTGGAATCTTTGTTTGAGGAGGAGAGAAAAGTTATGCAACTTATCTGGAAACACAGTTTTTTTAAAAAAAAAAATCATAGAACCAATAGAAATACCAGCTATCAATCACAAATTCACAAAGTTATAGCCTGCTTTTTGTGAGCCTTTCTGACTGATGCACAATAAAAGTAATAAAGTATTGCTGTAAAATATAAAAACTCACATAACCAAACAGCAGAACAGAGCAACATAAAGCTTCAGCAAAGAGGCAGAAACACCTCAGAATTATTATTGTCACAGCTGGTATTATCTGTTTAAAGCCTGGTCAAATAAAAACCTCTTTGCCTGGCAGTGGAGTAACATTGTTGTGTGCACTAGGCTGGCCTCCTTGTGGAGAACATTCTATATGGTGGATATTATGATTTAAGCCAACAGCGTCTTCCTTATAAAATGGCCTTCCTAGGAAAACTCATTTAAGCCACTACTAACTTAAATTCAGATAGTGTAGTTGAACACAGCATTCAGGCAAGCTCAAGCAGTAGGAAGAGTGGATTGTTAGGTTCCTCCATCCCAAGCCATTCAGGGTTTGTTAAGTAAGTTACCTGCAAGAAAACCAGTACATGGAATGGTTGAGATATGTTCTCTTATAACTGGTCCTGGTTAGCAACTTACGTAGTTGTGTTTTGCATTAATGGAAGTTTCTGAAGAAATTTAACAGGCAGCCTCGTGTGCAAGACATTGAAGTCATGACCTGGCATTCATGAGAGAATTTGTGATGTGAGTCTGATATACTGATGCATCACCAACCCTTCCCTAGAAAATAATCACTGAGTGCATTTTCTGTTCCTCAGAAAATAATTATGATTGTATTATGTTCTTTCTCTTGATAGCTTTCTGACTCTTTAATATGCTTTGCTTTCACTGATTGATGTCCTTTCCTGTTCAGACAGACATGCCTGAATGAATCCCTTCTGTCACATTCAGTTGTGTTTGCTAACAAAGAGGATATGGTCTTTACCTGTGTGAGCAGTCCTGCCTGAAAAAGTGGACTTGCTTCATTCTTCTTCTCTTTCATTCTTCCATTCTGCCAATGAAAGTGGAAGGCTGAGAACCAAAGGAGTTCTGTTTTGGGTTTTTGTTAAACTACTTGGAGTCATTCCTGGTTGTCACTGGGGCACAGAGAGATGAGAATGTGGTTTCTTGAAGAGGACTCTAGAAGCCAAGATTTCAAAGAGAGTCCATTAAATATGCTTGGACTCACCTTTCTTTTCTGCTCCTTTCTCTTCTCATTCCTTCTGTCATGTGTCTCTTGCAGCTCTTTGAAAATAAGACATCTCTTACCCTTGTTTAAAAGTGGCAGAGATCAAGGTCTTCCAAGTACAAGCATTCACTAAAGATTGTATATATAAAATCATGAGACTGAAGCAGTAACAAATGGAGGATTTCAGACCTTCTTTCTGTACATTTTGGTATCCATGAAAAAATACAGCCATATCTATTTGCTTTTATTGTGCTAATCTTGTATTACATCAACATTCTAAAATTACATTATTCTGTTCAAATGCAACAAGTCCTTAGTGATTAACATCCAGGTTCTAATGCCTGTGCATAATCCTTTTTCTTATGTCTTATCTATATAAATAAAAATAAGTTCATGTTTATTTGTTACTGCATCATGTGAAAATGGCTAGATGGAGGGTATATTTGGGTGGGTTTTACAGGCTACATGGTGTAAATGAAAGTCACTTTCAGGGAGCCCTTTACGTACAGAGTAGTGTGTCTGGCAGGCAATGAAGAGTTATGCTGTTTCAAGGGCAGCTGAGATGGATGTGTAACGTGCAGAATATTTGAGAGATAGGCACACATCTTCCAGAGCAGTAGAAGCTTAACAGTTATTGATATGGTTAATGATTACCCAAACAATGGGTGCTATAGCCAGTTTCAAATATATTTCTCCCATGCTTTTAAACTTCTTTTTTCCCAGGTAACAGTAAACCTCCAGTTCATAATTATGAATGAGTGAAAATAATCTGTTGACCCAGCCCTCTGCGTGAACTATGTTATTTGTGGGCTGGGTGTGATGAGACTTGTAGTCAAGCACATCTACAGTGTGCCAGGTTGGGAAGAGGTATAAAATCCTCACAATATTATCTGGCATGTTAGTTCCCTTGTGAGTCAGCATGGATTACAAAAACTCCTAATATGTACTCAAAACATGTATTTAAATGTCTGAAGACAGGTGCCTACAGTCTCCTCACTCTCAAATATTGTACGTGTTCTGTTGCTCTTAGTTTATCCTGGCTACAATCCAGTCACAGGTAAGCATTTTTAAGGCTTCTGTAAGAGAGATCTAGGCTGAAATAACATGTTGTTGCAACCACTGCACAGCCACCAAAAACAGTGGCCCTGCTTCTCCTCCCCAAGTCTGTAACATTAGTATAGATATCATTTAGTACAACCCTATGATTAGAGAAAGTGAAGTGGGTGCCTTAGCTAGCAGATGTTGGGGCAGGAGTGGGAAGACACTGGAAAACAGAGATTTGTGATCCAGGCAGTGTGCCTTGTATCTTTTTGGCTGTTCCGCTGTCCTCTGGTTGAATGATTAGCCTTTGAATTAAGTGAAAGCAAAATTTTTCTGTACATGGAATGGGAAGTGTCATCTTTCATCTCAAATAGCAAAATGTCTTGGACCATCCCTATAGTATGGCAGAACGGAGGAAGTGGTGTCATTACGTTGTAAATTTCTCTCTCTCTGAAAAGAGAAGCCAGTGGAGTACAAAATGGGGGAAGAGATGCCAGGCAGATACAGTGACTATGATGTAGGAATCTGGCCCTAAACACATATCTGAAGTCTCTCCAAAATAAATCCAATAAAACTTTACTTAGGAGCAGATGAGTTGATCTTGCCATGCAAGTATGTATGAAATAAGGAGTATCATGATGCAGACTCCTTGCATAGTTTTCATGTGTGACAGTTGCATACTTGTGTACTCTAGCATGGTCATTATGGTATTAGGGGCTCTTGGTGCTAATCTCAGCTCTGAGTCCCAACTCCACATTACATACAAACAGGTACAGGGGGGCTGTTGGAAACTGAGATGCAGTGGAGGGAAGCACTGGACCCTCTGGAATCCCATATGCTTGTAGCCATGTGGAAGAGCAGGAACAATTCAAGACAGGCACAGGTCAGTTTGCAGAGATTTCAATCAAGCAAGACACTGATCTCTGAGACCAGCAGCTCTGAAGGAATTGAGCCAGGAGATGTCATTTTGTACAGGTGAACATCTGGTCAATTCAAGACCAGCTAGTCCCTACTTGGCTGCACATATTAGCTGGAATGCTGACACTGCAGTACTCCCTTACAGCCATCCTACAGGTTGTACTAGAAAGCAGCAAGAATCCAACCAATAGTCCCTTTCATCTGGGAGTATGGTCTCTGATGCCAGATTTTCCTTCTTTCTAGGTGTTCTGCAAGAAATCCTTAACCCTTGACTAGGTAAATCTTCATAGGTAGCTTGCTTTCTTCCTTATCTGATTTCGAATGCATTTTACTCTTGAATCTCCTTCCTATAATATTAGTAACTATGACAAACTCTGTCTCCACTTACTACTTTTTCATTCGGGGTGTCTTTCATTAGAAGCATATTCTTCTGTTCTAAAACAGTTTGTGAACTACTGTAATGTGTATTTGCACGTTACACATAAATCCAGTGGAGACTCCATTGTCAGTGGGAGGGTATATATGTCCCAGGCTTCAATCTGAAATTTAAAGGAGCTCTCCAAGTTCCTGTACCTATTTCGCAGAGAGTGCATTTATTTTGAGCAACTCCTTGCAAAGGTCCTTTAAAATTCAGCATAAAACTTTGAGTGGATTCACTGTCCCTCTGATGTTGGACCCACTAGTCTTTACTAAATAAAACTGAGCATTAGGTAAATCCCTGTTGTTCCTTCTCAAGGCTTCTTCCCCAAATCAGGAAGCTTCCTTAGAGAGTTATTGAGTAGTTTCTCAAATTTTTAAAATTTATTATAAGAAACAGTAACAACAAACTAATACAACCAGAAAAGAAAAGGAGAGAAAAGTAGAAGAAAAGCTTAACCCAAACCAAACAGCAACAATGCTGACCAAGCAACAGAAACACTGCTTTTAAATTTAACTGCATCTAAAAATGATTAAACAGTCCTTCAATTGCATAATTGTATTAAAATGGTCAAACTCAAAATATTTGCTGATGTGATATCAAATGACTTTACTATTTTTGCTATTGGTGAAATAATAAAAGACTGAATTTTCATAAACATCTCTTTTGTTATTCTACAAATCTATTCAGATTCTACAAGTCAGTTGTTCTGCAGCAGTTATTGAATATTGGCTTGCCTAGCAGAGTTGTTGAATGAATGACTTAAATAATTCATATGCCATATTTTGTGTATAAATGCCTGTTGTTTTCAACCTGAGTTCTGTCCTGGACTATAGCTAAGGGGGGGGGGGAATCCAGCCAGCAAGCCCAGGCTACCTAAAGGATTCTGGGGGTTATAGTTCTACTGTCCCAACCTGTTGCCTTCCTGATGTGTTGGGCTTCAATCCCATATTCCCACAGCTGGTATAGCTAAATGTGGAATTATGGGAAATGAAACCTAACATGCTTGACTTGCAACTGGTTTGGGGAAGGCTGTTGTAGTAAAAAAATTTTTTTTTCCAAACTCTGTTTTCTATTCATATTAAACACACATGTGACCATGGACTGGAGTATCTTTGTAAAGGACAGAACTGGTAGCTGCTTATTCATTATCCTGTACTGGTTGTGTGTGTTTTAATAATGGCCCTTCCAGACTCATGTAATGCAGAATAATAAATAGCAGGAATTTATGTTTGATCTCTGCATTCCAAGCTTGGGTCTTAAAACTTGGAAAGAGGGACTTTTGTATTAAAGGTTGGGCAGAGAGCAAAGCTGGATCAAATTTTGAGATCTCTCATTGATTCACAAAGATTTCAGACTTCTAGTTGTTTAAAAGTAAAGCAGGATAACAGCTCCCTTCCTGCTGTAATTATGCTGCCAAAACAGGGGGAGAAAAGTTGGAGTAAAACCAGAGTGGATTTTTGTACAGGAAAATAGTGAGCTCTGTTTAATTCTGGTACTCAAAAGAACTCCCTGGGTTCAGAATTTTTTTGTTCTACATTTTTGCTTAGGCACCAGCCCCTGATTTGTGAGTCTTAGCATTCTACCAAAAAAATTAAAAGTAGAATCCACAAGGCTAAAGTTGACTCACCCCTAACCTTTTGTCCTGTGAGATTATTAATATTCTACATGGAAACATTCAACTGTGCACTTGCCGGTGTATTTTTGCGTACATATATAGAGGGAGCAGAAGATTCCAGGGTGCTTCTCACCCCCACCCCCAAAGTTTCTAAGAATGGACTTACCTACTTGCCTGTCATGAAATTGGCAGCGCCTCAGTCCTCATTAATTGGCTTGTTACTTAGTCCTGGAGCAGGCTTGGCATCTCTTAGATTGCCAGCAAGCCCCGTACTAAAGACCTAGGAGACATGAATCAAAATAGTTGCGTGATGTCATAATGGGAATGTTGCTCTGGCCAATTGGTGCCAGGAATTGTCTGCTCAGGGGTGGTTTCCTTTTACAGTCTTTTTTAAAGAGACATCACGCCAAACTGCACATGGCAGTTACCTTCAGGGGATCTCGTGCTCACTTTGCCCATTCAGTGTTTTATTTAAATTGCGGCAGAGTATCATCCAGCCACAGCCCTTTTCTGCTGAAGCGGATCCGCTTGTTGAAAAAATCTCTGACAGCTGAACAAGCTGGTGCTGCTTCCTTTTTCTTTTTCTTTCTTTCTTCCATTCTCTCTTTCTTGCTTTTTTTTCTCCATTAGAATATAAGTGCTGCTATTGCAAGTTGGAAGGAGCATTCAGCTGCTCCTGATATCAACAGATGTTGACTGAGTAGCGAGCTACAGTGCTGGGAATGTAATATTCACAGGCTGCTAGTGACACAACTTTCTGTTAGTAAGGCACAAACTTCTGGGGGTTCAAACGTCTGAATCAGAGCTTAAACTCTTGTTCTTAGCAACCCTGATAGCTGGTTCATGTCTGTTATGTTCTTTCTTCTTCGATTTATTTGGTCATTTTCGCTCTACCACCCAGTGTTGACAAGTTGAGTTGGCGACTTTCCCCCTGCTCTCTACTCCACCTGTGGAACGTATTTGCTTTCGGATACAGGGGTATGAGTGACGGCTGCTGTAGCCCACGCCTGCTGTAGCCCATGAAGCGGTTTGGCAGTCTCAGAGGAAGCAAGAAACGAAAAGATCAAGGCAGGAGCTCCGAGAGGCGTAAATCTGAACCTCATGGCCTTCTAGGTAGGCAAGTTCTGCCTTGCACCTTAAAACCTGGGATGATTTCATGCTGGGGTAGGAATTGGAAAGTGCTAAGCAGGTGGCTGGACTGTTTTCAGTAGCGGATGGACTGAGGGTGGCTGTTACAGGTGGGTGTAAAGGATTTACCATGCAGTAAATCTGCTCAGACCCAAGTCCCACCAAATTCATTGGGACTTCCTACCAGATAAGTGGGTATAGGATTGCAGCCTTAAGTGTAATGCCCAAATTTGCTTTGTAGCATTTCATGTAGGAGTGTTGAATAATGCTTTCTCAGCCTGTTGAAAATCAATTTCACTTTAGCTGGCTTAATCAATATCAGCTAAGACAGATGGGCAGGCAAAGGAGAAGGACATTTCACAAGTGCTTTTTTAAAAATTCATTGAAAGCCAAGGCAGGTTGTGGCGCAGTCACCCTTCTCCTTGAAGTAGGTTGGTAAGAGAAATTCAAGAATTGTCTGAAGTCTCAGAGCTTTGATGCAGAGCTGATGGAACTGTGTTGCCTCAGCGAGCTGTCTATTTAACTGAATGGCTTTATGGCAATACCCTGGTCCTTGGAATACAGTACGAAAAACTGTAGCAGGGTCACTGGCAATAGTAGTTTGATATCAACTAAAGATGCAAAAACAAAACAAAACAGAACAAAACATTCCACGTTCAGTAAGAAAACCCAAAGTAGAATGTAATAACAAAATAACTGGAAATGTATGTAACAGCTACCATTACATTCTATTCCATCCTCCTTTGGGTTTTGTTATTGTTTATGAATTTTGAGGTAATACCTACTCCCTTCTGTTCTATAAACTGCTGGAAGTTTTCTAAGTACTGCACAAAGCTTAAAATGTAGGACAGCCGCATGCATGCTTACACTCTGATGAGCAAGACATGAAAGGAAAAAAGAATAGGGAAGGAAGAAAAAAACAAGGGAACTAGAAGCACAGGCTGATGACTGGGCCAGCTTCATCTTCCCGTTGCCACAGTATTGTTTTAGGAAGCAGGGGCTGCTGGTGGCAAGAGCCAGAGTTTGCCTCCCTTCCTTTTTTAGAGTAATCATACTATAATTGCAGGGTGGGTATCTTTGCAGCCAGTACCATCATGCCCGCAAATGTTTCAAAATCATGTGTAAATTACTTGTTCCCTGTGAAAAAGCTTCTCCACCATGTCAGTGCTCATTAACAGCAATTCTGCCGTGTTTATCAGGGACAGTTGTCACTGGTTTAGCACCTTTGCCTCTCACCACTGTGCCTGTGAAAAGTCCTGGGTGCCACAAATTGTGATTTTAAAGCAATTCTTGTACCTTCACATGAATTCTTCAGGTGCTGTTGCAGTAGCTTTGCAGCTGGATTGTAAATGAATGGTACTCTCCATTGATTTTTACATTTTTGCTTTGTTGTCTGTTACATAGCATTTCAGTGACTTTTCACATTTGTGCTATTGTGTTAATGAAGACAGGCAGTGATTAGTTTTTAAAATAAAAAGTACCTGACTGAATTCATGCAATCTCACCTTGGCAGACCTCTGGCTAGTTCAGTTGAGGGGCTAATTATGGTTTTGCAAAAGTGAGGAGCACTCTGCACATGCTCAGAGCTGGTTTCTTTCATACCAGACCAGCTCCTCTCAGCATTCAAGTTATAGGATTATGGCTGGGCTCAGTTGAACGTATGGTGAGCTGTTCCTGTCAATGAAATACAGTTCCCCATAATCATTTATTTTCCTAGAACATCTTCTAGAGCACACTGCCCAGATTAAAGCAGTATATACAGATGTTTTGTAACCATTCCCTCAAAGCTGAACACCATTTCTAGGAAACAATTGCTGCTGTTGTTGTGTGCCTTCAGGTCATTTCTGACTTACAGTGACCCTAAGGCAAACCTAGTGTGGGGTTTCCTGGGGCTGAGAGTGTGTGATGTGCTATGGATATGTTAACTATGCTCCTGCAAAATGGAAGTATAGACATGACGGATCAAGAATGGAATGTTCTAAAAAGTCTGTGGAAAGAGAGATGGGGAGAAACATCTCTTTTAGAACTGTAGATCAGAAAATAGAGTTGTAAATTCATTTGATATGCTATGTTATCTTTTCTTTTCATAATCTTATATCTCTCACATTATCTCTTCTCCTTTTCCATTTTCTTTTTTCATTCTCTTTTTTATTTTTTTATTTTTCTTTCCTTTTTCTTCCTCTTTCTTTTCTTTACTTTTTATATTGCTTATATTTGTATCTCTTTTGTACTCCCCCTTTTTTTATTTTGTTTAGTTTTCTTTTGTTAAATCTAAGTTTAATTAGATTCTTCTCTTAGACTTTCATAATAATACTCTAGGATAAGAAATATTGAATATATAGAATAGGTCTGGGCTGGGGTATAATAACCGTTAGGCTAAAATAATGATTGCTGTTCTAGGTTATATTAGGTTATATTAGTTATAGATAAACTCGAAATTATCTAATGATTGATCTATTTCATTTATATTTTCTCTGGGGGTATAATTGTGTATTGAATAGTGCTGTAATGCTCCATTTACACTGTTCGTTGATAATCTATTATGGAATTTATGGCAACATATACATATGGATTTGTTGTATATTGATTTATATGTATTGTGTTGATTAGTAATTAAAATTTGGGGGGAGAGTGTGTGACTCAAGGCCACTCAGTGGGTTTCCATGGCCAAGTGGGGAGTCAAACTCTGATCTTCAGGGTCATAGTCCAGCGCTCAAACCACTAAATCATGCTGGTTCTCCAAACAGTTCCTGCTTAGGGCCAAAGTAATGGAATTTTTTGCGGTGCAGATTGCAGGTGGCAGCAGTCTGGATTGGGAATGCACTGGGGAACAAAGGATTAAAGCCCTCTGCTCCAGTGCTCAGTTTCCATTCTGGATTGGGTCCCTGCACTAGCAGTTTGAGGATGGTGGTAGTTTAACTAATGTGTTAGATGTTACCACTACAGCTACTCCTTTGTCTTCTTATTCTGACCTTATTCATTACATGTTGCTTTACACATAATATGTTATAAATGCATAGCTTTTCTGTTAATTTCTTCAGTATTAAAAAAAACCCTAAATACACCCCCCACCAGATATGACACTTTATGAGTAATCATCATTCTGGAGACTGTTATTCATTACACAAAGAAATTATGATGTTAGCAGTTATTGCATTGTTTTGCAAAAATAATGTCATTTCCTCCTTCCCAAAAGTAATGTCTTACTGGTTGTGTCTTTACAAGTAGGTAATGTATTGCCTCCAATTTGTGCGGGGAGAGGTGGCAGTAGCAGAAATCCCTAGACTCACAGGCAGAGCTCTATTCTTAAGATCTTATATAGTTTGGTCCTATAGCTTTGCAGCTAAAGACTGTAAAATAATTGAATTATCAGATGAATCATACTGAATAAGTGCTTAAGGATTAACCGATTGAGAATTTGCCATTCCTGACTGCCTTTCATTACCTTCCAGATCATTATGTGCAGTTGGATATTTAACTATCATTTGTTTAAAAACTTGTTTCATATTTAGTGAGTTTCATCACTATTGAGCCACTGGTCACAAATTACTTTGAAAAAAAATGCATAGTTATTTACTAAAATATTTGTAGATTGCCCTTCATTCTGGGCACTTTATCATTAACATTATAAATTGATTGAGACTATAAAAACTCCAAACACGTCATTACAACAAGGAAAAGCAGCAAAGATATTAAAATAATGGGAGCAAATTTTGGATAAACACACTCCTATTTGACTAAGATGCTCACCTTGACATGGCATGACACCTTAGCTATATTCTCTGATATGTGGCAGAGTGAGGCCTGATAGTTTCCACCTGATGAGCAGCACAAGGAAGAGGAAAAGAACCAACCAGAACACCCTGGTTATGAGTTTCTGCTCTTCATACGGTTCACATATGACAGCTGCTAGTCTGCAATGCTAGTGGTCTTCAGTTTATTTAGTAACGATCTCCTGCAGGTCTACGTAAGTCTTTGTGCCTTTCAGAAGACATTCTGAGGCAAAAATTCAGTTTTTGTGGAGTGCAGCTGGGTCTCTCAGGTTTTATCATCACCCAGTGTGCCTAAAACTATACTGAGCCATCATTCCTTTAAACCAGTGGTTCTCAACCTGTGGGTCCCCAGATGTTTGTGGACTTCAGCTCCCAGAAGCCCCAGCCACTGTGGTCAATGCTCAGGGCTTCTGGGAGCTGAAGTCTAGAAACATCTGGGGACCCACAGGTTGAGAACCACTGCTTTAAACCTCTGAAATACAGTTACAAATGACAGCTCAGTGCCTTCGTAGATCTCATGCTGCATATCAAAATGACTGTTAGGCAGAACATGTAAATGATCATTTGTAACATTCTGCAGTTAAGAACGCATGGGTGTGATTGTCACGTATAGAGATGTGAAAATCTGCCTGTTTCATTTTTGTTCAATTTTACTGAATTTCATTAACATGGGCATCTCATCCCAGTTCTGTCTCAGGTTGTGTCTTTGTTCTCCCTTTCTGGAAATTTGTGTGCATTTTTGCATGTGCATTTATTCAAAATGTGTACTTTCTTTTCACACATTTCCCACTCTTTGCCAGAAGATATTACAAGCCTCAGGAATGTATGGATTTCTGAGACAAAATGTACTCTGCCTGTTGCAAGTCTGAGGCGGTGTGAAATTGATGTTTTCACAAGGAAATGTCAGCCAAACAGATTTCTTTTCCGCTCCTGAATTCAAATTAGACATTTTGCAAATGCCTGTTTGCTGCTGGGCCAAAATCAAGGTTTTGTGGTTAATTTTAAGGCTAAACAGCTTGAGTCCAATTTACATGAAAGGTTATTTGATGTCTTGTATTCCGGCTGTCTCACAGCAGTAATCTGCAGCTGAAGAGCTACAGGCTCTTACGATTCATCTTGCAACTACTGAAAGGAGCAATTTTAGTGTACTATCACCAGATTTATGGAATTCTCTTCCGGTGGGTGTAAGGCATGCACCAACAATACTGGACTTTCAATGCGTATTCAAAATGTTTTGTTACAAAATTCATTCAAGCCTTCCCAGATATATGATTTAACTTATGTATTGTTACCTGCCATCGTGTTACACAGAGTTTATGCCTTACTGCTTTATCAGATTTTCTCACAGTTCTGAGTGTGTACAGCATGTAGGAGTTTGAGAACGTTAAGAGTCTTAAGTTAAATTAATAAGATGAGCTGCAATCTCTTATATTAAAAAAGTGTCCTCAGAATAGCTTGATATACAATGTATTCCTTAAAGTTTAAGTCATTTTGAATACAGCTGGTTGTTTTGTAAGAAAATCCATTCCTTGTTGCTTTTCCCAAGGGGCTGTTGTTATTGTTGTTATTATTTGTTCTAAGCGAGAGGACAGTAATATCTCTGCCCTTTAAAGGACACCATCTGTTCAGGGATAGGTTGAATGACATGAAGGACATGAGAGTGAAAGAAGGTTTCCTCTGATGAACTCAGCCTGACTGGGGGAAGCCTCTGCACTAAGCATTACAGCTGTGAAAACATCTGGGGAACATCTTGTTCAGCCCCACAGCAAGTGTAAAAAGACGCGCCTGCTCATGCAGAGGCCTAACTGCTGACTCCAGTGCTGGCCCAAGGCTGTCCAGGGGACTCTTCCAGCCAATTTTTGGAGCATGTGTTAATGGTGCTTTTTTTGGCCAATTCAGGCTGACTTCTCCCTTTGCTGCCTTGGGCTCGAAAGGTCAGGCAAAACTCCTCCTGCTGCTGTGCTGCTGTTATTGGGTGTGTGCCAAGATCAGCCCACATTGACCAATTGCACCCAACTGTGACCACCACAAGCTGGAAAGGTCAGATACATCAAGTCTGCTAGCTGGTGCAACTGTGATTGCAGCACCATGCATGAGTACGGTTTGGTACAGAGCCAATTCCTAGCTCTTATTTCTGTAGAGATAATCTTCAAAGCATGCCTCATGAAATCTCAGAAGCTGGTTGGGGGATGAACAGGATTTCTAGCTGTGGGAAGGAGAGCTTCAGTACTTTCCCCTCCCTGCAAATCACAAACCTGGGCACAATAAGCAACTATATGCAAAATTTAACTCGCAAGCATCTGCTGTTCCCCCTCTTTCAGTATGGCAATTTGGTTGTTTTGTGTTGATTTTGCACAGAGTGTTCACAGCTCCGTCTTAACCTTGATTTTGAAGTTCTTTAATCTGCAGCATCTGATACTGAGTCAGAATTCAGTATCTTAGACATTAATTTTGGAAATGGAACAATTCTAGTTCATATAGCTACAAATATAGACAGCGAGTGTGGTATAACTCTTAGACTTCCATGCTGACACTGTGGAGATCCAAGTGCAAATCCCCACTTAACATGAAGTGTCTGGATGAGTTGGTCAAGTTCTTTTTCCTCTGCCCAGCCTACCTCAGAGTGTTGGTGTGATGATAAAGGTGGAATGGTAACTAGGTACATTGACCTGAGTTCATGGTGAGGAAAAAACGTGGAATTCCAGTAATTATATATGAGACAATGACTAGAGAAGTCTTTGGTGGCAGTGAGAAACTCTAGAATATTGCATGAGTCTTCTCTAAACAGAATACATCAGAAGAGGCATTTTCTGCTGTAAATGGATGATTCTGGGAGCTATAATCCAAAAAAGAAGGGCTAGTTTTTCAAGCTCTAATTGCCTCTCCATTGGACTATGCAATTCTGGTTGAATTGGAGAAACAATTTCATTTTACTTTCATGAAGTCCTGGTACTGTGTGGCTTCTGATGCATTCTGCTTTTTGCAGTTGCTTGTGTCTCTTCCCCTTCCCTAAGGAAGGGCTTTTGGGACATTCATAGCCAGAACTCTATTTTGCAGAAAGCCCAGATACTTGGAGAGCTGTGGATATGTCTGAGGAGCTTGCTCATAGTCAGTGCCTGTCATTCTGGGTTATCAGACCTCCACACACTCGAGATTATGTTCAAAGATTTTCACTGAAAAAGATGCTCAGTAAAGCATCGTCATCCATGAGCTCCATATTTCATTAATCACCTCCTCACTCAGTCTTTTGTGTTGTTGGCCGTTTCAGAAAATATGCCCCAGAGGTCAATCAATACCAATTAATCTTCTGTTTCAGACAACTCTTGGCTTGGTTGCTTGGAGGCTTTGAAACAGATACTTGCAATTTAAAAGGTAAATATGTGAGGGACTGCAGTTCTGTATGCAAAACTTCCTTTTTCCTTGGATTTGCTTCCACTGATTTTCCTCCTCTTTTCCCTTCCACCCTGTACTACTTGTCTGAAGCTCAATGTGTGCAATGAACAGGACATAAACCTGGATTCCCACAAAATTACACTCTAGGGATAGTGCTGACTGTAGAATTTGGGCCAGCTCTTCCCATGCTGAAATTTTGTGACAGTGTACAGTTACAATAGTAAGTGACAGATGTTCTGCTATGTTGAGTTTGGAATAGCTTCAGATGACCAGATCATGGGGAGACTATACCTGTCAAGACAGGCTGAACAACCGGCATTACTGTTAAAAGGAAACAAAGATTTCATCGTTTGCTTCTCCATCATATCAGGATAACCAGATGCAAAGAAGTTTCCGCACCTTCTGGAGAAGAGGAAATGTCAGCACAGAGAGCTTTACAAGAGGTCTGAATACCGGCTATTACTCAATTATTAAAGGCACGGGGGGGGCTGCCCTCTCTCTCTCTCTCTCTCTCTCTCTTTTTTTTTGCAGGTGGCTTATCTGTGGTTATTCTATATACCAAAATGTTACAATATTTAAAAACAGATTTTTCAGAAGTTGCAAAAACTTTGTGTACAAAAAACCCCAAAGTAACACAAGTTGCATACCATATTGTATTGTCTTAAACATTAACAGCATAGGAAGAATAGCTGCACATCTTTTAAATAAAAGAATCACTAAGACACTCAGATTTATAACCTGCATCACTTATGCAAATTAAAGAAGTTTGCATGAATTTTTGCATCACTTTTCAATGTATGTTTTCTTTGGAAAGGGCAAGAAGCCTTGTTCTGACTCACAGGAAAGGTCATAGACTTGTAAGTATAATGATTCCTAGCCAGCTCTTGGACACTTTATCCTCTCACAGAATTGCTCGGGAGCATGGAGACCTGAAATCCACATATAGCTCTGAGGGGGAAGATCTCATTCACTGGCTTATTTGTTTTTTGTGGTTTCAAGTTCAGTACAGTCTAAGGTCACAGGACATTTTCATGTGTTTGCAAAGCATGAGGTGCTTGGAGCATAGTTTCGACACTGTATATGAATTCATGTGTTCCATGTGTGCTTGGAAGTAGCTGTAGCTCAGTGGTGGACCACACTCTTGGCATATAGGAAATCGCCAATTCAGTATCTGAATCTTGGATAATGTGAAAAATCCTTTGGTAGAGACCTTAAAGAACCAGTATTTGTCAATATAACTAATTTGATTTTTGTCCTTCCTTGCTTCCATGTAAATGTAGGTGGTATTTGTGGGGTTCCCAGGCAATGTCCCATCCGTATGTTTCAGCAGCACTGCAGTATCATATGACTATACCATGATATCACATGATGATGATGGAGAATGTTGCATTGTGAAACTTCTTACATTGTGGAACTTTTCTTTATTGGCAGAATTTTTTGGTATAACATCTTTATCTTGTATTTTGACCAGTGTACTACTCATGATAGTTCCTTGTTCTCTCCTAAACAGTGCATGAATTCATTTTCCTTCATGCAAACAGCAAGAACAATAACTAGGGTGTTAGAGAGAGATAATAGGCTAGAGTTGCGCTTTCCCACCTGTTGATCTCTTTGCGTGTTGGACTACATCTCCTCATCACCATGGCCATGCTGGGTGGGGATGTTGGAGGTTATAGTCCAACACATCTAGAGGACATCAAATTGGGGAAGGCTGATGAAGATCTTTTTCCTTGGGTCAGGAGATGCTGGATCTGAATGGCGACCCCTTGAACTTCATGTTGCAGTTTCTCGGCACTAAGCAGGGCAATTTGAGCCTCCTGGATAGGGAAGAATATAAAATGGTTTCCTGTCCCAGTTGAGCCTTTCTTGAATAGCAAGGGCTCTGTTGTGTTCCTGAGGCTTTTGGCTTGCCCCTCAACCTTGATCCCTGGTATTCACTTTGGTCCCCAATGGTCCTTCAGTCATCTTCCAATTCCTAGAACCTGCCTCCTCTTGGAATGCTGCCCATGGTCCAGCCTTGACACTCTGATGTCTAACTGCAAGGAATTCTATTGCTTTTGTTTCTTATTTATTTGGTATGGAGGTGCAAACGTGTGAACTGTAATGATACAACCCAGACATGTGTGTACTTCCTGATCTGTGAAAACTGGCTTCTGCTTTGGTGGAGTGCACACTTCTGGCTCTCAGCCAACGATAATTTAAGATGTTCTTGAATCTCTCTTTTTTTTCCTTAGACATTTTCTGCTTGAATTCATTTACTTGATCGAGGAATTGCAGCAGGGCCCAAGGTTTGTATCTGCTAACTGTCACTATAGCAACAGCTTCTCTTGCCCAAGTCTTGCTGCTAAAAATAGATCACCTTGAACCCAGAGAAAGAAATCAAAGGGGCCTGTGGTACATGAAAGGTGATTGACTTTAGGGTGGTACAGCAAGAAAGCTGAGGCTTCAAAACCGCCTAGGTAAAGCATCCCAAGAAATCAAGTAGGTAAGGGAAGCCTACTTAAATAAGAAATGAAACCATGCTACTGTGCTTGAAGTCCTCGTCAACAGCATAAACTGGCAGGCAGAGTGCATATAGATTGAGGGTGTATTCCTAGCTGAGCCGCTATATGGTGCCAGCAAGGGAAGGAAACTCCACTGGAGCCAAAAAGAAAAGAAGGTGCGAAACCAGGTAAAGTTGTGGGTGGGGGAAAGTTTTGCTCAGTTCATGTTTTGATGTGAACTTACCAGATTCATACTTCCTGAACTTATATAGAAATCAGAATGCAGTTGTGCTCTAAAGTCTACCCCCCACTTTTTAACACTGTGATTATGTTTGTCAATGGAAAAAAGATGCAACACGTAAAAAGGTTTTACAAAGAAAGTGAGTACAGAAGTAGGGGCGTGAATGGAAAGTGCGCACAAAATTGCTAGGTACTTTGAGTGATATTTAAAAGTGAGTACAGAACTATGGGTGTTAGACATGCATACAAAAACATGGATGACTTCTTGATGCAGACTTTGGAAACAGAATGTGCAAATTGATGTGGAAACAGAATGGAACAAATTGATTAGTGGACAAACTGAGCAGAAATAAATAGGATTGGCTCACCCTGAGGCCAAGTCCAGCACATGTTGGCAACTGCAGTCATAAACACCTGCACAGAGGATACTCTGCTGGAGTGACCCAATGAACTGAAGTTTGGTTACATCAGAGCTGTAGCTATGGTGTTGGTTTTCCTTGCTTCCATCACTAAGATGAACAAAAGGAAAGAAAAGGGCGATTGCGACAAGAATCGTATTAGTGTTAGAGCACAGGTTGTCATAAGCTTGCATACAACTTCTGTGGTCTCCCCCTTCTCCCAGAAAAGAAAGAGATATAAGATTATAGGAATCAAGATATAGAGGTACAAAGGTGTATGTCATGGTCTTACAGGGCTGTGTGCACACAAGGGCCTCGTAGTAGCTTGTTATCCCTCTGTAGGAATACGATCATCTCAGGTTGAGCACATGATCCAATACTGAGATCCTGATCTATGACTTGGCTACGAGCAGTCATTTTACCCGTGGTCTTGAAGAGAGTCATGGACCTATAGCATCCTCTAAAATCTACAGAGCTTTCACTGAGAAATTCTTGCCCAGGTAGCAAATGATTGCAGCATTTTGAAGAGTAGGATTGCTTGAC
Source organism: Iguana delicatissima (assembly GCA_948472985.1). Taxonomy (NCBI): domain Eukaryota; kingdom Metazoa; phylum Chordata; class Lepidosauria; order Squamata; family Iguanidae; genus Iguana; species Iguana delicatissima. The sequence goes on along the minus strand of CAOKZL010001543.1, from coordinate 309,545 downwards.
TTGGAAGAAAAATTGTAAGAGAACAGCTACAGTGGCAGAAAGAAAGCAATCGTCCCTGTAAATTTTAAAAGTGTAGAAGCTTTCCTCACATTGGAATGTATTGATGGATCAATAAAATGCAGAAGGAAGTTTTTCAAAAAGAAAGTAACACTCAGTGGAAGCAGGAATCCAGGAGAAAAAAGCCCCCCACCCCAAATGCAAATAATAGGAGCAGGGGCTGGGATTTCTCTTCAGTGAAGACTTCTTGAGTACTGTGCCTGACTATCTAATCAGTTTCTGTACATGTCAGCAGCACATCCAGAATAAGAAACTGCTGTGTGGTGTGTTTGAACTGGAATTAGAGATGAGATAATCACCCTGAACTGTTGGAGATAATGTAAAGGCTGCATGGCATTCCTTCAGGCAAGAAGAGGCCATATATGTGCACAGACACTGCTTGTTTTAGTTCAGAATGGTCTTAATGTGACTTCTTTATCATTTTATAGGGTGATTCCATAGGTTGCTAATAGCCAGCCTCTGCAAAAGTAAATCAACCAGACTTAACAGAGATGAACACAGCCTCCTTGAGTCACTTTTGATGAATATGTGAATGGCGTATGAACCTTGGGTAGTACCCATAATGCAATACGTTAATGTACCCTGGGCATTCCTAATTAATTCCCTACTTACTTTTTCATTTGCATTCAAATGCAACTTGAGCATAAACTTTAGATCCCTGTTGGACAAGACTGGTCTAATGTGAATTGATTTTAACAAGGATGGGCTTGACAATCCATTGATTTATTACTGAAGGATATACTATCGGATATAATGAGCCCATTGTCGTGAAGGCCTACTGATCAAAGAGAAGAATTTACAAAGCATGCTAATTAATTTTATAATCTAGTCTGTCTTTAACACTACACAAAGAACTCCTTTGGATGCAGCCAGAATGGCTTTGCCTTGGATAAGCAGGAACATTTATTTATCCTGTTAGACCCCGTCTGATGTTATGTTTGGAGAGGTTTTAAAACACAAATAAGCTGCACAGTATGAATGCCTGGGACCCTGGAGATCTGCCGCCAGTTGGAAAGCCTGATTATTATTTTGTGACATTTTAGTTCACCTCAATGAAGTTGTTGCCCACTAGGGATTCTGGATCATCCCCTCATCTCCAACAGACCAGTATGACTTTCTGTGTTTCTGTGGGTTTTGTATATCTTGGAGGACGTTGAATTGAGCTAGCTAGAACTGAGATTCTGGAACTGGAGGAAGATTATATTGAATCACTAGCGTATATATCTGGCATTGCCTGGAATTTTATTTTCCTATAGGTAACACTTGCTAGAAATACCTTAGGGATTACCTTACCTTACCTTAGGAATTAGATGCGGTTGAAATACATAGATTTGAGATCCTGTGTCTGTAATTTCCCCAAACTGCCTTGCCCGATACTTGTAAGTTTTCCCCATATTCCCCAATCCAATCTGTATTCAGGGTTGCTAACATACAGAGGTTTGGTTTCTGAGGGAATACACTGGCTGCTAGACCTTGTCTCCATAGCAACTCGCCATGCCCAAAAGCTCTCTGGCTGAGCATTCTAAAGGCCCCTCTCTAAATTGAAAGCCCCAGAATTCCATAGAATCTTCACAGGCAGCCAATCATATGAGGTCTTCTCATCTGACACAGCCAAACATATGAGGTTTTCACCTGCCTGACAGAGACAAACAAACAAACTCACAGACAAATTTTGACTTTTATATAGTAGATTTAAAACTGAGGTTTTCTTTTTGAGGGAGAATGTTCTCAGACCAGTAGGTAATGCCACCCATTTTGACTCCTGTTGAATTCTGCTGCAGATTTGGTAATCAGATTACTGCCGTATTGCAGGTTGGTTCACGTTGAAGCTTGGTGCTTCTGGAAAGCCTAAAAACAGCAACTGCCTCACTTTGCCTAATACGAATACCCTAAAAGTATCTTAACTCTGATAGAAAATATTAGTTGACATAGTACTTCTAGTTCCTGGTTTTAACGTGGTGTGATAACATTGTAGCAGTGCTGGAGAAAGATAGTACCTCCTTCTTGTACCCTGTCTGTGATCTGGTTGAGGACTCACTCTCATTTCAAAACTTACTTACTGGGGTGGGAGAGCAAACAGCAAATACAGTTGGCCCTCCACATTCACTAGGACCCTCACAAAAGTGGAAGAATCACAAATACCAAAATGTATATGTGTATGTCTGGGAAGGGGGGCAAAGCATATTGGAGAGAAGAGGCACCCACGGTCCAAACCAGGGCAGGGAAAGGAGAGGGAAGGGAAGGGAAGGGAAGGGAAGGGGTTGGAATGGTGGCCCTATACTTCCTTTTGCTTGCCCATCTCTTTCCTTGGGTGTGTAGTGGCATCAGGAGAGGGTTTGTGGTACTGAGATATTGGGCTGTGAAGCATTCTTAGTGGCTAGACAGTGGCTGGTGGTGGTGGAGTAGGGGGGACAAGAGGCAGGTTTTTAAGGGACTGTGCAGACTGATTGGGGCCACCAAGAGGGGAGCTTCCCCTGGAAAAGAAGCTCTTGAAGTGGGGGAACAGGGGTAGAAGAAACTTGCAAATAATCAAATCCATGAAAGTCAAATCTGCAAGTCTGGAGGGCCAATTGTACATTTTGCCAAATTAAATGTATATAAGTTAATGTGACCAGAGCTTGGGAGAGTTAGTTTTTTGGGACTACAACTTTCAGAACTTCCAGACAGTGTGGCCAATAGCCATGCTGGCTGTGGGGTTCTTAGAGTTGTAGTCCCAGATAATAACTGACTCAAGCTTTCTTAAGTAGAGAAACTCCCGTGAGGGCTGACAAAGACCTGTCTCTGCCTGAGAGACAGGAGACTTGCTGCCAGTCAGCATCTATCGCCTTAACCTAAATGTACTCCTGATCTGCTCCTTCCTCATATATATATACACACACACACACACACACACACACACACACACACACACACACATTTGTACTCTGGTTCAAGCTAAGATAGGAAAAAGAGAGCCAAAGACAGCGAAGATATAGGTATAATGAGAGCCATCCGTGCACTCATTAGCAGAATCTGACTCAGCCTTTTTACTCCATAGCCCGCAAGGAGAATGAATTTCTTTCATCTCGTTCTGCAGAGTCCTCTCAGGCATGAGTGGAGGGCAAATGAGCCATATGATATGAGCACACACAATGCAAAGTGAAGCCGGAGGAGGGTGGCTTTGGGTGACAGCATGAGCATCTGCAGAGCAAAGCTGTCTGGTCTGAATCCTCATGCCTCTTTGACACAGGGACGTAAAAAGAATCGGAAGTGGCAAGCTTTTCAGACCAGTGAGGGTTGTGAAATAAAACTGCAAACAGTGTGTGTGAGAGGCAGGAGATAATACTGTTTGGCGTTAGCCATAGGCATAGAGATGATATACTCCATAGGCATAGAGATGATATACTACAGTGGCACCTTCCTTCTTGGCCTGTGCTCCTGTAGTTTTTTTCTTTGTTGTTGTGTGCCTTCAAGTCATTCCCGACTCATGGCGATGCTAAAGTGAATCCATCATGGGGTTTTCATGGCAATATTTGTTCAGAGGGGATTTGGCTTTTACCTTCTTCTGAGGCTGAGAGTGTGTGACTTGCCCAAGGTCCCCCAATGAGTTTCCATGGCTGAGCAGGTATTCAAACCCTGGTCTCCAGTGTCATAGTCCAATACACCACACCATGCTGGCAGTACTTTTATTTGGGTGCATAGACTGAATTGCACCTTGGCATGTCATAGGCAAAGTTTGGAACTATATGCAGGCTTTCCTTTTGTCCCCAGTACCCCCAGAGTACCAAAGGACACTAGGAATAGGTGCCCCATGTTCCTTTGCAGCTAAGCTGCTTCTTTTTTTTTTCAATTTTATTTTTATAAGCCAAAATCCAGAACTAATTCAGAATAACGATTGTAATATTAGATAATATTCTAAATGCAAGATACAAGCAAATATTAAAACATAATGTAAATTCATTGTATCTGCCTTCCTATATTCTATGTTCTATATTTTCTCTTCTTGCTGTTTGTTTTAATATCACTTAGTTGATTTTCCTAAGTATAAATGAAATTTCCTTTGCAGCTAAGTTTCAAAAAATTCATTTTTGGGCTACAACTCCCAGAATCCCCCAATCAGGATGGGGAACGGCTATGTTAGCTGGGCCTTCTGGGCACTGTAGTTCAAGAAGAAGCTTTTCCAAGCTCTTCTTGGTCGCCCTTCCTCCCTGCCACAGTCCTTCTGACATTTCTCAATATTAATTATTTGAGTCCTTTGGTTAGGCTCCATCCTAACTTCCATGGCAGGATGCAATGAATGTGAAGAAAGCACTGAAAAGGAAAGGAAAATGAGGTGGGGTTCCAAAGAAGGGGTATAAATCACAATGTCCAAAACAAACTGCTGAGTGTATTAGGGTCTTATATGCCTAGACATCTCCCATGCTCCATGATAGACTCAAGTTGCATTTCACAAAGTCATCTTCCACGAAGAAAACCTTTGTTGGCTTCTGTAGGGCTACCCTAGAAATGGTTTTCTAGGTAACACAGTCTTTTGAATTCAGGACCTTTCTGCACCAAACTATTACAGTGCTATTATTCAATTTTCAACATCCTGTGGAATCCTGGGCTTTATAGTTTCCTGAGGTCAAAAAGCTCTCTGGCTGAAAATTCTGAATGCCCCTCCCTAAACTGCAAGTCCGAGGATTCCATAGGATGTTGAAAGTGGAATGATAGCGCAATAACAGTGTAATGTGGAAAGGCCCTCGGAGTTTATATTTCAAGGAATTTTCTTAAAGTAACTTAGACTCTGTGTGTTAAAATAATACAATGAAGTTGTTTTTCTTGAACAAATGGCTAGCAAATGCACAGGAAAATAGTTGCTTTCTGGACCAATACATCTGACTTATTTGTAAATTTCTGCAGTTTGAGGGTGGGGTTGCATTGCTCTGGTATCTTCAGATGTATCCTTGAACCTTGAAGCAAAGCTCACCTAAACCACTTTTCCCTCTCATGGTTATTTCCTGTACGGGGAGGAGTCCGCTGGCTTTTTACAGGAACAGAATAGGATCTGAGCCACCGATATTGTAATTGCCAGGGGTAAGAGCCGAGCTGGGTGATGTGCTTTCCAACTGTGTTTGGAATGCCAAGCCTCCAGGAGTCACTGGAGCTGACTGGAAAAGGGAAAGCAGGAAATCCTGAGAGAGCCAAGACTATTTCCAGAGAAGTGAGGAATATTAACACCTGAGAACTAGAAGTATCAACCCACAGTCTTATTGAGATTTTATTTTGTTGTATTTTCTGTTCCCTTCTCCGTCAGCCGTGGTGTGTGGAAGAGCTTGCCTGTTGATTTGCAGGATTCCAAAGTCCTAGGCTCCCAGCCTGACAGGCTCTTTGAATTTAGTATTGGTTATTGGCAATGTGTACATTTACTTTCACCAGTGTAAAGAGCTGAGAGCTAAAAATTTCCTGCCAAAACTTGGTGAAAGATAGCTTAGCATTCAGAGTCATCTCTCATGCTCCTGATCCTATAGGCATCTCTGGCCATGGACATGTTAAGGCTTGCGGCTGCAGAGCGTCCACTAGAGATGTAAGAAGGTATCTTTGTACAAACTTGCCATTCACCTCTTTCCCAGTCAGCAATACCTTATATACAATATTTTTCTTGAGAATGCGCTAGGTAGATAAAGAGCTTGTGCCATTGTGGGTAACGCATGGACTTTGACCTGTGAATATCAGAAGTGGCTGTGGAGACAGCACATTTTCTCAAATGACTTAGTGCCCAGTCAGAACCTGGGGAAATCACTTTTGGGGGACATGGACCATTTCCGCACTACACTGTTATAGTGCTATTATTCCACTTTCAACATCCTGTGGAATTGTGGGTTTGCAGTTTACTGACACCAAAGAGGCCCCTCCCTAAACTGCAATTCCCAGGATTCCATAGGATGTTGAAAGTGGAATAATAGCACTATAACAGTGTAGTGCAGAAATGGCCACAGTTTCTAAAATTTTTCCTTCAGTATGCCCAGTGGCCATGCTGGCTATGAGACTGTGTGAGTTGTAGTTTTAAAAAGTAATCTATCATTCTTTCTGCAAGATTGTTATAGAGACAAAAATGAGATAAAACCAAGATTTCCTATTGCAGAAGTGGACATGTATGAGGCTTGACAGTTTTGTGGTTGGTTGTTTAGAGATAAGGAACAAGGCATAAGTTTAGGCTCAATCCAATCCTTCAGCTCAAGAGCCCATTCCATATCTTCCCACCCACCCACATTTTCCTCAATTCAGCATCTTTTTTAAAGATGGGTGGGAGGGGTGCATGCTGTTGTTATATGATTGGAAAGCTGGCAGAACCACTTCAAACCACCAAAGATCTACCAATAGATCCTGATCTCTTCCCATCCCCTACCCCTGCCAAGCTAGGGGGAAAGTGGGATACAAATGAAGAGATTCGTGAAGGGTCTCTTCCTCACAGTAGGTAGAGTTCCATCTTTTTTCCCCCTGAAATGGACAAGTTTTTGGTTACTTTTGTAAGATGAAAAATAGAACTTCAGGACTCTGATTTATTTACAGCTTTTTATAGGAGTGTCTATAAAGATGTTTCAGTTTTAAACACCCTTAATATGTATCAACTGTTTTCACACAGAGAACAGTTTAAAGTGAGAAGGAAACCACGTAGATACGTGAAAAAGTAAGCACTGACCAGGTAACTCATTCTGTGTAAAATGGGTCCTATGTATTTATTATCCTAATTATAATTAGTATTGTTTACCTGTTTCACATAGCAACATACAGAAAGATTTACTAACCTCAGAGCCAGTGTGATGTAGTAGTTTGACTACGACCCTGGAGACCAGAGTTCGATTCTCCGTTCAGCCATGGAAACCCACTGGGTGACCTTGGGCATGCCACATACTCTCAGCCCCAGAAAAACCCTGTGATAGGTTCACTTTAGGGTCACCGTAAGTCAGAAATTACTTGAAGGCACACAGCAGCAACCAAGTACTGTTAACTAATCTGGCTGACTTTGTAGAATGATGACTTTTTTGTGTGTTTCTTGCTGTGTTGTTTGCGTGCATTTCTTATGGACTTCTTGTGATTTTGAAAATAAATTTCAATAATCAACATTTTGAAAGTTTTTTCTAAAAAAAAAAGGCTCAAAGCATGTGTAATGCATTTGGTTCTCTTTATAATACTGTTTTTGAAAGATTTCTGTTGAAGTTTCGGAGATAAATCTAATGTCTTGACATGAAATACCTGAATTCCTTTGCGCTGCATTATTATCCTCTCTTTTCCTCCTGGCCTTTCAGTTATGTTCCTCCCAAAAATCCATCCCCTGTGTATAAGCCTCACCAAGTTCCATTTAGCTCACCTCTCAGGAGTCATGCATGGGGCTGCGCTGTTAGTTATACTTCCCATTCTGTATACTGGTTCTGCAGACCCTCAGATACTGGATTGGAGGAAGATGTGTAATCTGTGCAGGGTTTTTGCTAAATGAGCAAAGGTGCACCAATCATGTAGATTTTCACAACATATTTGGAGAATAGCATTTGATTAGAGAACACTGAAGAAGTAAGACTGTATTTTCTTGACTCATAGCAATGTAGATGTTGGTTACAGAAGACTGCCTTGCATAGCCTCATTTTTCAGTGCCTTCCACCTTTCTTTTCCAGAATGACTCCCTTGGTTTTACAAGCCTTAGCTTTCCGCATTGTAACACAAGACAAAAGCTCTCTGCGTACTGAAGACTCAGGGGCTTGACCCAGGTTTGGTCTGAATCCAGGCATCTCTTGCTGTTCAGTGGCATAATATTTATCCATGCATAACAGCCAGCCAAGTCACATGGCTTGGCAACCTGACACACACACTCGGGGAGCCAGGATTGACGTGGGTGCGCAGACACACCTCCCAGTCATGCTGTTGTACTCTGATGACATCCAGATAAAGTCATGCTGTGAGAAGCAAAGGGCTTTCACTGTCCAGTTCCCTGTGGAGAACCAGAAGAAATCAGATCAGATGACATTAAGCCAGATACTGAAGGCGTAGAGAGGGAGGGGTCACATGACCATTTTAAGAAACTTGATAGAGACAGAAGCAGCATATGAATTATTGGGTATCTGAAGGTTACATTTTAAAGCCCTGCTCTGTAGCCTATGAAGCTAAGGATTCTTACAGGGACATTCAAATGTATTTGTTTTGTACAGACTGATGTGGCCTGCCCTCTAGGACAGGGGTAAAAAAGTGTGGCCTTCCAGATATTTTTGGCTGGCAGTTCCCAGCACTCCTCACCAGAGGCTCTGCCAACTAGGACAGCTGGGACTTCCAGTTTGGTTCCCATTTCTGCTCTAGAATGTGGGTCTTCAGTGTTTCTTATTGAAGGTATCATTTTACATGTGGTTCTTTACTTCTATGAACAATAAAATATTCCACTACACAAGGTCTGTTTCCTTGTGGTGAGAGAAAGCTGGAGGCATTTGGTGGTTTGCAACTGGCTTCCTATGAACACCTCTGCTGTTGTTTCTTCTCTTTATCCCAGCTCCAGAACTTACCTTTTGGCATTTTGGAAGGTAATCAAAGGGCAGGAGAGGTGCACTGTGTATCTGCACATGTGCGCGCGCATGCGTGTGTGTATCTAGAGGCCTTGGCAATCTCTTTTCCTGCTTACATTGTGGGTGGGATTTTTAGTCTCAGAATACTTGTTGGGAAAATTAAGTTAACAACTATCTCTCAGCATGTCCTGCCTCACAGGAATGTATGTTGTGAGGGCATATGTGGGAGGGTAACTATGCGCTCGGTCTTGAGTTGTTGGAGTAGAAGAGGAGAATAAACAACTGAATAAACAACTATTAAATAGCTTCTATATGCATGCTTTGTGATATCTGAATTGAAAAGGAGAGAAAATGAGTTGCCTAGGATCATCCAGCAAATTTAGTAGCCACATGGTGATTTGAACCTGGGTTTGCATTTCCACATTTGAGATTCAAGCCATGCTAATTAGTTGTAAGCTACAAAGGTATGTTTGAAATATCTTATTCAGCTTCAAGAGTATTCCAGTTTACCTCTTACTCCAGAAATTTTTACATCTTTACTTATTGTGTCAGTGAAAGGAAAGATAAATTCCGTTATGGCATGTGGCATTCCTAAATTTTTTTTTTAATGCTCTCTCACCAGTTTCTTGTCCAACCTTGTCTACTAAGCAGTAAATATTGAAACTGCATGTACCATTTGAGTTCATTAGTAATGCAAATGAAACCTGGTTATATCCTTTTTCATGGCGGAATGTGGCAACCCATCTGTCTTAAGAGAATCTACCTAAGTCAACCAAAATGTGCCTTACTTCAAACCCACGCTTCTCTTGCGTTTTAGAGTGCTTAGATATATAGTTCTTTTTATAGTCAACTAATCAAAGAAGCTTTGAGATGGAAAACGCAAATCAGGCAACTCCTTAGAAGGAAACACAGATGAAGGGGGAATGGGTGAGAGTAGATTTTCCTTGGTTGGTCACTGCTGTCACATGGCACCGGATGACAGATTTGGCAGACGTGTGCTTGTGTCCTGCTCAAGCCCAGCGCTGCTGACATACACATGTCAGTCACACTCCAGTACTGATACTGTATCCCCAGCAACTGTGACTTCATCCGGTTGTGATTACATAGTTACAGTTACTATGTGCGGGATATTCATGTGTGCATCTCAAAAATAAAACAGTAACAATAGTGTCACGAGAAACCTTTCACACATCAGGTGTTTGGGGTACTTGAATGCATTGTCTCTCTTTCTCTGTAAAGTGTGTGTGTGTGTATGTGAGTGTGATAGTGTTGCTGTCCCCTGGCCTTGTTGTGATTCCAGAAATGGTCTGGAGTGTGATTTCAAGTTTGCATGTGCATCTACTTCTTTTGCAGCCTGAACCCTACTGCAGTTAATTTGTTAAGAGGCGACATCTTTGTTTAAAAAATTGCCCCACTTCTGAGTTTTAATAGCCCTGCTGTCCAGAGATGGTCCTGAATAATCTTTACCTGTCGTAGAGATGAAGTGGTGGGGCAGGGGGAGAAGTGATGTCTGCTGAGTTTCTGTGTGTTGGGTGCCAGTGCAGTGTCTACTTAGGATGAAGTGATTGTCGCAATAATAAATGATAAATTACATTCAGTAGGTGCTTAGTGTTTAGAGATTGTACCCTGAGTGTGGTGCACAAAGCTTAAGCTTGTGCATTGTGAACCACTGGCAGGTGATCCGTGATGAAAGAGTTATACAAAATTGCACTTTTGGGGCATCCTCTCTGATATCTCCCCAAAGGGCTTATTCCCATTATGCCTTGTTTCTCTTGGCCATTTTAATAGCAAATCCTACTCAGTTTTTGTTCCTTTTTGTTCTTTTACCTCTCACCTCCTCCTGTGACCAGCTGCCACCCTTCTCTCGTTTCTTCTTCCTCTTGCTGTTTCCAAATACATTGTGAGGTTTTCTTTAGCAGTCAGGACCTTTTATTCACTGTTTTATCCAGGCAAAAACATAATGGCCGACTCCAGGTCGTACAGGCCAAATAAACCAAACAGTACTAGTCCTTGCGAAACAAACCTCCCGCTGTTTTGATCGCTCAGCCTCCTGTAATGTAAGCAGCAGCTCTGTCCATTTGCAGGATGGGCCCCTGGTGATGGTGGAAAAATAATGTTGCATAAAATCCCTTTAGGAGCTTGGTTATTAACTCTGAAGTCTCCACGTGGCCAGGTGAATCCCTCACAGCACGATGGCACAGTTCCAACAGAAAACTTGATGGCTGCATGTACTTCCCTGTATTTCGTGGATGTTTTCCACAACCAATGCGTAGATATCAAATGCATATTTTTGGGAAGTGGCCCGAGCAAAACCATTTGTCCATCTAACGCAACTTTGCAAACGCTGATTGGTAGTAGCTTTCCAGCGTTTCAGACATGGGTCTCTTCTAGGTATACCTGGAGATTACAGGAACTGCACGTCTGACCATTTTTGTGCAAAGCATGTGCTCTTCCCACTTTGTCTGCTTTTGGGTTCCTAATGCTATGAGCCCAAATGTTTGAAGATGCAAGTAATGGCATCCGCCCTTTAGTGTTTGCTGTAGCAGGCAGTGACACAACACCCATCTACGCTTCCACCAATCTGTACTTCCAGCAGTCATGCCTGCTTCCTCAAACAGGGGACCTTGGCTTGAGTACACCTTGGGAGGGTTCCCTTTCAGAGTTTCAGGAGATATCAGCCACCAAAATCACTTGAAAATTCGTTAGTTTCCAGAGGCTGCAGTTAGGCCTAATTTTTTTAAAAACCCGTTGTGACTGGGCCTGCTTTTTCTCTTCACAGGCTGGTATGGCAGCTTCCCCAGTCTGTTAAGCACCCTGTCACTTCACTCAGCGCTGCCTTCCCCTTTAAAACACCACCTTTGTGTAAAAAGGGTAAAGCCTTTCAGTTGTTATTTAGAACATGTTTAATGATCTATGGTAGCATAGTTCTATTTGGTTATAACTATTGAAAATCATTCAACTGAGTCAAAATTTATAAAAATATGCTATAATCTTTATTAAAATAACAACCAGAATTGGTTTTCATATGCACAGACAGTTTCCTTATATCTTTATATCAGCATTAAAGGCACAGGTCTCTCACAACACAGCCCTTTGGCTGCCTTTTGCCCAAAGCTTCAATTCTCAAATCTAGGTCACGCTTTCTGATCAGATTCAAAAGTGGGTTGATTTCTCTTCTGCCTCTCTTTCTAGGCTTCCTTGAGGGGAAAAAAAATCTTCCCACTTAACCCCCCAGCTTGACTGAGAAACTTTTGTCCAGAGTTCTATCTGGCTGAAGGACTGACTCTTTACCCTTCCTTCCTGAAGTCTGAACAAGCCTATTCAGTGGGCCTTCTATATATGCATTCCCCTCTCAAGCCCCAGCACCCCTTTCACACTATATGGGCTGGGTTTCTCTCTAAAGTGGCTATGCTAGCTGCCTAGCAACTACTTGTTGGGGCTTCTTTGCCACTCAGGATAGCCAATCCCTCACATTCTGCCACATCCATAAACTGTCATGCAGTTATTTACTATGTTTTTATTGTCCCATTCTTCCAAGGAATACAGGAAAATGTTCATTGCTTTCCTTTCATTTCCTTTCCTTCATCTTTAGAACAGTCTTGGGAGATAGGTTAAGTAGAAGGAGAATGACTAGCTGAGAGTCAGCTGGTAAGCTTCCATGGCAATGTGAAAGAAATGTTTTCCCAATCCTACTGGAAAAATCAAACCAGTTACAGTGCGCTGTCTCCCTTTCCTTCTGCCTTCATTTGGTGATCTGATTTTGCTTTCACCAACATTTGTCTATTTCCCTCCTTTTCTGCCTTGTTACTAGGTTGCCTCTCTCAGATCTCTTTAAACTTCTTACTTCCCATAGCTTAGAGGAAAATATTTTTTCGGAGGGGGGACTATGGCTCACAGGCTCTCTCAGACAGTGTAGCCATTGGCTATGCTGGCTGAAGCCTTCTGGGTGTTCTAATTCACATGAAAATAACTTTTCTTGATTCTGCTCCTTATTATTGCTGGTTTGTGTCTACTGCAGTGTCTGCTGCAGATCAGATGCAGTGCAGTTAAAAGTTCTGCTGCAGTCAAGAATGTGTAGCACCATGGTCTGATAGCCAATCAGTTTAGGTCAGTACAATAATCTGTTAATGATGAGTGTTGCATTATCCCAGTGGTATTAAAATTTCTTCCTTCTCTCCTTTTCTTGAATACCGTGTAAATTTTCTGATTCTTTTTCATACTATGTTTTCAAAAGCTACAGTTTACACCAAACTATACCTTAGGCTGCAGTCATCTTGCTTCCTCTTTGTTATTCTGTTCTTTTATTCTGCATTTTCTTCTAATCTAGCAGTCTGTCATATGACAGTAAGGAACAACAACAACAATGCTTAATTTCTTCAGTTTGTTCCAGCCACAGACTTTGGGTTTCCTGGGCACAGAATATACATACAGCCCTGCCTATTTTTTTGCTCAGGGCTCATTTAGGCTGGTGTAAAAGCCTTAGGATTTGATGAGCATCATACCAGTTATGACTGTTTTTTAAAAATACACATCTCCAAAGAGTATACCTTCTATCCCAGTTGTTTCCCATGAATTTCTGGTATCAACTTGGATTTTTCCAAATTCATGGCAGGGAGTGGTTTTGTTTTGTTTTGTTTTGTTTTGTTCTGTCCTGTCTTGTCTCAGGAGTTACCAAGGCAGGCAGAGGTTAATTTCCCATATCCCATTTCCATTGTCATGGGTCCCTCTGTAATTCTGGACAGTCTAGTGACTCCCACTGATGATGTGTTGCATGGAGGAGGATGGGGAGGGAGAGGAATCCCCCTGTCATGGTTAACTACACCTCAAGAAAGACAAAGAAGATGGATGAAAACTCAGTATATTTATGGCATGACTGGATGCAGGGTCAGGAGCAACTGCTCCGAAGTGTGCAATTGAGAAACAGAATATGCCAGCATTACTGGATTATTGGGTGTCTGGAGGAACCTTACAGTATTGCTTCTTTTGAGTCCAGTAGTTTGTGGCTGTGGTAGAGGAGGACTTGTACGCTCATGTTTCTAAGGATACCATGCATATCTAGTTGAAATCAATGCTGAGATGAAGGTTGCATGAAGAATAAGCTCTGGCAGACTTTTAATGCTCCTCTCCTTTGGTCTGCACTGTCTGGACTGGGCACAGATGCACTTTGAATTCTGTAATCCACACATTGCTGGATAGCAGCACTTGCATCCAAGAAAATATGCACATTTGGAAAGTACACATAGAAAAATGCACACATTTCTTATGTCCACAAAAACATAGCACAACACACATACCCAAGTCAGTGGGGAAAAATTTGTACAAACATGTTTGTAGATTTGGAAGATGTGGACAGTTTAGAAAGCACACACAGAAATTGGGGACAGATATCTTTTTTCTGCGGGGGGGGAGAAATGCATGGCCGGGGGCATCAACTGTACTTGAAGCTGGGAGAAGAATGATGTTCACGGATGCAGACTTCATAGAAAGGGACACACCTAGCCAAGACGCTTCCTGATGATAGCAGATCTTGACTGCAGCTGCACTGATGAATCATGAAGGACGAGAGTGCCATGTCAGCAGGAGCCTCATAGGACACGGCCATTCAACTCTCATCCAGAAATGTTCAGGCTTCAAGGAACTGTTTGCGCCACTCCTCAAGTGCTGTATCACCAGTAGTAGATGCACCAGGCTTTCTATGTGGGATTGATTTCTCAAACCAATAATTCTTGTTGTGGCTTGTTTTCAAAAATGACATGAAAACACATGCACACTGTGACTGGGAGCAGATGGACAGGCTGTCTCCAGGGTAATGGGATATGGAGATTTGCATCTCCTGCTGAAATGCATCACAAGTCAGGAATGGTGACCACATCCTGCTTTCTCTGAAGATTTCTGTAATGCCAGAGTTTTTTGAGTGGGAAGCCCAGAGATAACTTGTAAATAAGCCCACAGAGGTTCATAACCTGAAGTTTCTTTTTACTAGTCTGGTAAGAGGTTAGGAGTCTATGTTTCCATCCTAGCCATGGAGGATGGGACCCAGCATGAAAACACAGATACTAATTATTATCAGCCTGGGAAAAAAACCCCACCATCTACCAAGTGTATGATGGAACATGCCAGACCTGACAGGCCCTGATAGGCTGAGAAGCAAAATATATATGCATTAATTAAATAAATAAATTTGATAACAACCTGCCAGCCTGTAAAGATGTTTCAAGTTGCGTTCAGTTGGGAATCCCTGAAAAGAAACAGCAGCTTTTCATTTCAAGCATTTGCAGATGCACTCACCAGCTTACGAAGGGTGAATACCCACAGCTGTTTGGTGAGCAAGACATTCAGAATCACTTATGGTGCTCTGAAGGTATAATTACAACAGCATTATTTGAGCTGTCAAGAAATAATAGGAGATTTTTCCAAACAATAGGAAAAACTCCTGCTATTTCTTACATTTTTTATATTCCACACAGATAAGAAAGACCTTGCTTTTAAGCAAGTTAGAGGAAGTTGGGGATGAGATTTGTGGCAGCCACAAAGATACATCTTGAAAGTTTAGGCAGTTTTTCTGGACTCCTCTCATTTAAACAGCTTTTGCAAAGATCCTGCTTGTAAGTCATCAGATCTCTGGTTTTTAATAGAAAATTCCACAATGTAAAGTGATACCAGAATTTTGATACTGCTCTAAAATTGTGATAACTGTCAACCTCACTGAGCTAATGTGAAGCTTGAAACTACCCTAGAACACCTGAGCATCTTTTGAAGGGAAGAGGGAATTGAGCTAAAGGGTGATGCACAGAGATTTACTGAATGAAATGTAGGGCAGAATTGAGTGATGGACTGAAAGACAGGATAATAGGAAATATGACTAGTGTGTACAGGGCCAACAAAGATAAATCGAACTCACTCTCCTACAGTACCAAATCCTAAAGTCACCCAGCACAATTGTTTGGCGTATTCAGGGAAGAAAATGAGAGAGAGAGAAGGACTTCTTCATACGGCACATTTATGAAATTTGCTGCCACAAAAAGTTACAAAAAGGTAAATTTTTGGACTCCAACAGCCCATATCTCCTAGCCTGGATTCTCAGTGTTCATGCTTGCTAGGGGATTCTGGGGGCTAGGTTCAAAAAAGCAACTTTCCCAAGATGGATCATATTTCATAAATTTATGAATCAAAAGTGTATCAGTAGTTGCTCATGGTGATAGCTAAGTGATACTTCCCTTTTAAGAGGCAATATGTTGCCAATGTAATATGGTGGTTAGAGTTCTAAACTAGAATTTAAGAGAATCAGACTAACTAATCATGCCGGGTTACTCTTATCTCTCTTTTTTAATAGAATTACATCACTGGTAGATCAGAGGAATGTAATGGATATAGTGTATCTTGATTTTAATGAGGCTTTTGACAAGAACCCGCAACGATGTCTCTCTAGGAAACTGGTAAAATGTTGGC
This sequence comes from Iguana delicatissima, assembly GCA_948472985.1. Taxonomy (NCBI): domain Eukaryota; kingdom Metazoa; phylum Chordata; class Lepidosauria; order Squamata; family Iguanidae; genus Iguana; species Iguana delicatissima. The sequence goes on along the minus strand of CAOKZL010001543.1, from coordinate 293,532 downwards.
CAGACAGTGCTGTTGTTAGAAGGATTTGTTGCTGGTCAATTAACCGAACACAGAGAATGTTCGTCATTTTAGAGAGGAACTGCAAGTGGAATTCTGCGGTTTTGTCCTCGGGCTTGCTAGTCAACATTTTTTAAATTGCTGTTGATAAACTAATAGAGGGAATGGTCATGCTGCTGACACTAAACTGGGAAGGGTAGCTGGTACCTTAAAAAATAAAACCGGAATTCAAGATGACTTCAATAGATTGGAGAACTGGAACAGAAATTAAAAAATGGCCAGAGTACTGCTGGTGTTATATACCTGTATAGCTTTCCCTACACATACTGTTGTGCTTTTATGGCTGTTGGGGAATCGTTATTCAACTCGTGCTTATGTAAGCAGAGTTCAAAAGCCTTAACATTTTACATACATTCATGCGTTCTTGGCTGGTGCATACCCATTTGTCTTCAATGTATTCATGTGTACTACTGTATTCAGTGTACTACTGAATGTCTTCAGTATACTACTGTTTTCATTGGAATTGCAGAAACAGGCACTTTGCATTACCCGTTGCATAATAGAACAATAAGCAAGCAGCTTAGCAGATAGTTGGGTGCATTACATAAATATTCAGCAGAAGGGTGGTATAGCATAACCGCTGTGTAACTACGTAAGTGCAGATTTACACTATACAAACATGATGCATCTCACCGTATGAATTTTAACCGAAGTAAATGTAAAGATCCAGTGGTTCTCAACCTGTGGGTCCCCAGATGTTCGTGGACTTCAGCTCCCAGAAGCCCCAGCCACTATGGTCAATGCTCAGGGCTTCTCGGAGCTGAAGTCCACAAACATCTGGGGACCCACAGGTTGAGAACCACTGTTCTAGATTTAGACAGGAAGCTCAGGTGCAATGGTGAGGCTTGGTTGGCAGCTTGATCTAGGGTTTTAATAGAACCACAGGCTAAACAAGAGCCAACAGCATGAAGTGGCAGCAAAAAAATCTAATTCAGTTCTAGTTTGCATTAATACAAGTGTGGTGTCCAAATAAAAGGAAGTAATAATAGCACCCTGTTCTACTTTAGTTAGACCTTGGCTGGAGTACTGTGTCCAGTACTAAATCTTAGGACAAACATCCTGACTATGAGAACTGTTGAGTTCTCCTTCAGAAGGTGTTGGGCTCTTGGAGCTTTTTAAAACACAGGTTGGATGGCCAATTTTTGTAAAGGTTTTTGCATTGGGAAGAGGTTGGACAAGATGACATTTGGAGTCCCTTCCAGCTGTACAGTTCTGTGATTTTAGAAAATTTACTGAATGATCTTGGTGGCAGTAACTCATTTTCTCTTTGTGGAGCCTTCATGAACTCCTTTTGGACTTTCCACAGACTACTGGTTGGCTACTGTATGTCCTGTGCTGACTAACAAGACCCCATAGACAAGTATTTGGGTGCAGATCTAGCAAATATTTGGTGGTGACTCGTGCAGGGATTCAGTCAAGGTTACCATCCCTGCTCAGAAAGAAGGTTGATGGTAGGTGCCCGTGGTTTCAGGACTGTGGACAGAGCCTGGGTATAGGCTTTGTAATGTTTCAGTGAGAGCTCAGTCTCAAGTGAGAGCTTTAAAGCTCCCTGAGCCTCTGTGGCCCATCCCCTCACACAGCCATGAATGCACAGGAGTACCCAGCTCAGGGGAGTGAAAAGCCTTTGGAGCTAAGTATGCTGATCACTGGATCTAATTGGACTTGGATGGGGGAGGACTGCAGTCTCAGGTGGAGAGGAACTGAGGAGTCCTGGCTTCTCAAACTCATAGCTACATGATTCAGCAGTGGAGTTTGGGCCCCGGGCTTACTAAGCCAATGCCATTCATTGCTAGGATCTCAAATTCTGCAGCTGGGTCTGGTTGCTGTTGCTGACCTTGGTCTTACTGATGACATGGGGGAAACCAGATGGTAGACTAGATAGCCCCTTGATCTCATCCAGCAGCGTTCTTCCTACGTTGGACTAGCGAAAGAATAAAGCTTGGAAAAGTTACTTCTTTTGGTTTACAGCTGACAGATTCTGGGAGTTCTAATCCCTCAAAATAACTTCCCCAAGCGCTGGAAAACAGGGTGAGTCAAAAAAAAAAGGTCGTAGAAAGAGGTCTGGGATGCAGGTACTTGCCCTGGGGAGGAAAGAGTCTCCTGGAGAGGAAAATTGCCTTGTTGAGCGCCTGGGAAATGAAGGCCTGTGGTGGATTAAACGCCGCTGGCAGGCTGGTCTGCCTTGGCTCTTGCCGGGCTTTTCCAGCCATATGCAGCAGAGCGTTGAGAGGAGCCAACAGCTGCAGGCTGTCCCAGAGCCAGACTTGGAAAGCCACCTTGTGGTGCCTTTTGTCAGGGTGTGCCGAACCTCAAGGGCAAGCACGTACGTTAGCGAGGGACCTTTGAGGCAGAGACAATGGCCTGCTCAGTCTCTTTGCAGGCAGCCAATGAAAAAGCCACAGTAAGTTTGTTTTTAAAAGCATTTCTTAAAGGAACTGACCTGCTAGGAGCGAGACTGTCTCGGTACTTACTTCTAAATCTGCCACTGCAGAGAAAACCAAAGATCGCAAGCTTCGGTTTGTTTGGTGGCTAGCTGAGAGAATTCTGGGAGCATCCCCCACACAAAATCAAGGGGGAGGAAGCATGACCAGCAACCAAACTAAAGTCCATGCTCACTGTTCTTTCTAACCAGTGAATTGCAGGTGTGGGTGGGGGGAGACAGGCTAAGGAGTGGTGGAACGTTCTGTGTGCAGAGACAGAGCATCTGTTTGTATGGGAGACATGTACATAATGCCCCACAGGGACAACAGCAAGGCAGAAGGTTTTGAGAACAAGCGTTTAATAGTCTTCCCTAACCTGGTACCCTCCAGAGGTAGTGGACTCCAGCTCCTCACCATTAGCTGTGGATGATTGGTGTTGCAGCACAACACATTTGATAGACACTAGAGTGAGGATGCTTGGTTTAAAATGTACAGCTGCCGACCTGGTCCTTCCTTACAAATGCCATCATTTTCTTTTGCTACGGTACATCAGAGATCAGAAATGGACCACAGAGAGTTTATTTTCTGCCAAACAAGGCCCAGGCAATAATCAATCTTTCCTTCAGGAAGGCTTTGGCAGGTGTCCAAGGAGTCGCGCTATGTGTTATATTCATAAAGAGATTAATTTCCCATGTCTGTGTGATAAACATGACGATGAGCAGGGCTGAAAGACTGAAGCAGGCAATGCTTCTCATCTCTCCCCTGCCCTGCTGCCTCCCCATGGACTGAGGCTGTGCTCAGACACCTTTTGCATTTTAAAATGGAGGCAAGGCTTAATTAGGGGAGCACTTAATGGTTCTGCAAGCAGGCAGGCAAATAGCTGTGTGTTGAAAAAAAGAATCCAGTGTCCTAAAGACAGGAAGTGGAAAGCTAAGATTTTATGTTTGTTAACAGCCTCTTTCCTCTGAGAGGTGCTGATATCTTAACCCTGCGACCCCAAAAATGAAAGGAGGTTGTACTCCCAGCTTGAGAAGTCGGAAGCTAAACATACCATCTTGCTTTCTCAAGGGATTGTGCACCCTCCTGTCAAAGATAAACACTTTTAATAGTCCATGCTTAGAAGCAAGTCCAGCTTTGATGGGACGTACTCCTTCTTTGGAGGTTTTTAAACAGAGGCTGGATGGCCATCTGTTGGGAGTACTTTGATGTGTGTTTCTGCAAAGGAGGGGGTTGGACTGGATGGCCCCTGGGGTTTCTTCCACCTCCATGATTCCTGATAATAGATGGCAAGCATATTACAACTCCATTGTTTATTTTGTTTCTTTATTTAAAGATTTATCATCTATTTTGCAAGCATGATTTATTGGAGTTTACTTAAAATTACATGATCACATTTAAAAGTGATACTTAAAAATAGTAATAGAAATATTAGACAGTGGCTCATAAACCAGATCTTAATTCTCTGATGTCTTTTTTCTTCAAAAACCTGAATGGGGGTGGGTTGAGGGAGAGTCAAGAACAATAAGCCTTCTTGGAGAGAGAGGTACCACTACTAAGAAGGCTTTTCCCTGTTCTCCTCAGACTGGACCTCAGGCTTTAATTGGTAAAGAAGAGACAAAATCCTTCCAGGTACTCTCTTATTAAGAAATCCTAGCCTGGTTACCCTACATGAGGGCTGTAAAATGCTGTAAAATTAGGGACCATCATTGCCAGTGGGATTCCAGGATGAATGAAAAAAATTCAGCAATACATGTCTGTCTGCTATTGCCATACTATATGATGGTCAACAAACAAAATGCAGTGTAGGATATTGGATGAGTGTCAAAGGGTACTTTATCTAATATCTATGTATAGCTGTCAAAGCTGGACCGTGAAGAAAGCTAATAGGGAGAAAATCAACTCATTTAAAAGATAAATTAATGGATCGTAGAGAAAATCCAGCCCAAACTCTCACTAGAATCATTATCATCATCATCATCAATTTGTATAGTACCATCACTATACATGGTGCTTTACAAGAAAAAGAATAACAAAACATTTCCCTGTCCTAAGACTTACAATCTGATTAAGGGATGACACAAAAGGCAAAGGAGGTGGCAGTGTGGGAGAGAATTAAATCCAGCAGAAACTGTCTCTTCTCCTCTCCCTCCAAGGCCACAGGAGTGGCAGCTGAGATGGAGAGAGGGCCTTCCATCTGCTTTTGAACCTAGGCAGGATAGAAGCAAATATAATTAAAATAAGGCTGCCGTACTTTAGACATATCATGAGATGACATGGCTTATTGAAAAGGGAAATAATGCTTGGTAAAGTGGAAGGCAATAGGAAAAGAGGAGGACCATACTATAAGTGGATTGATGCAATCAAGGAAGCCACAGCCCTGAGTCTGCAAGATCTGATCAGAGTACTTGATAATTGGGGCTCATAGAAGTCTTTCATTGATAAAGTCACCATAAGGCAAACTTGACAAGACAGCAAACAGCAACAACAACAAATATCATTCCAACCATAGCGAGCATGGTTTATACTACCATGCAGATTGTTTTAGAGTCCTTCTTAGCATCATGGTCAAACATTAACAGTTGTTCAGTGACACACAAAAAAGTTAATTTTTATTTAGTTGTTGCCGTGTGCCTTCAAGTTGTTTCTGCCTTATGGTGACCCTAAGGCAAACCTGTCACGGCGGGTTCTGGGACTAAGAGTGTGTGATGTGCCCAAGATCACCCAGCGGGTTTGCATGGCCAAGCAGGAAATCAGACCCTGGTCTCCAGGATCGCAGTCCAATGCTCAAAGCACTATGCCGCATTGGCTGTTTGGTCCTGATAAATACTTTCTCTGGAAACAAACAGTTTGAGGTTAGGAGTAGACTGGAGAGTAAATTTTCTTTTACCAATCTGCTTGTATAATTCTCATAGCTATTGGGGTAGATTGCACACTTTGATTTCCTTAGCTTGCTTCTGCATAGTATAAATTGAGGGGATCCATCTTTCATGTGTTGCCTCTCATTCTTACATGGAAAAATGTACAGAGATGCACTTCAGCCCTCTGAAATCTTTGCTGTGAACAAGTTCTCTACGAGAGAGAGATACCTATCATGCATGACAATGATGGCCTGTTTGATGGGCAATATATAAAAAACATTGGATGCAGCATGTGTTCACAGCATCCAGGCAGTAGCTTTGGTCCCTTGCTTCTCAACCAGTTCCTGCCCATCTACGCAATCTATGCTGCTTCAAATGCAGGACCAAGATGTATTCTCCAATCCACACAAGATGTTAACTAAGGATCATGTGAACAAGGAAGCTGCTATGATGACAAAGGACTGGAAAATGTGTGTTTGGTTTTTATCCCCAGTCAATTTCTTTAAAACTTTGAATTCAGTATAAAGGAATTTGCACAATTTGGTAAAGTCTGCAAAAATGAACTGAAACAAAAATTGTCAGGTCATGAACCAAATCCAATAGGAACAGCTGATCCTAGTATGGAAAGGGCCATATGTCATATGTTTCATGTAGGTGTTAATGACAAGGAATCTCTGGGGCAGGTGAAGAGGTAGCAAACCTAACACAATATCCTAAACCCAGTTGAAAACCCAGGAATTAAAACCAGATTTTTAAAATATTAAGCATTTAAATCTCTGGGCCTGGCAAAATCAATCAATTTTGCTTTCTTCCACATTCAGTTTTTTTAAAATATATCCCCATTGTGAACATAAAGTTTGGTAAATTCTTACGTAAACAAACTGAAATGAAATTCTACCTATCCCTACTCATCATAGACCCTTGTAGCTGATCAGCAATAAATCCATATTACACTCTATTTTTTGTTCTTTATCACTGATATCTTATTATTGTGTTTTTAAAATTTTTATACTGTTTTTATATGCCACTTGGGAGATCTTGGATCAAAAATCAGCTTAGAGAAAACTCCTTCTGTAGTTGCTCAAGGATTGTTCTATGTGGTACAAAGCCCAAGAAATACCGTTACTGAGCTGTCAGTGTTGGGATGTTTTCCATCTTTAGAAATATCTAGCATGCACGCCAAGCAGATAGCATAATGGTTTTATATGCATTAACATTCCATGTTCTGGATGACATGCATAACATGTAGTCCATTTTGCAAATCCTCAGTGATTTCAAAGGTATTTAGTGTGCTGAGGTCTAGATTGTGAAAGGAATGGTTGCTTTGCTATGTAACTTGACCATTTTCTTTGCTTACTTGGGAGTAAATGACTAAACACATTGGGATATGTTTTGGAGTTAGCATAAGTAGGACCAGGTTGACGGCTGGTCACATTAATTTGCATTTTTTTTTTTTTAGGTAAATAGCTCTCCGCTCATTTGAAACACATAATGAATGGATAGAATTAAGAGTGAGATGTCAAGTATTTAGGGGCATCTTTTCCCAGGCCAGTTGCATTAGTTTAACCAGAGCTGTAGATACACTATCAATCTGTGGGAACATGGAGAATGTGCAGAATGTGATATTGGGCACCAAGTGTAGCCTCTTAGGGCCCCTCCCTAAACTCCAAGCCCCAGGATTCCATGGGATGTCAAAAATGGAATAATAGCACTGTAACAGTCTTGTGTGGAAATGGCCAAAGTTTTAATTGAAAATGCCACATACTTTCTTGTCCCCATGGATGCAAAGATCTACTTGAAAGACAGGAGGCAGTGTGTGGTGAAATCTGAAAAAAAAAACCCAGAGGAGTACGTTGGTAAAATTTCCTGTGGTCAGGAGGACTTTCAGCAGCTGTATTGTTTTTTACCCTTCCTAGTAAGTAGCAAGAATAAAAATATAAGAGTAATTCTGCTGGATTGGACCAAGGATATATATAGTACAGCATACCATTTCCAGCATCAGCCAACAAAGAGACAATACCCTTCCCACTTTTCTCAGCATCTAGGATTTGGAAGTACATGTCCTCTGAACAGGGTGGTTCTGTACACTTATACCCTCGGACAAATCCTTGGATTTGCATAATTCACATTTTAAGCTATCCAATACAGTGGTACCGCATACATTTTGGCAGTAGGGTTGCCAGCTAAAAAAAGGGTTAGGGTTCTTTCGCTTTACAAGACGTGTAGAACATAGAATTTCAGGAGGAGCCTCCTGTGTTTTAAGCATCTCCTGCTGAAATTTCCTCTTTTACATAACCATTAAAGAGACTGGAGTCTTGACCGTTACTTTACTTGGCAGCGCTATGTGACAGTGTAATCATACAAGTTAAGTATGCGTTCTCTGGGAAAGTTTTCCTTATGCCTACAAATTACACAACATTGTTTCTTAAGTGAAATAAGTTGTGCAGTTTAGGAGAAACTTGTTCAACTTGTCTTAAATTAGTAAACAACAAAGAACTGAGTTTTTCTTTGGCTATCCAATTTGGGTTACCTGTGTCATACAAAGGATGCTTGCGCTGATGAGCGTAAACGAATCTTATATATTTGAATGTCAATAAATCAGATAACTATTACAAAATGGCCGGAAGTGTAGAGTGGAGATTAGATAGCTTGTCTAACGTTACATGTAGCTCTAATTGTGCTGGGTCAGACATGCTCATTCCCTTGACTGATTGTTTGAGTGATTATAATATTGATATATGACTTTTCTCAGAAATTCAAAACAGTTTACTACTATACCGGCAAATGGCAAAATTTGCAATACAGATGTGACTCAAATATCGCTTGCTGATGCTCTCAGTCAGAACGATCACACAATGTCCCTAGGATAATTTATCTCAAAATTGTGGTCCATGGAATGGAAATGGAAATTGTGTGGCCCTCCAGATGTTGTTGAACTGCAGCTTTCAAAGGTCCCAGCCAGCATATTCGGCAGGGAAGAATGCTGGGAATCTCTGTTCAACAATATCTGGAAGGCTGCACAATTTCCACCATTGCCTTAGGGGGAAATTAGACATGAGAATGGCAGGAAGGATCTTGTATATTTCTTTCAGGAAGCAGAGAACAAGGATGAGTGAAGGAACTGATGAAAGACAGGCACAGGAGAAGCCATCATCTTCTGCCGCTTGTTAACTCTAAATGCAGGAGTTCACAGTTGCAATGTAGCTGCTCTGTTGGGATTGGCAGCAAAGTTACTTGCTTTTACCATAATCCTTTCATCACAAATAATCGACACATTTTTCACCTGCTGATTTGTATGCACCCTAACAGCCATTAAGCAACAGCACTCAGCTGTTACCATATGAAATCTGCAGGGATTGGCTTCAATGAGTAGTATGCTTTCCTTTGCGTCAGCCTAATGAAGAAATAGCTGGCCCAGCTTGGTTTCACTTTGCTACAATGGACTGGCTCTACTTAACATTCATCAGTGATTGCCTGCTGACTCCTTTATTTTCATTGCTCACAGAAGAATGCAAAAACTGCAGGGGGAGACACTACCCCCAATTTATATCATGATTCCAAGGGAAAGAAGCAACTCACATCCTTTCCTTACACTAAACGCAGGATATCTGTTTATTTGAAACACTGGCACAAATATAGTGTGCACACACTTAAAAGGTATGGAAGATATCTACAACCAAGAGAAACAGCCTTCGGCACTAGGATCCTGAGCATTGCCAGCAAAGGAGAAACTGTAGTGAGAGATGGGAAATGCAGAAGTAATTAACTACAGATAAGAGTTTTGTGTCAATACTTATTTACAAATCTGAAACCAAACTATACCCTCCAACAATTAACAGATAAAAACCAAGACACATATGTCCGTTACTGGAGTATAACCAAGATGGCAAAAGTTACTAATGAGAAAGAACACACAACCTAGGAAAGGCTGAAGTGATTTGCTTTTGCCTGAGCTTACTGTGAAGGTCAGGACTGTGCCCACTCCTCTCCCTACTGTTGAAGCACTTTGGACTCACTTTACAGTAGTTGAAGTAAACTGGGGATGAAGGTGGAAGTGGAAGGAGGAGAGAGAAACTGGGACACTTTAAAGGCATCTGAAAAAGTGGAATGACAGAGGATTAATGAGGACTGACTGTGCCAATTTTGGAAAGTTGGAGGGTATGAGATATTCTAAGCCTTATCTGGCATGTTTTATTGAGTTCATGGGCTTTTCAGTGTGGTGGCAAAACTGGACTTCAGACAGCAAGGGGTAGCCAGGAACAATTTTAAAACCAACATAGTTCTGTGGTCAGTGGAATGTAAGTGATTCAGTGTATGAATGTGGTATGTTTGTGTTTGTGAGAGTCTAATGATTTTCTCCCACACCAAAAGCCCTACACAATTTGCTCCCTCCAAAATGTTATTCGTTCCAGAAGGAGAAACCATACCATCCTAATAGGGATGCCTGAAAATGCATCTATTGACGTGCCTACTTTGACCTCTAAGCTTCTCTGCAGTCCTTGTGACAGACATGCCCACTTTTTCTCTTCGGCAGGATAGGCAACTGCCAGTGATTGGGAGATCTCCAAAAACTGCGACTATCTTGCTGTGATTCTCACATTGCATTTGTTTATCTATCATCTTTTAAAAATAATTCAAAAATGTCCATCACATCTGCTAGAGCAGGGGTGCGTAATGTGTGGCCCATGTGCTGCATGGAGCCCCCGGGGCCATTTTTCTGGGGGGTGCTTGGTCATTTTTGAGACCCTGTAGAGGGTATTGGGGGAAATTTTGCCCCATGGCCATTTTATACCAGAAGAAGCCTTTTAAAAAACCAGGAATTGACTTGTTTACTTCTTGTGGTTAAAAAAGTCCTCTTCTGGGCCTAAAAATGGCCCTGCTTCCTCCCAGTGTGGCAAAAATGCCTCCTACACACCCTCGAGAGCATTTTGGTACAAAAGAAATTCTCTCTCTCTCTCTCCCCCCCCCATTTTTGCTTTTTGCTCTGGGGTGTGATTGAAGGTGCAGCCCTACAAACTTTATTTGGGGGCATATGTAGCCCAGTAGTTACCCACCCCTGCTCTAGAGATTGGGATGCAATTTTCTTATCCCTTACCCCATTCTAGACCCAGAAGAGTCCTTTTCTGCTTCATATAAATCAGGTTTCGAGGAGACTCTAGAAACCTACAGCCCCAACAAGTCGTTTTTTTAAAAAAAAATTTGCCCCAAATGCTCCCCAGCTTCCCAGAGGTCAACTTCCAGATCACTTCCCGTTGAAAATAAAAAAAACCTCCCCTGGGCTTAAAACATGGCAAAATTATCCCAACCTCCCTTGGAGGCATCTGGGGGCAACAAAAAAAAAATTGAATTTCTTTCCAAAAATATTTTAAGTGCTGGGAGGGCCACAAAAACATCCCTGGGGCAACCTGCAATTCTAGCATAAATAATTGAGAAGAAGAGTCTTGATGGGGGACATATGGCCTGTGGGCTGCACTTTGCCTACTGTAGGAAGCTGCTTTGGTCTGACTAGTCCACTGTTGCTGAGACTGACAGGCAGCAACAATCCAGGATTTCAGGCAGTTTTATCAGCAGGTGATGCTATGGGTTAAGCCTGGGACTTTCTGCATGCAAAGTATGTGTTTTACGACTGAACCCTCTTCTTTTGTCCTCAAACTTCTAACCCTATCACATATTTAATTGGATATAGCAAGGGTGAGATTAAATATAGTTTCTATGAAACATGAGACTAGAGTTTGCACTGTTCTTCAGTGTTCCAGAAGAGGCTGCATTTGATGATTGTTTACAAAGCAAGATGCGTCCCTTTTATTTATTTATTGGTACATTGCTTATCTTGCTGATTGGCTCCTATGTGTCTAGTTATTACCACTTTGGCACAGCCTGTTGCTGTCAGAATTCTATTCACTTGACTTCCCAGTCCATTAACTCTCATTATAAGCACATCCCAGCAGTCCAGAGATCAGATGGAATCTTGTGGTTCATACCTCCTTTTAGTGGTTTGTCATTTTGCTCATTTGCAGCTTCTGACAAAATCTTGGGCGCTCTGAAAACACTTGAGTGTCTATAAGAACATTGCAAAGGAAAGGAAGTGTGCTATACATTATGGAGAATAGGTTGGCTGCAATCTGGTATATAAATATCAGCCATATAAGAAAATTCCATTTGGCTCAGTGAGGTTTGACCCTTTTGGCCTTCCTGATCTTTTAGAATGCAATGCCCAGAAGCTTCAGGTCACTAAGCCCAAGGATAAGGAATTATGGGTATTGTAGTCGAGAATATCTGGCAGTCTGAAAGTTCCCCAATCTCTTGTTTTTTAAGAATGATATGTATAATCTATTGTACTCAGCTTTGGAATGTTATTTTTGTACAGAAACCATTATTTTTGCTCAAAAAATGTTGCTGAAAGAAATGTCCACATGTGTGCACACACAGACAGAAGCGAAAAGCATGTGTACTTATGCACAGAATAATTTCCCTGTGTATTTCAGGATATGCAAATATTGTGTGGAAACTGCACCACAGTCTCACTTCTATGTACCTGTTCCTGAACAGGTTTCCCAAGTGTTAGAAAATCCTATTTTTGACCAGTAAATGGATAAGAGCAAATATTAAATCCATCCCTGCTTTAAATAGGTATTCTTTAATTAGTACCACCCTAGAAAAAGCTGGAATTCTATTTCTCCTCATTGTTACCCTGACTTCTGGGGGTACGCTGGAGGACACCTTGATTCACTCTGAAATGCAAAGGTTGGGGAAATTAGCGGAGCACTGGCAATAACAAAACGAGGGGCAGGATAACCCAGCAGAATCTTTTACCCAGTTTTTATGGGTCAGGCCAAGCAAAAAGCCAGAAAAAACATACTGATGAATGGTTTTTATTAATAAGTGTGTTCTCATGCACCGACACACTCACTCATTCATGCACACAAGGCCTATCGAGAAGAGAAAGAGGTGAAAATTGATAGGGGATTTAGCAGAGAGGGTGTAAAGCAGCGATACTGCACATATCCTGAAGTCTTCAATACGAGAAGCAGTGAGAAGGATGGAGCTCAGCGAAGAGAGGTGGCTGAGGGGATCACGCAACTAATGGAGTGCTGGTCTGCTGACATGGCGGGGCATTCTCCAAAGAAACCCTCCAAAACTGGGACTACTTATAGGGAAGAACGTACCTTGAGGGCAGGCCCTGTCCCGGGAAGAGCAATGGTCAAAATAAAGGGGAAAATGCCACATAATAGCAACTTTATACTTTGCATGATTGGTTCATGCAGATGGACCTTGCCTTCGTAAGATTTTCCAAAGTCGGAATTGCTCAACCTGGGGAAAATCCAATAATCCCCTCAAGTTGGCTATTTGTGACTGAGGACTGTTTGTTCATGCAGATGTGTTTAGCCTGAGGTCTCCTTAAGGAAACGTGACTGGGGATTTTCCTGGCCTTGATCTAGTTTCAGTCGTTCGACCTATTTGTCTACACACCCACCCGGGCAACCTCTCTGGCATGGCAGGCATATTTGATATCAATTTTATATCCCTCTGGGATGGGGTCTGCCATTGGGGTAACACCATCAACCACTGAAGATAATCTCAAGGAGTGGAGGAGTTTGTTTATTTAATTTCTGTCTAACTTTTCTTCCAATATGGGACCCAAGGTGGCAGTATGGAAACCAGTGCAGCAGTTCATAGGGGAGCACACTGGCCTTGAGACAGCCTTCTCCCGATGTGATACAATGCCCTTCTACTGTTTATCAGGCAGACCTAAAGTCATCCTACTACTTTTCAAAAGATATAATTAAACTAGCCTAATTTGAAACAAAACCTGTCCACTCCTCTTCCACTTAGACTTATGTCTACAAACAAAACCTGGGCAAATTCTTTTAATAACACTGAGGTATGTTACACTTGAGAGCCAGTTTGATTTAAATGTTAGACTATGGCCCTGGAGATCAAGGTTCAGTTCCCTGCTCAGCCATGGAAACCCACTGGATGAGCTTGAGTGCATCACATACTCTCAGCCCTAGAAAACTCTGTAATAGGTTCACCTTAGGGTCACCATAGGTCAGAAATGATTTGAAGGCACACAACAACAATAGCAACACAATCGGAGGGCCTAAATACCTTAAAGGCACCAGATCCTGTCTGATCTTGGAAGAGAAGCAGAATCAGCCCTGGTTAGTACTTGGATGGGAGACTGCCAATGAATACCAGATGCTGTAGGCTGCATTGCAGAGGAAGGAACTGGCAAAACCACCTATGAGTATTTCTTGCCTAAGAAAACCCTATGAAATTCATGGGGTCACAATAACTCAACAGGCAACATGAAAACACACACACACCCACACAGACAGACATTTTGAGTGGCAAATCTTGATCAGTAGTCCAGCTGCTGCTGCAATGAAAAAGTGTTGACAATTCAAAGTTGTCTTCAGGGGCATTCCCAGACTCAGCACACTGCAGTAATATAATACTAGAACACAAGTGGACAACTCTGGAAAGAAGGGGTTACATTAGCCCCCTAAGAAAACTTGGAGAGTCACACCAATTCATTGCATCTCTTCCTACATAAAAATAGCCCTCCAGGTCCCCTCTAGACCTATTTTAAGCCCAGGAGAGGCCTTTTTTGAATGACTTCCGTTTACTTCCTGTTCTTAAAATAGGGCCTCTCCGGGAACTGTATTGGCCATGATATGTGTGAACAAAATGTGCCGGAAATGTTCCCCATGTCTTTTGCAGGACATTTTGGGGCATTTCGGGAGAAAAAAAATTGCTCTTGACCCTTAAGGGGCCTCAGTGGGCTCTAAATGTTGTGAAAATACCCTCCAACCTCTCTAGAGTATATTCAGAGGCATTTTGGATATCTATCTGTATACATCTAACTAACTAACTAACTAACTTACTTCTGGGTGTATGTATGTATGTATGTGTGTAGAGGGACCATATGCAGAATATTTATTCTCCATAAGTACTGGAGAGTGAAACTGTTAGCTCAAAGACTTTGTACAGTTTAAGCCATTTTTGCCATTTGTGAATAGCGTGGTTTAGTGAGTTACTTATTTTATGTGTTTTGTTTATAGCCTCTTCTGGCCTCTCCTCTTCTCCATCAACCCCAACACAAGTGACCAAACAGCCAACATTTCCTCTGGAATCCTACAAACATGAACCTGAAAGGCTAGAAACACGATCTACACGTCCTCTTCTCCCCCAGATACAGGCCAGAGATTCAGCCTGCCCCCAGGACAAAGCGTGGCCAAGCCCCCAACCCCAGTATCCACCCCTTGTGCTACCTCAAAAGGAGTAAGTATAGACCATAATTTCCTTTCTATGAAAAACAAAGCACTGTATCTTAACACTGATGTGGTACTTTCGAATGTTTCGGTGCTTAATACAGATTATCTTCTTGCAGCCCTAATGTAACCCTGTAAGATAGGTAGGTTTTATTGTTATGCCCAGGTTTCCAATGGGCAGAGGGCACTGAGACTGAGAATGAATGTCTTGCCTCATTCTTCCAACAAAACAAAGGCCCTTTCCGCACCGGGCAATTAGAACGGGGCAGTGTGTCCTCGCAGGGAGGTCGTCTGCACCTTGGAGCGGACTAGGAGTGAACTACTTACCGGAGATCTGCACCTCATTCTGCTCCAAGACGACCCCAAGTGGTCCTCCAGTGTGTTTTCGAAAGACCGCAAAGAACAGGTCTTTATTTTCCTGGAACACGCCATTGCGTTCCTGCTCCCTTGTGCAGATTTGCAGGCTCACACCAATGCGAGCCTGTGATCTGCGGGTGGCGGGCTTTAGGTGTCGTGAGCTTCAGCGGTTGGTCGGGACCCACGACTAACCAGAAGCTGCCATTTTGGAAGCTGGAAGCCACCATTTTGGAAGCCGGAGCAGTGTGGATCTACAGACCTCACACTGTTCCAATTCTCCCTGGACCAAGGAGGAACCCTGCGGAAAGGCTTCAGGGACAGTTCGCGTTGCTTCAGACCCCAGAAGAAGTGGTAGGTAACTGCACGGAGCGATTCCCTCGCCTCGTGCAGAAAGGGCGGAAGAGAAGTTTTGAACTAGAGTCCTCTCAGTTCTTTCCTAGCTCAGGCTCTTTCAGCTGCAATTCTATGCATGTACCTTTGGGAGTAAGCCCACTGAACTCGATAGGTCTTCCTTTTGAGTAAACATGCATAGCGCTGCACAATTAACATCAGGATTTTTGTTTGGTTGAGAGGTTCCTACAGTTTGCTTTGCTTTCTGAGAAGTCTAGACACTGGACTCAGCTGGTGGAATCATTATTTATTGGCATCACTGTCTTCACGAGATGAAATATTTAATTTATAGGAGGTAGTATTCAGTTATAAAATAGTGGTAAAATTATGTTAGTGACTTTAGTTTCTTATTCTGATCAACTTGTTCTGCATAATATGTGACATGCACTCTACCATCTGGCTTGTTTTAGCCTCAGCAGCCCCATGATGTTCAAGAACAAATCCTTCCTTAGGAATATGGAAACAGAATGTGTTTCTCTTATAAAATCCTTAGTTTGAAAGGAGAACTTAATCAGTAGCCAATATTGTTTAGCTGAAGCTTGAAGAGCTGGATTTGTAGTATTTTCATATAATATGAAATATATTTTCTAAGTCCTCCATTTGTGTGGACAATTCACAAGAGGCGGAGGACATATCAGTACCCCTTATTAATCTACTTGATCTCAAGAACATCAGGAAGATTAAAATTCATGTAAGAAGGTTACTTTATCATTATAAATAGAAATATTTATAGATTTACTTTTGTCAGCAGCATGGAAAGGTTATATTTTGGATGCTTTGTCATGTTTAAAAACACAATAACACTTCCCCATGTAATATTTCTAAATGTAGAGAAACAATACTTTGAGGAGAAAAGCTCTAATTTAGCCCTGATGTAGCTACAGGAAGGAAGAACTCCATCATACGATTTTGCTAAGCATTTAGGATAGTCTGAAGACTAGAGCAGAATACAATCAATGCAGTAGTCAAAGGTGACAAACATTTACCCTGACATCAAAAACCAGCAGAGTAGACAGAGATCTGGCAATACTTTGTCCTGCAGAGTCCTGGGAACTCAGTTTAGAAAGAGAATTCCACAGGTGCAAAGCATGTACTAGGAACTGCTATGCTTGCCCCTTGAAAAAGTTAAGTTGTTACATATTAAGCTGAGCTGAAAAACCACAACAATGCATAAAGGAGGAAGTGGCTTTTGGGTATGTTTATGCTGATCCTTATGAGGGGCATTATTGTATACAATGTTCTCCTCTGAGTCAGGTAACTCTAGTAGCAAGGTCCCAACAGTCTAAAGCCTAAACCAGATGGATCCATACCATGAACAAGTTATTTAGTCAATGGCAGTTCCAGGAGCAAACTCAAAAGGCAGTACAGAGGTCAAGCCAACAGAGTCCTACCAGAAGGCAAATGAATGGAGTGTGGGTGAGTTAGAGCCAAGGAGCAATTGCTGAAGTCCAGACAGAGGTCAAACAAGTCAGGCAAGGGTATTTCAACATGAGGATCAAAGACAGTCTATATTTAGGCACAGTGCAGAGAGAAGTCAGTCAGAGCAAGAGCCAAGGAGTCTAGGGACAGTTGATGAGCTTCAGATAATAGTTGTTATTCCTATCAGGAACTGAAGCTTTCATGGCTAAGATGCCTAGGCCCAAACAGCAGGCTCAGCTGTAGTCATTTCAGCATAAGGACTCTTCAAGAAGAGGGCCCTCATTTCATAGAGACCACCTTCTGAGGACGCTTCTACTCCTGAGAAATCATCCCTTGCTAATATGTACTTGATGGGATCCCCTTCAGCCTCACTCGTGCTTTATCTGGTGTTGCTATCTTGGGCTTGAAGGAGGCCCTGCCTCTCTCTCTGACCTTGAAAAGGGCTCCCTCCATCTTGAGTCAGGACTTCCGCCACCTTCCCCCTTGAGGATTCAGGTTCTTCAGAGTGCTCTGTTCCTTTTTGCTGTTCAGATCCTCCTCCAGGGACAATCCCTATATTAGTGGTATGACTTATCAAAGCTGAGAGGGATCCAGCGCAAATGGTAGACCAATTTGCGCTGGATCCCTTCCAAAACCTCAACTGCTATCACTAAGCCATGCTGGCTGGCTGATTCTTTGAGCTGTAGTCCAAATAAATAACTGTTCTGAGATTCTGGTCCCCATTCATCTGGGAAAACTTAGAGAGTCAGGTTGAAAAGGAATCGTGGAAGTGAATATAATTTAGAGGCAAAAAGGCACACAATTGTTTTCTTTTTCTTAGAACTGTGAGACAAGCAGGTCCTTGAAGGATTGAAGTTAACAGCAAGCAAGGAGAGCTGTGAAATTACAGTCAGTAGGCAGTCAGCCAGAGGACTGAATCAAAGACCGAGCTGTGGTATATGCTAGGAGATTGGAATCTGAGTAAAAGTTATATGCCAAACAATTACCCAAACAGTCTGAGTTCAAATAGGAAGGTCAAGTCTAGTAAAGTTTTCGGTGAGATGTCTGTCAAAGAATGAAATAACAAGAGAAGGGACTTGGGGTACTTGTTCATAAGTGCAGTACCACAGCTGTCCATACAGGACATAGAATTCAGTATCCTACAACTTTGGGCTTTCATTTATTCCTAGAAGCAAGACACTTTTCTAGCCATTAGGACTGTGGATATAGGCCTAAATCCAATTGCTCGTGTACAGTAGAGTTTGTTGTTATATACCTTCAAATCATTTCTGACCTATGGCAGCCCTAATGTGAATCTATCAGGTTCGGGTTTTTTTGCAAGATTTATTTGGGGGGGTACCTTTACCTCTGAGGCTGAGAGAGTGTGACTTGCCCAGGATCACCCAATGGGTTTCCATGGCCAGGCAGAGAATGGAACCGTGGTTTCCAGAGTCATAGTGTAATGCTCAAACTGCTATACTATGCTGTCTTTCTCTTAGTAGAACAGACATGCTGAATCAGTAGGATTTACATAGATCATCACTTTCAGCTGTGTCTAGGTAGATAGCAGTTGGATGTAAGCCAAAGGCTTGAAATGAATAAGCAATACACAGAGGAACGGAAGAAAAATTTCAGTGGCTACTGATGAGACTTCAGCACTGCATGAAATACTTTGTATCACTCCACTCTAAGACTAACAGCAGTATAATTAATTTTGCAAAATTAAGTCAGCTATACAGATGATTTGCCCAACAATTTGATTAATTTGCTCAATTTATATTCATGCATGGTAGAGTCCAGATCAGAGCCCCTTTAGGTGCTGATGCACTACTATGCCAGCATTTCTTTCAAATGTAATTGCTGCTGTTTGATCGCACATCTATAGAGACTGTGCTTTGTCCTCTATTTTTCATACTGGGAAGTGCAGGATTAGTAGTTGGCTGTCACATGGTCCCATTAGTGGTCAAACTTGTTCTTTCTCTCAAGTAAATGCACATGCATCGATGCAGATGGCTAATTATGTGGACTTACTTTGTGGCATTTTCACTCAAGTCTCTTATGATCATCTCATGGATAGACAGAAGGGAAGCTATTTCCCTTCTTCCCCTCAAAACTGGTCAAAAGGCAGCAGGGAACAGAGATTCAGTCTGTGTTGGATGGGGTTGTCCTTCCCAAAATCTCAGATTCATAGCCTGTGTGTGCTCTTGGACTCAACCTTGAGCCTGGAAGCCCAGGTCTTGACAGAGGCCAGGAGTGTGTTTGCACAGTTATATCTAGTGGGCCAGCTGTGCCCATTCATTGAGACACCAGATGTGGCCGCAGTGGTACATGCCTTGATTACATCCCAGCAGGATTAGTCTAGTGCCCTCTGCAGGGGGCTGGCTTTGAAACTGTTTTGAAACTCCAGTGGGTCCAAAATGCTGCATCTATACTAGTGATCAGGGCTGGTTACATGGAATATATAATTTCCCCTGTTGAAACAGCTTCACTGGTGACCAGTTTGTTTCCAGGCAAAATACAAAGTGTTGGTTATGACCTGCAAAGCCCTGGCTTGGGTCCAAACTATCTAAAAAAAACTTATCTCCCAACATGATCCTGCTAGAGGTTTACAACCCTCAGGGAGGGCTTTCCCTCAATCCCACCACCATCACAGGCACATTGAGTTAGAACCTAGGACAGAGCCTTCTCAGTGGCTGCTCCCATGCTGTGAGATTGCCTCCCACAAGAAGCTGGGTTGGGCCCCTCTCTGTTCTCTCTCTCTGCTGTCAGTCAAAGACCTTTGTGTTCACTCATGCCTTTGAGTATTTATTGTCTGATTCAGAAGGTATAGGAATGTGTTGTAGTTTTATCATTTTAATTGCTTGTAGAAACTTTTTAAATGTATGTTTTAATATGACTGCTTGTTTTTAACTTTTCTGTTGTCCAGTGTTTTAACTGTATTTTGTTTTAACTCGCATTGGGAGAAAGGTGGGCTGTATATATATTAAACAAATATCTATCTCCTCCTTTTCTTCCCTCATCATCAGTCACTTGGTTGTTTGGGTCTACTTTATTTTTCTGGTCTCCTTGGCTGCTTTGGAGCAAAAGGAACAAATTCTGGCTTTTAACATTGAGAGGTTTTCCCTCTTCCCTCTTTCAAGGTTCACCTTACACTTTCACATCTCCACTTCCACCAAAAAAAATTCAGTAGGACTTGCTTCTCAAGTAAGCTTTCATATGATTGCACTGTCAACTTCCTGGTAGCCTTTTTTTTTTTTTAAGTAAGAAAAATGAAACAGCATAGGAATAATTTGAAAGTCTTGAGCTAGGCATTCCCATTTTTATCTCCTTTGAAGAGGTAAAGGGGTAAGAGTAGGAAAAAGACTTACACAGTGAAATTCCTTTCTTGTTGCAAGGAGAAAACAAGCCCAGGGCAAAGTTGTTCAGCTCAATCTCTGCTCAAAAAGAGACTTTTGCAAGCCTGGAAACATCAAGTTGTTGGGTTTTTTTCCCTCTCTCTAGCTCTTAAACCTGAGTTTTGCCACAAGCAAAAATTCAGGATGCAAAGAGAAAAGCCTCCTCTGTTGCATCTCTTCTTGTCCTCTTAAAGGCATTGGAAGGAGGGTTCCTACTAGAAATTAGCTTGGTTATTCTGTAGGAATATTTGTTTGCTTAAGTAGGAGGTTACTTTTCAAAATTGCTTAGAACCCCCAGTTGAGGTGTGTCTCAGTTTTGGGGATATTGCAACACTTTGGGTCTTTGTTGCAAGACTTTGGTGTAGATTTGAAGGGTATTTTAGTTTTCAGGGAAATATAGCAGCTGAAGCTTTGCCCAGCACAAGTTAATTGATGGGATAATCTTGAGTCACTAAACAGATATATACTTGCGTACCATATTGCCTCTTCCTCCCCCTCTGTTTTTCATCCTCTGGTCTCATCATATACCTGAAGCTTTCTTTCTTTTTAAATGTACTCTTCCATTCAAATGCACAGTCAGGAAGATTACAATAAACACCATAAAACAACAAATAAGGAAAAAAGAGCAAATCTTTAAAAGGAGGGTGTAAATAATGTCACTATAATCCAAGCAAAACAGATCTAGAAAAATATTTAAAGTCTGAGAAAGTACAAAAATATTTGTTTGGTGCTAGAACGCATCAGAGTGGGTGCCAGATAATTCTCTCTGGTGAGATTAAAGCTGCTGAAAAGGCCTGCTCAATGGTAGCTATCTACCCCCCACCTCAGAAATCAGGAGAAACCAGGATAAGCCCTCTGTCATTTTGGGGGGCAGCTGCTGAATCCATTGTCATAGGAGTGGTTCTCCTTATTGGGCATTGGCAGAGCTCCCATTCAACCCACAGTATCTTTGGGAAGGGTGGCAATAAAATCCAGAATGGATTTGCCATCCCCCCGCCCCATGGCAGTGGGTCCTCCTTCTTCCCCTGGCACATGTGGTGAAGGGTGATTTGTCAAGCTGTTCAAGCAAGTATGGGAAGAGTGGATAAAGCAGCTAGAGGAAAAAGGGGCTGCTACACCTCCCACTTAAAAGAAGAATTTCAAGGACTAACATCAGTCCTCTTGAGTTGCAGCATAGCAACTCTGTTAAGCAGCTGCTTCTAGTGAGTGCTACAGAGCTGCCACTGTGAGACTGAAATTCTGTGAAAAGGTGACTAATGGGAACTAGAGCAAAGGTAACTGATATCTGGGGTTGTGAGCCTTACAGTTAGATCTACCTGGCAAGAAGTCATTGATAACTAAATTGAATCCTTCAGCCACAACTCATTCTGGCAGATTCATCACATCAAGTCACTGTATACTCTGCTTATACTTCAGTATGGCATTCCATTTGACTGATAGGAACACCCTCCTGAATATCAACACTTGCCCAAGAAGGGGTGGAAATGGTGGCTCGTAATGTAAATACATTCTGGTAATGTATAGTTCGATCAACTTTTCTGGAGAGGGGTTTTGTTTCTTCAGACCAAATGCTCATGGTGTGAGCTGTCAACATAGGCACATTCAAGCAGTCTTAGTAAAACTGAGCAACAGGATTAAGTAGCAAAGCATGGAGGAATTATTGTACATCACAATCACACAATTTAAGTTGACTTGGATCTGCATAGCAGGTCTCTGAATACTCAGAAGTCTCCTTTGAATGTCGTTCCTCCATGTTGAATGATGCATCAACATTTGGCTTATGATGTTCCAGCAAGAAATAGGAGAAAATTTAACATTTCAATACCAAAACTTAGTGCAACAGAAAGTGGATTGGTACGCATGCTCACTTTCTGAAAGACCCAGGGTATCTGCTTTCTCTTTTTGTTCATCAAACATTTTTGTTAAGCATACAAAGTAAATGTGTAGTTAGGACATGTAAAGCATTTCAAATCTTTATTAAGAGATCCTGAATATTCATTTTTGTCTAATGGCATGCTTTAGTAGATCAGATGAAGGTCTATTTAACCTGGAGTTGGACATCTAGCCTACAGATGTTGCTGGATTGCACTTCCCATGATCCTTCACCATTGCCTCTGCTGGCTAGGACTGGGGGTTGGTTGCAATCCTACCATATCTGGAAGGCCACAAGTTGTCAGTCTGTAAAGCCAATATTCTTTCCAAAATTGCCTTCTAGACTGCAAGCGCTAAATAGCCTGTTGGAAATTTATCAGTTGTGAACCATAATCTGTCTCCTGCTCTTGGGCAGTTTGGTGTTCTGTACACAGCAAGCTTTCCCATTTGCTGTTTCTTGGCAGGTGTCTCTCACTGGTCTTACCCAGACTATTGATTGACCAGCCTTACCTGCTCTTGTATCTATTTTCGCTAGTAAGTTTCCAACTCCAGCACAAAGATAAATATTTTCTTTCACCATTAACTCAACCTTGATTGCTGTTAATTGGTGTCAAATCAACTTCAGCTTATGGCAACCCTATGAATGAGAGACCTTTAAGTAACCCTGTTATCAGTACCTCTGCTCAGGTCTTGCAAACTCTGCCCTGATGCCTCATGATATTTTTTTATAATTTCTTTCTCTCTCTCTCATTCAAATTCCTACTCTGCAGTCTCATTCTAACCTTCATTGTTCTGTTGGCTTTACTGCAGTCCCCAACTGTTGTTTTCTATTCCTGGTTTCCCATTATGCCTGCTAATTTTCTGACCCTCCTATCACTGGCAACTTTTGTGAATCCTGCTTTTTCTAAGAGCACTATTTTGTTGTTGTGTGCCTTCAAGTCGTCTTTGAATTATGGTGACCCTACAGCAAACCTATCATGGGGTTTTCTGTGGGCTGAGAGCATGTGATGCACCTAAGGTTATCCAGTGGGTTTCCATGGCTAAGTAAGGAATTGAATCCTCATCTCCAGGATTGTACTCCAAATCCCTACACCAGAGCTTTCCAAACTTTTCATATTGGTGACACGCTTTTTTTAGACATGCATCATTTTGCAACACACTAATTCAGTTTTACTAGCAAACCGGAGGTTAAACTTACACATAAATTATAATAACAAAATGTATGCGGACGTAACGTATCTCATGAAAACCTTTAATATGTTTTTAAAAATACATGATTTATAAATAATAACATACCTTTCCAAGATTGTAGGCGACACACTAACGTGTCATGGCACACTGTTTGGAAAGCCCTGCGCTACATCATGCTGGCTTACAAAAGTACCTTTAGTACGATATTATTCAGACTTGACAAGACCAGTAATGCTAATATTGACACATTTGCTAATTCCTATATTTTGTGTCAGGGACCCTGCAGACTGAAACAGTGTGACCTCTTACCTCTGTGATCGTTATCTTTCCCCCTTTCTGGCCCTGCTGCTTTGTCTTTGACAGCAACCTAGTAGATAACACTTTCCAAACCACAGAGTTAAATGATGGGGGGGGGGGAAGCATCCACCTACTGTATTTTCTCTGTAGCCAAATGTTGTTAAAGGAGCAAAGCCAGTTTTTAAAAAAGAGGAGGAGGAGGAGGAGGAGGAGAAAGCAACATAAA
Source organism: Iguana delicatissima (assembly GCA_948472985.1). Lineage (NCBI taxonomy): Eukaryota > Metazoa > Chordata > Lepidosauria > Squamata > Iguanidae > Iguana > Iguana delicatissima. Next base: position 269,796 of record CAOKZL010001543.1, on the reverse strand, counting down.
TATTCTGTTTTGCCCCAAACATGCTACTCAGCAAGCAGAAAGATAGGGTTTGGCTAGATTGCTTGAGAATGCATATATGGTAGATAAACCTGTTCTTCACTGTGTTTGTTGTTCTAAGAACCATCTTTTCATCCGAGATGTTCCACCAGAATAAAAGTTTTGAAAAGATGGCTTAGACACAGGAAACTCAGAGCTGACTGCAAGATGGATCATTTGACTCAGTCTATGCACTGTATTTATCATTTCTTGCACTGGCTCAATAACTCTTCCTATTTTCTGGAGTTGTGACTGCATAAGATTCCTGGCAAGTCTGACAGTGGCTGAGCAACTATGATTTATAGGCTTTCTGTGTGCTGTGTTAACACATTAATTCCTTTGTTTGGCAATAGCATCGATTTAGCTCCACCATGCTCAGGTGTGGTTCCAATTGCTCTTTACCTTGAAAGCCAGCTGTGAAGCTGGATGCTCACTAGCTAATGGGAATCACCTGGTTCCCTCATTATATCTGACTGATGGCAAGAAAATATGAGATCATCAGAAATGGGGGCAACACAGGTAGGAAAAACAGTGGTTGTCTTAAGTCCTGCTTGGTCCATAACTGTAAAGGTAAAACAGTAATCTTTGATGTGATCCACAGCGTTGAAGGACAAATGTAAGCTGGTTGGACTGAGACCTTCTAGATCCATTTCTAGCAGGTTCTGCTGAATTGCTGTGTTTTATATTGCCTCTTGCTCAGACTGCAATATCCATTCTTTGAGGTATCTTTGCTGAAGCTTCTATCCTAAACATGGCTGTGGGCAATCTTTTGTCCTTTCTGTTGGAAGTCTCATGCAGGGAGGGTATATTCTGTCAGTGTACTGCTTCCTTCACTAAGCCTTTAGCAATCCAGCTCCCTTCATTGACTCTGCTAAATGTACTTTTGGTGGATGTGTGGAGTTCATACTCATGTGGCTTCTTTAGGTTCAGAAAGAAGGCCAATATTGTCTGTATCAATCCTTGGGATACAAATAACCATATAGGATTGCACTGATAATGGGGACCAAAACTATAAAACAAGTGGTCACAGCTAGGTCAGATTTATGAGGTAGAGATGGCAAGGTACCTAAATTTCCCCAGTGGGTCTGCTATTAAGATAGTTGGAGCAAGTGAAAAGAGTGTTCCACGTTGCCAAGAAGTTATTTCTGAGAAAACATGTTTTTTTGTGATGAGAATCAGCTGCAATGAGCCAGCCTTGTACATGCCCCTCTTTCCTGCCTGTGAGGAATTTTTTAATTAACTCCAGTTTCCTATGACATCTAAACTTAGGACACTATATATGGTTTGCGTGAACCAATAAGAATCTGAACCAGAGTTTTTTTATTTATTTTATTTTATTTCATTTTATATTTTTTTTGCTGGCTATTGCTGAAGCACCACAGTTCTCCAGCTTTGGACAGCAGTGAACATGAGAGTGGATAGTTCCACTGTTTACCATATTCACTGGCATATAAGATGCAACTGTATATAAGACGCACCTCATTTATACACTGGCAAAAACTATTTGCTGGTGTATAAGACACACTAGTGTATAAGATGCACCCCATTTCCAAACAGTATTTTTTGGGGAAAAGAGTGAGTCTTGTACACCAGCAAGTACAGTAACTGCTCATGTGTATAAGAGAGGATGGGGAGTATGCAAGCCCAAAACTCTCCACATTGCTTTCCTACACAAAGAAACTATGGTTTTCCATTGTGTCCAAGGTGGAACTTTGAAGTCTGGACTACAACTCCCAGAATCCCCTGACAAGCTAGTAGCAGTGCTGGCTGGGGATTCTTGGAGTTGTAATTTTTAAAAGTAACTTTTCCTTGCTCTGGTCTAAATCAAACCAAAAGTACTACTGTCTCATTTTATGTAGGGTTACTGATTTCTTTTTCTGGAAGAATTTTTTTGCTCCTTAACAGCTCCATGATGATCATAAATGTAGATGTTTTGGAACAGCAGAGCAAGAAGCATTACCAGGTTTAAAGTTCTTCTTGTTCTGAAGATGGGTAAAGGGCCAGGGTCCCTGTGGGCGAAAGGTGCCAGATCTCATACTGATGTAGTCAGTTAGAAGGTCATTCTGTATGAGAGGCTATTTTAATTTTAACCTTAAGTTAAGGAAAGTTAGTAAAAGGATGAAGTTAACACAGTATCTTTTCCAGGAAGTCACTTACGTTACTGTTCTAAGCATCAAATTTGTGGCCTATGTTGGCTCCAGAGCAAGAACTGGCAACAGTGGCTATCAGGATATTGTTGGACTGCAGCTCCCATCATCCTTAGAAAGCATAGTCAATGGTGAGGGATTATGGGAGCCCCACAACATTGGTAGGGCTACAGTGGCCCATCTCTGTTCTGGAGCATGGCTGGTAGAGCTGGTAGAGCTGGCAACTTCTTAAATGGTCTGTTCTTTTGTTTCAAATGCAACCTGAGCTGCAGAAATGAAGCAGGTGGTAGGAACACCTTTACCTGCTATACTGCTGTTTATAATGCTGCTATTAAAGGCATATAAAAGCAGCTAATTAAAAAGCAACTGGCAAATGATTGCTTACCCAATTTGAGTTATGGCATACTTCTATGTCAGGTTGGTAAGGGTTACAGCTGAGGGATCCATAACATTAAAAGATCAACTATGAAGTGAACACAGCACCTCTGGTTTTCCTGCCCGTTCCTTCTTCCTTTTCCCAGGGCACAGTTATAGCACAGAGCTTGGTCAGAAGGACTAGAGAAGAAAATGAAGGCAAAATCTATGTTTAATTGGTGATTGTATTGCTGCATGGCAGATTTCAGTGAAAATAGCACTTTCATTTCCCTGAAAAAGGTGCATTTATCTTTCTGGTGGGACAAGAGTAGAGTTCAGATAAAGAGGGTAAGGTTACTTGGTTTCCACCATCAAAAGGTTAACCAGCTGTGTTTAATGGAGAAGCATAAGGTTTGACCCCTCTCCCTTGGAAAATATACCATCGATGAGACAGCAGTTTGTACTTTGACTGCTTGTTGTTTGAACTGCCTGACCTTCAAGCGAGAATGGGAGGATGGTGGCTTAACTCATCTTTAGTGTCACATTACCAGCTTGGATTGGAATGCAGAGAGGTTGTAAATTTAATGGTAGGCACTCTTTCTCAGGCTTCCGCTGTGCCTGTGTTGTGTGTGTCTGTTTTAGAAAGGAACATAATAATACACTATTCTTTTCATTCCTCCTTCTGCGGCTTCATGGTCTGGCTGATGCGTAAGTGGCTGCATTCCAGGTATTTTCACTGATCTGCGTTGCTGAATAGGACAGCCCATTGTAGAGGGTTGTACTGTCCTTTCTTAATTAAAAACAATATATAGGACAAAAATACATTTTTCTTTCCCTTCTTTCCCTTCTTAGTATCAAGAATTATTTTTTTCTTCTTTTAATTAGGTATTTTGTGAAAACCCACAAACTAAACAAAAACACACATGCAAAATTAGAACAAGAAAAATGACAACTAATTACAACCACAAATAAGTGTATATCAATAAAAAAAATGAACAAAGAACAGTACTGTACATTAACTGCTAAACTAAACTAAGAAAGGGAAAGAGAAAGGAAAAAACAACAACAAACAGATTTAAAAGATATAGTCAGTCTTTCACATTTGTGGGTTTAACTTTCACAGATTTGATTGTTTGTGAGTTTCTCCAACCCTTGTCCTCCCAATCTCAGGCACTTATTTTCTGGGGAACATTCCCTCTCAGCAGTTCTGATGACACCACACAGCCCTTTAAAAACACACCTCAAGTCCTCCTCTTCCACCACCAGCTGCCTGGCCAGCCAAGGACACCCATTTCCTCAACACAACAACCCTCTTCTGATGCCCCACCCGCTTACCCAAGGAAGGAGATGGGTAGGGGAGAGAAAGTGTAGGGCCACCGTGTCAACCCCACCCCCTTTCCTTCTCCTTTCTCTGACTTGATTTGGACCTCGGGTGCCTGCTCTCTCCACCATTACATAACCACCTTCCCACAGACACATTTTGATATTTGTAGTTTTTCCCCAGGGGGGGTCCTGTGCCCCTAACCCTAGCAAATGTTAAGGACCAACTGTAGGTTTCAGCTTGCCTAAGTAGATAGTGTTACCTAAAAAAAAAAAAATTATCCCTAACTACTAATACCTTCTAATACTTCTACTGCTATCCCCCTTAGTATCAAGAATTATGATCCCATCATGCAGTCATCTTCTATCAAGCACCCTCCAAATGACCATGCTGGCTTGGAATGATGACAGCTGTAGTCCAGCACATCTGGAGAGACTCAAGTGATGGGGGAGCTGCTTTAATAGCTTGGGTTATTTGGCTTCTTCCTTTTTGAAAGGGAATCCTATTGCTCTTTCAGAACTATGAGAGAGAACCTGTACCTTTACATAAGTCCCATTCCTTTCAATATGACTTGCAGTGGAGAAATACGTAGTGGTTAACGTGTGGCATTTGTAGTGATCTTGAACATCCCAGAGAAGGGCTTAAATCTAATTAAAACTGAATTAATTCCACAGTGCAAAGACATATTGAGGACAGCCTTTCTTAAAAACAGAATAGGTGGTTAGATTTTCACCCCAATGTTTATTTTCATTTCTATCCCTCTTTTCTCCACTAGATTATACTCAGTTCAGAACATCCAATATCTATAAATACAGTACCATTAATTCAATTCCAATCTTTCCCATAATGTAATCCCAGCATAATCACACACTTTGTCAAATCCACAAGTTCTTTTCTCTTTTTAACAGTAGAGTGTATTTCATAATCATTCTCAAAACTCAAATCCTACATCAAAGTGATTTAATTAAACTCTTTAAACTCATTTTCATCTAAGTTATCTTTATCTTAACATGTGGGTTTTTCCCCAAAGATTGGCAAAATACAAACTGAGGTGGATGTAGCACATTTAACGGTACATGCTTTAAATATGGTTTTCCACACCCTTCTCTATCTTGATCTCTGCTTTTTCCCTGGTACATTGCCAGAATTTTCTTCCAGTCATTACTAGCTGCTCTTCCTCTCCAAATTTGTTGCTTACATGCCCCAAATGGGCAGAGGAACATGTAGGAATAATAAAGTAGATGAGCAGCAGGAGGCTTACGGAACAAGCTGTGGGCCTTGGGGTGGGGTGGGGGAGTGGGAGATCAGGGTGGCCTTCGCGGGTGAGGCTGACCCTCTGATATCAGCCATTCAAAGTCATATACAAATAAACCATTTAGAAAATGATTTCTTGAAATCCAGCATAACTAAAAAAGGCAACAATATGGCTTCAAAACTCCTAGAACAGCAAAACATTTCATATTAAAACTCTGTCCAGGTGGACTGTTTGAAAATGGGAAGTGAAGGTGATTTTTTAAATGACCACACACTGTGAATTCCAAAGTTGTAGTGCCAGCACCATCAAGGCTCTATCCATAAAACAGTTTGTCTTATTGATATTTCTGACAGAATGGAGAGTCTGGTTTCCAAAGCACTTATTTGGGAGTAAGTCACCCTGTGTTGGCTAGAACTAATTTTCAAATAAATGTGTTGCAATAGTGTCTTTCATGTTAGAAAGCTGAGGCATATTTCTTTTATATTTTCCCGTCACTCTATTTCTAACCACTCTAACAAAGGCCTCTGTTTGTGTTATGGAAATCAAAGTCTTCATTCCATGGATCTGTTCACTGGAGATTTGATGAAGCTCTAGATTAGGTTTTTAATATAGAGGTTGGTAACATTTTTCTTCCACGAATTTTCTGTGCCTCCAGAAATAGTCTCTTTTTTTGCCTCTCTTGATCTGGCTTTTTCTTTTCTCATCCAAATGCAGACTTTATTCTCTTTCTTTGCATCTTTAGAAAATGACTATGCTTTTTCTTACTTGGAAGATTTAACCAAATAAAAGATGTTCCTCAGGTCTTGAATTTCATGGTAATACTGGAACTCTAGCAGTACAACTGCAGTCTTTCTCTGGGTGGACTTAGATTTCTGCATTTGTTGAATACAGCACTAAGCTTTTCCATTTTTCCAGACAACAGCTTGGTGCAAACCATCACACTTAAATGAAGGATGGGTGATATCTAACCTTCCTGATGTTAATGAATTTCCATTCCCATTGCACCCTAACCAGCATAGCTAATGGTGAAAAGTCATGGGAGTTGCAATCCAACAGCATCTGGAGGGCTACATGTTGCTTAGCACTAACCGGGACACTTGAATTTGAAGGTAATAAGTGCTCTCAGCTTTTTATTTCTTGCAGAATGTTTGTTTATTTTTTCTTCTCAGTGTGTTTTCCCCTAGTATGGCTTTCTCTTGAAAAACAGTTAACTCTAGGCCAATATTAGTTTCTCCAGTGTCCAAAGTCCTGCTTGTGTGCCACATGTAGTAATATTTTCACAGTCTTCAAGGCTGCAGATGAATTCAGAGTCCAGAGAGATGGCAGTAGGCAAACTGAGTCCATTCTCAGGCACAGGGTTTGGGAGAAGTTAAGTATATAAGCCAACATGTCAGTGCTTGGAAGAAACCTGTTGCTTAGTCAAATAGTGGTAAGCTCATAAGTACTGTCTTGTATTCAGAATAATTACATCACACCCTTCTAATAACAGAGGGAAGTCTGTGAGAATGAACCTAAAAATAGCAAGTCCTTTCTTCTGGGTATTTCCCATCTCCCCTTCCCCAAATGTCCCTTCCTAGTACCTCTCCACATTCTAGTTCCACAGTGAAACTGCCTTTCACAAGATAAGGAAGCCCTAGAGCTTGAGAGTGAATCCATCTCTCCTAAATTCCCAATGTGACCCTCTAGCATTCCCTAGCTATTCTTCATGACACTGTTATTTGGTGGTTTCACATTTTAAAAGGCTGAAATGCCATTCTGAAAACACTGATATGAATAGTAAGATGTTTAAGGTACATGCTAGTATTATAGATCTCACACTTTTGCCTTCCAATCATCAGTGGCATGCAGTTCCTAAGAACTTTTCTACAAATTAAGGGTGCTTCCAGAGCAGCTTCTACTGCTAGCTAAAAGTATTATGCAGATATTCTGCCATCAGATTTTTTTTTATGTGTGTGGCAAGACAAAGATAGAAGAAATAGAAAAATATGGGAGAGGGTACCAGGGGAAGACGACTATCATCTAACCCCCAATAAAACTGGATGTTTGAAGCAGGGGAACTGGACAGTACATCTCTAGTCTGCAGACACCTCAAGTTTGCCAACTAAGAAAGGAACTTAATGGAAACTGATGCCCTGAGGGAAATAGGAATGTGTGCTGTCCTTCTATTCTGGGTGAAGAACTCCAGCATTCAGGTGGCCAAACATAATTTAGTGAGGACATTTTTCTGACTCAGCTATGGTATTTTTATGTCCCAGTAAACACATCACAAAAAGGGTTTTTACTAGTAATTGCAACCTCTTCTCCTTGGTCAGTGTGGCCAGTGTCTGAGTTGCCATTGATTTCTTAAAAATAGCATTTTATCCAGTCTGGTTTTAAAGCCCTCTGACTGTCCACAGTCTCCCTCTGGGAAATTACTCCACAGCCTAATGGATCTTGGTGGACCCCAGCCAGCAACAAATGCTTAAGTAGAACTCTCTGTTGACATTGTAGATGCTGGTGTGAAAGCTACTGCAGTTAGTTAAGCACTGTAGGTTACATACATCTGTCTGAAAACACCTTATGACTAGAGCTTCATACATTTTTCAGTAAACACAGTAACTAAATATGCTGCTGTAACCTTTTTAAAAATCAGTGTAATAATCCACTAGACCAGGGGCAGAATTCATAAGCTCTGTGCACCACATGGGGGGGGCTGTGTGAACTATGGGTGTTATTAAATGCCTAATGAGCCCCCCAAACCCTCCTTTAGCACTCTGAAAAATATTTTGGGGGGGGCAGAAAAATCTCTATGGGGTTTGTTTCCATTGTAAAATGCTCACCCTGCAACAGAAAAAAAAATTGTCCCCAGAATTACCAAAAGTGATGACATGCCATTGTGGTCCCAGAAAATGGGGTACAGTGTTGGTACAATGTAGCCCACAGGGGATCAGCCAATGCTGAAAATAGCCCTCCAGCTCTCAGTGTGTGCCCTCTCCACGCTGGACGTAGAACAAGGGGGACCTAGTGCTAAATCTGTGACTGCTGCTGATTTTCAGTGGTCCACTTTTCCTTCTGTTGGTATGGAGATCTGCTGTTACATAATTATAATACTTAACATTTATATGTAACACTTCAGTACACTTCCGTACACTTCCTCAGTTATCTTTATAACAACCCCATTCCTGGTTGGGCTTCGGCTGAGTGAGTGAGAGAGGAGCAGGTGATTTATCTTAGGGTTCTACCATATGTGGCATGACAGGTCTGTGATTACAGGACACAGTATTGCAGAAGAGACGTTTCATCTCTTTCCACTTTGTCATTTTCTTGATTTAAAATGCCTTCCATAAGATTGCTATAAGCTATAGGGAAGAAGGTGAGTGTCATATGAGTTAGGCTACCTGGTGTTTGATATGTAATGACAGTGGAAAAAAAGATTGAGTTAAGGAGCTGCTGGTTCAGAGTTTAACCTCTTCATTGCTGTGCTACACATGGAGAACTGGGAGAGGTAGATGATGGGTCTGCTACAGTATTTAAGGGTAAAGTTTTCAAGTGCTGAGATCCTCTGTCCACATGGAGAACAACTATGTATCATTGCTTCTGTTTGTGCTGCAAGAAAATTATTTCTATGTGTGCATGTGCGTAAGCTGTCAGTGGCAAAACACAACATGATGCCAGTCAGGAAGCTAGTAGATGTAGTGGAGTTTCAAGACATTTTGCTAAGGACAAGATGATCACACTTCCATGTGTAGAACTGGAGTTGGGTAGAATTTGAATTTTGGTTGGCAACCACACCTGAGAACAATGGGCTGATTTAGCAGGACAGGACAAGGTACATGGTATATACAGTTCTGTTCTCCAACAGAGAGAACTTGATGGGATGCTTGCTGCCCTCAGCATTTGCTGCCAAAGGCAGCTGGCTTACCCCAAGAGCTTACTTTACCATTAGATAGAGTATCTCAGCATATAGTTTAGAAACTGAGGGCATGTTCTCTGTTTAGAAGGTACTAGGTTCAGTCCTTTGCATCCTAGATAAAGTATCTTAGGGCTGGAAGATGGCAGAGCTGGAGGAAAACTTTGCACTGGCCAGAGCTTAGAGAAGCTAAGTTTTAGACTACAGTTCCCCCAAACTGTCCAATCTCACTGAAATGTCCTGGATATGGAGTCTAAAAATTTTCCCAAGCTCTGGCCTTGGTCAATCAATGTTAATAAAGTAGATGGTACTGTGCTATATGTACCAAGAGTCTCATTCCATGTTAGGGATGTTCAACATTCATGTACTTGGAGATAAACATTCATGCTACATTTAGACATATTCCATCAGTATAAATATGCATGATGAATATATATGTGTACACTTCACCCCATTCCAGAGATGATAGTGGACTGAGACTCAAATAATGGTTTATCAAAGCTTCCTGATGAGTTTCCATCTGATCTGAGATTTGGAACTGGAGATGACTTGGCTTTTGATCTTAACTACTATGACCCACAATATGTAAGCTCAGCAACTGTCCTCACAGGAAGGGAGGTAGACATATTAAGAGCTTTCAAAATAGAACCTGTATTTTTTAAAGAGGTTTTAATGAGCAGAGTTTAGCAACTGGAAAATCAGGTGCTTTCTGGGAAGCTGACTCATGATATGACAGAAGAGTGTCTCGGCAGTGAATTGGAAAATGTTTCCTCTCCTTGATGACTGATATGAACTCAAAATAGTTATTATTTCAGATTCATCACTGTCTTATTTTCAGTTGGAACAGAGAAGATACAAGCAGTTTGATGATGGTTTTAATTGTTTTGCACCAGAAATGTGGCCGTGCCCTATACTTCTTGAATCAATTATAGCAGAGTGCCGGAGGGTGCGTTCTTCGGCCAAACACTGCCTCTACAGCATCTGGATTTCCTTCCAAGATTCTTGAAGAACGTTTGGCTGATCTGTGCCCTTCAGTGGGATGGCCAGGTGTATGTGTGGTTTCCAGAATGTAGTAGTAAAAATACCAGTACAACTGTGACTGACTTTGCCCTACACTATGGCTTCCTCCAAAGAATGCTGAGAATTGTGATTTACTGGTGCTGCTGGGAATAATGTAAGCTCCTTTCTCTGCCTTTACAGAATGAAGTTCTCTGAACTGAAAATAGAAAAATTTACCCCCTTGAACTTGGCAAGTCCTTTCTATGACTCAGCTTTGATATGCTATAATAATGAAAGACACATGCTCCTGTGTGCCCACGTTTAGATCTATTTTTTCAGAAACCAAAACTGTTTACCTTTATTCTCATTTCTGTACATTGACATATATTTGATCCCCATATAATATCTTTGCTTATTGCATTCATAACCAAGTACACTGTTAATTCAGCTTTCTCAAAGTCTAGAATTGTACAGGCATTTCATTGGCAAGAGAGAATTGCTAATGAGCAACATTTATGGTTAGTGCAAAATAAGCTAAAGGAGGAAAATAATCTGTTCAGGGATCTCTTCAGAACAAGTAGTCTCTGGTTGTCCTGCAGTACATCTGCTGAATAACCGACCAGATGGCTGCCTTCTCCCCCCACCTTCCATAAATTAAAGTGAAGGAATAAGCTTTACAACTGTCCCCTATACCGGATTGCACTAATTAACTGTAATTTATAGCATTTGATTAAGTTACAGTTTTACTTGTCTACTGTGAACATTTTTGTGATGAAGGAATGAAGGTCCATTCACTTCCTCATTACCTCCATTACTTTATGCGACCAAGAAGCCATTAACATCATCAGCTTTGCCCTATTTGAATCGTTGGCAGACTTGCAATTAACTTGGTTCTGGCTGGAGCTTGTAGGGTTGCCCTGAGCTGGCCAGCTGATTGATTTTTTCAAGTGGAAATATAACATTAATCCTAATGATTGACTGAATTATGGTTTCTGCTAGTCTACAGTATGTCAGAGGGCAAGAAATATTTGAAATGCATACATTCGTAATGTTTCTGATTTGATCAGGCCAGCGCAGTTGTAACACTAGCAAAAACTTAGCCTTGACTAAGCAACTGGAAACAAGTATTATGTTTGTGCGTAGCCATCAGGTATGTGCTCTCACCAAATTTCTCTTCCCAGCAAGGTAGATATAGCTACAGTTAATATTTACTTCTTGAGAAACCTTAACAAAAAATGCTGCTTTAACCTATATTCCAAAACCACCCTTATAATATGGCTTCAGAGATTGGATTAACTGAGAACAGTCATTAATAGTAACTGTAGTTTACATGGCAGCAGTAGTAACTACTAATTATAGATAAACCAAGGACAGAATTAACTTCCCATGAAGAGTATGGAATATGGCATCTTATATCTTCTAACTATCCAATTTGGCAGGGACAGTCCTGGTTAATCCTCTGCCATCCCACTTTTCACCTGCTCTTAAAATGACCTAATTTCTTCTCCCACTTTCCTCCTTTGTCCTCAGTTTACTTCAACTGCTGCAAAGAGTTCAAAGCGAAAAACTTGTTTGCACTCAATTAGCTCAGCAGGGGTGAGTGGGAAAGGAGAAGAAAGGAAAGAGCACTATCTTGCCCTTCCCGGTAGGCTCAGGGAAAAGAAAACTGCTGCAGCTCCTCCTAGCTTGTGTGTTCTTCTTCATTAGTAATGTTTGCTATCTTGGCCATACTCTGACGTTGCTTTGCCACACATGTCCCAGTTTTCATCTGTGAAATGTAGGAGGCTATGGCTCCTATTCCCTACTGTTTGAACCTTGTGTCAGCTTCAGTTTGACGCTGACCTCAGTGTTGTGTGAGAAGATAAAATAAAAAGTATGTAGTTTGTAAGACTCATAGGCTGGGGAATAGGAGGTTTCAGATTTCAGAAATCCAGGTTCAAGTCACAACTCAAGATTCCATATAACCTCACTTAATAGTGTTATTGTGAGGGGGAAGACAGCAATACAGTCAGCCCTCCATATCCGCAGCTTCTGTATCTACAGATTCAACCAATCATGGCGTGAGGATATTTTAAAAAAAAAATCCCCTGCCAAAAAAAATCCAAAAAGTAACCTTTAATTTTGCCATTTTATATAAGGGATGCCATTTTACTACACCACTGTACATAATGGGACTTGAGTACCCACAAATTTTGGTATTCACAAGAGGTCCTGGAACCAAACCCTAGCAGATACCAAGGTCCCACTGTATGTGCCATTTTGAGCTCATTGGAGGATCAATAGGATGTTAATATAACTAATAAAATATTCATTTTCAACACCCATACTCCTTTTCCATTAACTTTGCTTGGAAGAACTGATAGAAGCTGAAGTCTAAAGCATTTTGAGGCTCAAGGTTTCCCCATGCCAGTTGTAATGGCTGTTTCATTGAAGGGAAAGGGCACAGCAGGATGTGAGTTGACACTCATTTGACAAACAGAAATGAGTGCAAAGACATCTTCATCCTTTCTAGTTTGTGCTGACAGCTCAACTAACAGGAACTTTCTTTACAATTCAAGCAGAATTTGGCTTGGTTTGGTGACATTACTGTAGCAAAACTAATAATGCCCCCCTACAGTCTAAGAACTGAAGTTCCTGGTGGATCTTGAAATTGGTACATAATAGAAAAATCTGAGATTTGTTTCTATTGCTTGAGTTGGAACCAACTTTGTCATGACCTGAAGCCAACCAATTTGGAGAGGTCTTCAAATCATTTCAGCTATGCCCAACTATAATTGTGGCATGTTACATTCACAAGTGGTGGGAAAAGTACTGTTTGTAACTATTTGTGCATTCAAGACTGGTGCACCTCAATTTGCATTTAGACGGGAATTCCTTCTCAGGAATCTTTAGTCTGCTAAACTTAAAAAAAAGGGTCTATTTTTACTTCTTCAAAAGTACTCAAAAGCAGATTAAACACTAGTGTATCATTCCAGTTAGACAGACATAGTCCAAGCACAGTGTTGAAACCAATAGCTTATTACCTGCCCTGCCTTTGGGAAAGCAAAGAATACTGTCTTTCTTTCTCTCATTTTAAAAGTATTTTACACATCAAGGAAGGTCAACTATTAATAAAGGGCAGCGATACCTCTTCTTGAAATGCTTGAGTAACTCTCTGCCATGCAGCCTATGGCTTTAAAGCAAAATTCTTGAGTCTGTACCGAGCCATAGTGGATTAATATGTAACCTCTGGAATTACTCAAAACACCATTTGCTTGGGTGCATTCTGGTCTCTTGTGTATGTTTTAAATGAAAGCTGTTTGTCTGTTGGGAAATGAGCTTTTCCAGACCTTGAATAAGCTAATGCCAATACTTAGAACCTATTATTTTCTCTCTTGTCTTTTTACTACAGTGCAATTTTTATTAGTTTTCTCTAAAGCTAGGAAGAAGGAGGGAACTAAGAGATGTATCACTGGCCAGAGATAGGTCCATTTAGGTAGGCTTCATATTATTTTAAAACTACCTCACTGAAATTACAAAAATCTACAGATTAGCTGAGCTGTGCATATTATACACGTATTAGTAGACTTGTACAAATCATCATATCATGTAACCTGATATGTACAGAATATGCTGGCAACCTAAGAGTGGTACGTTGTTGTTACTGTATGCCTTCAGGTTGTTTCCAACTTATGGCAACCTTAAGGCAATCCTATCATGGAGTTTTCTGGGGCTGAGAGTGTGTCATGCATCCAAGGTCATCCAGTGGGTTTCTGTGGCTGAGTGAGGAATTGAACCCTGTTCATTCTCCAGGGTTGTACTCCAGTGCTCAAACCACTACATCACACTGGCTCTTAAGAGTGGTACATAGCCTACCGTAATTGAGAGGAGCTTGGAAATGTAGGAGTAGTACTTTGGTATTCTGCAGTTCTGGCCTCTCTGCCTGCATGCCTCCCTTTAAAATAATCATAATAGCTGCTTTTTATGACCTCAAAGTGTTCTTAATACCCAGTTATGATGGGTGATATAAATTAAAGTAAAAAAAGAAAATTCACAGGTAGGTTTGTGGGGATTGGAATTACGAGTTCACGTTAAAGAGTCAGATGAAAGAAATTGCATTTGGTCCAAGAAAGCCGGTTAATATTAACTAGTGGTTCTAGGGAACACTGTTAAATGCTATTTAAATGGCATCTATTCTGACTCAGTTTTGGGAAGGAGAGGTGCACAAGTGTTTTTCTGAAAAGTATTGTCAATTAGGCTATGACAAAAGATATATGATAGGATCCTCACAGTTTCAGACTTGATGAACTTGGGATTTAAGCTTGTCAGAACTTTTCTACATGACTGCTACAAGAGAATGTTGGCTGTTTGGGATAATCATTTTGCTTTTGCAAATGAGAAATGAAGACTGTATATTATCACTTTACACTGCAAAGAAAGACTCACTGTGATTTCAACAACAATCATTTTAAACATAGCTCTTCAATACTAGCATCTTCTATAATTTGTTGTTGTGGGCCTTCAGTATGTTTCTGGTTTATGGTGACCCTATCACAGGGTTTTCTGGCAAGATTTGCTCAGAGGGAGTTTGCCTTTTCCTTCCCCTGTGACTGAGAGAGTATGATTTGCCCAGGGTCACCCACTTTGTTTCCATGGCTGAGGAGGGATTCAAACCCTGGTCTGATAGAATCATAGTCCCACACTATACCATGCTGGTTTGCCCAGCTTATACTTTGTCCCTCTTGTTCAAAATAGTGATGTTTATCTCAGGTAGATATTCCACCCAGGATCTAGTAACACCCTGGATCCTCCTGTTCCTACCATAATTTGTGACTCCCTCTCTCTCCTACAGTACCTTGAAAACCTGCTCTTGAATCACTTTTTTTTTTTTTAATTTTGCCAAAGCCTAGAGGAGGAGGAGGAGCAGCAGGAAAATGTCCCAGTTCTACAAGCATTGAATGCAGAGTTACAGCATTTAATGTTGGTGTATACAAACTGGTCAGCCTTTAAAGCTTCATCTTCTTGCCAGTGGCTGACCTTATAGCGAATGATACAGTGTAAGAAAAGGGCACATCTCTACATTATACATTTAAACAGTCTTGGCTGTCATTCTGTTTCTCAGAGAATCATAGGAACTGCAGGTGTGTGTGGGAGCTTAGCAGTCTCTAACAAACATTTCTTGCCATCATCGTCAAACTACAATGCCCCAAATTATTTATTCAAAGCCTTAACTATTCAGTGGATATGTTTTTACTTTAGTAGTCAGTCTGCACTATGGTACATATTGGTTCACAATGAAAAGGTTTTTGTAGGATGGAGATCCTTGGATGCCATTTCCCACTCAAGAGCATAGCAGTAGCCAGAACCTTAAATGTTTGTAGAATTGTTCCATATTCTTCCCTTACAAAAGCACTTTGATTTTCTTCTGATCCATATTTTATTACTTCAAACAGCCTTGGGTGGGTGGTTGGCATTATTATGTGATTATTTTGCTTGGATCAGCATTTTCATTGAAAACACCTGGTTATAATAATTTGGCCATGAATATAATCTCTGCTCTAAAACCAAGTGCAGATGAGGAATGGAGTTAGACTGTTTGCATTCTAGGCATCTAATAAATGTCTTTTCTGAGTGGTGATGCAAAATAATTAGATTTTGCCATGAAAGATAAACAAATTTCATATAATGTATCAATAGCTGTAAGAATATGGTGGCAATACAGAACTAAAAATAAAGGTACTGGATAATAACAATTCTGGCCTGAACTCTACAAGATCACTTTATTAAAAGGAAAAAGAAGGCGACGATAGGGTCACTGCGCAGGGAAGATGGTGAATTAATAACAGGAGGAAGAGAAAACGCAGAACTCCTCAACACCTTCTTCGCCTCAGTTTCTTCCCAAAAGGATAAAAGCACTCAACCTGGCGGTTGGGGAGCAGGTGAGGAAGTGGGGGAAATGCAGCACAGAATAAGTAGAGAGGTAGTACAGGAATACCTGGCCACACTGGATGAATTCAAGTCTCCAGGGCCAGATGAATTGCATCCTAGGATTTTAAAAGAACTAGCAGAGGTCATTGCGGAACCTCTTGCTATAATCTTTGAAAACTCTTGGCGGACAGGAGAAGTTCTGGCAGACTGGAGGAGGACAAATGTTGTCCCCATCTTCAAGAAGGGAAAAAAGAGAGGACCCAAATAATTATCGCCCAGTCAGCCTGACATCAGTACCTGGAAAGATCCTGGAGCAGATCATCAAACAGTCAGTTTCTAATCACTTAGAAAACAATGCCGTAATTACGAAAAGTCAACATGGATTTCTCAAAAATAAGTCATGCCAGACTAATCTTGTCTCTTTTTATGATAGAGTTACTTGCTTGATAGATGAAGGGAATGCCGTGGACATAGTATATCTTGATTTCAGTAAGGCCTTTGACAAAGTTCCCCATGACATTCTTGCAAAGAAGCTAGTAAGACGTGGGCTGGACAGGGCTACTGCCAGGTGGATTTGTAACTGGTTGACTGACCGTACCCAAAGGGTGGTCACCAATGGCAGATTCTCATCCTGGAGAGAAGTGACTAGCGGCGTGCCACAGGGTTCTGTCCTGGGCCCGGTGCTGTTCAATATCTTCATTAATGACTTGGATGAAGGAATAGAGGGCACGCTGATCAAATTTGCAGATGACACCAAATTGGGAGGGGTTGCTAATACGCCTGATGACAGGATCAAAATTCAAAAGGACCTGGACAGATTGGAGAGCTGGGCCAAGGCTAACAAAATGAATTTCAACAGAGAGAAATGTAAGGTCCTACACTTAGGCAGAAAAAATGGTATGCAGAAATATAGGATGGGGGACACGTGGCTGGATAGCAGTACGTGTGAAAGGGATCTAGGAATCTTAATAGACTACAAGCTGAACATGAGTCAGCAGTGTGATGCGGCAGCCAAGAAAGCCAATGCAATTCTTGGTTGCATCAATAGGAGTATGGTGTCTAGATCGAGGGAGGTATTGGTACCACTTTATTCTGCTTTGGTTAGACCTCATCTTGAATACTGCGTCCAATTCTGGGCACCCCAATTCAAGAAGGATATGGATAACCTGGAGCAGGTCCAGAGGGGGGCAACCAAAATGGTGAGGGGCCTGGAAGCCATGCTCTATGAGGACAGACTTAGAGAGCTGGATTTGTTTAGTCTGCAGAAGAGAAGGTTGAGAGGGGACATGATAGCCATGTCTAAATATTTGAAGGGATGTCATGTCGAGGAGGGAGTGGGCTTGTTTTCTCCTGCTCTTGAGACCAGGACAAGGAGCAATGGATTCAAGCTGCAGGAGGGGAGATTCCACCTGAACCTCAGGAAGAATTTCCTGACAGTCAGGGCTGTCTGGCAGTGGAATATGCTGCCACGGAGTGTGGTGGAGTTTCCTTCGTTGGAGGTTTTTAAGCGGAGGCTGGATGGCCACTTGTCGGGAGTGCTTTGAGGGTTTTCCTGCACGGCAGGGGGTTGGACTGGATGGCCCTTGTGGTATCTTCCTTGTGACCTTGTGGTCTCTTCCATTTCTATGATTCTATGAAAATGGACTTTATATGCTTAAATTTTGAACCAAGAGGTCTTCAGCAAAGAAAGCAATGCAGTTTGGTGTGCTTTATTGATAAGAGCTATATTCCTTCAAACTACATAGGGACAACTTAGAGCAGTGGTTCTCACTCAACCTGTGGGTCCCCAGATGTTTTTGGACTTCAGCTCCCAGAAGCCCAGAGCATTGACCATAGTGGCTGGGGCTTCTGGGAGCTGAAGTCCACAAACATCTGGGGACCCACAGGTTGAGAACCACTGGCTTAGAGGTCATGCTCATGTACAAGAAACTCTCTTCTTTAGTGGAAAAAAAAATGCAAATCGATTGCAAAGGTCGGTGAGAAAGAGCATGAAATGAATCCAAATAGATTTGCCAGGGGAAGGGATAGCTCAGCCAAATTCTTATGCCCCAGTGGCTCCAATACAAAATTAAAAAAACCTTCACATTATCTTTACTATGTATTCCAGTACCTGCATCATGTGTGACCTAACATTGAATGCAGCCCACCAGCCAGGTGTAGTCACATCCTTAGCCTTGGGTTCTATATTGGAAGAAAGGGGGAAGATGGTAAATAAATCAATAAAAAAAAATGTAAGGGGTTGTCATGCACCTGTTCTAGGCAGACCTCCCCCCGGCCAAAAGAACAGGTTCATTCAGCCTGTAGGATAGATGGTTATATCAGGTAGGCAACTCATGGGTGCCCAGATGCTGTTGGATTACAACTGCCGTCAGTCCTAGCTAGCATTTGAAATGGTGAAGGATGACGGGAACTGTAGTCAGTTGTCTGTCCTTGATATATATTATCAGTATCAATATATCTTCAAGTATTGGTGAGCATTGCTTGCCATTTTTTAGTGCGTGTATGGAGAATTTTTGGCCTGCCTCTCTGGCTTCATGATACAGCATCTCCCTGTCCTCAAACCCTGGAACAGGAGAGCAGCTGAGCCCTGGCCTCAAGCTGACGGGAAAGACAAGGAAGGAGTAAAGCCAGGGGAACAGCACATTCGGTTAGTCCTTTCCTCCAGTCCCCCCACCTTTCCTGTTAATAGCTTTACAAGTAGACAATAAGCAACTAGTGGAGATCGAGGCTGTAAATATGCCACTTCCAGTGTTCCATGTATTTGTCAGGCTAGACATTCTGGGAGCAGCGGTGTAACATAATAGTTTCTTACTATTGTCACAGAACTATCCTAGAGAGTTTTGTGGTAGATATGGGTATCAGTTTGCCATGCCAACAGGATCTGATTAAATTTTCATCAGTCTAGTTTTTAATAGTCTAGTACACTTGTTGTTAAATATTCACCTGCACATCATTCCTGTGATACAAATGTTATAGAAAGAACTTGGTTATCTGAAATTCTTTGCAAGAGAATGACTTGCACATTTGTTTCTGAAAGTAAAAATTACTAAGTTGGCATTGAACCTTTATAGGTCTCTTGGCTTTTCTCCCTCACAATTTTGAAACTGGGCATATCTGCAATTGGGGAAACTATTTGATTTATATCTCGTCTCTCTACCAATTGTTGTTGTGTGCTTTCAAGCCATTTCCAACTTATGGAGACTCTAACGCAACCCTTTCACAGGACTTTTTGGGGCTGAGTGTGTGTGATGCATCCAAGGTCATCCGGTGGGTTTCCATAGATTAGAACCCTGGTCTCTAGAATTGAAGTCCAACACTCAAATCACTGTTACACCACACTGGCTCTACTAATGTGGTACCCAAATCAGCTTACAATATATACTAGAATTGTTAAAACAATATGTGGCACAAACTTGAAACTATAATTTAAAACAGTTAAAAACACACATACTACATTTTTTTTTGAAAGCACACCAGTTGCATTTCCATATGTCTCAACCAGTTGAGGGATGAAGTTCTATTGATGTAAGAAGGCTTTTGCCTGCTGGTGAAAAGAGAGCAGAGAGGGGCCAGCTGAGCCTTCCTTGGGGGAGAGCTTCATAGCTTAGGAGCAGCCATGAAGAAGGCTCTCTTCCATATCCACACCTGAGAGCTGGATGGTCAGCTGGTCTGAGCTACTCTGATCAGTGGTGCCTATGTCCTGATGTTTGTGATGAGTTCTTAGTATCCCCTTAGCTTTAATTAACACCTAGTAGCATTCCTTGTTTTGGGATTTACTGAGTGACAGAAGCTATTCTCTCTTGTGTTGGTCTCTAGCAAAGTTTGTATTCTCTGCATGGCTACAGTGGCTCCTTTTTGAAGTGTGGTGTCCTGCATCCAGGGGTTTTTCCTAAGCAGCAAGAACATGGTCTCCCACAGCACAGTAGGAGAGCAAGAACTGTTTCCGAGGAATATGAATGCTGCATTGAAGTCTAGTGGCTAACAGCAAACAGAAGCCTCAGGGGACCATCCGAGCCTTGCAGGAAAATCCCTAGCTCATTGTCTAAGGAAACAACACTGAAAATAACAGGCTAAATTTTTCACAATAGTAAATGTACCTAAAATCAGATGACAATTTGCAGACATAATAGAAGTTTTCAACAAAGAAAGGTTTCAGTCCCTCTGGCAAACCTAGTGAATTGTATCCAGAGTTTAGCTGTTTTTTTTGTTGAAACCTCACACTCCTAGAAAACAGGATCTTGGAGTGTTAAGATCAGAAACAAATTCCCTACAACTATAAATCCACACAACTATATGGCTAGAGAAGCTTCAAAAACAGATAGTAGGTAGGAATAGAATATATAGCGGGTAGGAAAGCAGAGACAGCTTGGGGGAGGTCCTACTGACTTCCTTTTATTTTACTCTTTGAAAAGCTAATAAACCTAATCCTAGTGAAAAGCTAATAAACCTAGAACAAAGCACTAGTGTCTCAGCCCCTCTGCTTTAGTAGAGTCTTGTTCTTTATAAAGCTGAGAATTAACTGCAGCAAGATCCTAAGTGTTATTTTCTCTGAAGTAAGCCTCTCTGGGTTTAGTAAGCTGAAAAACCTTTGAGAGGTACTGGAACATTTAGGAAGACCTTGAAATTGTGGGACTGGAGAAATCAACTTCTCAAGTGTCTTTGAGAAGACTTGGTGGCAGAAGAGAGAGATTAGATGGGTTGTCATGTTGAAGTTTTTGTATATATTACAGAAGTAGGTATGATATGTATGAAGAGCAGTGCTTCTGTTGTGTACATCAAATCTGAACATAAAAGTTGTGTAGAGAAGCACTGATAATTGCTCCATTCCTTGTCCTTGGTTGCACATTTAGGGTACAGCGTAAGACCTTTATATTTAGGCAAGAAGTTCATTGCTAGGATTATATATGTTGAAAGCATAGCGATACAAATATTATTTACTTGTCAGGAACGTCTGAGATTTGGCCGGGGAGAGTATTAGCCCAAAATGAATTTCTACATAGACACCAGCATATTCTATAGACATTCAGTCATACGGTTATAATTTCTCCAATATTACTATGAATTTTGCATAATAACAGACATTTTTAAGCATAGACAACCAACCTGAACAGGAAGAAAACCAACCTGAACAGGAAGATACATCATAAATACAATATAATTCTGCAACTACAGAGCTAAGCGCACTATATTTAGACAGTGCATATATACCCTTAATCTGATTTTCTCATAGTAATCTGTCTTTGGTATATATTTTGCTCTCTTACATTGCTTTTTCAGACTGGGCATATAACCAATCGTAGGAACTCTGAAAGCTTGTCAATCCACTATTTCCTCAGAATAGGGTTGATGATGAATAAGGTAAATGATGAATCTCTAAACACCAGAATCTGTACGTGTAGGAGTCATTCCTTGATGTCAGAGATAACTAATGTTTGGCAGAGATTCAGAGTGGACTGTGAAGAAATGGCACATTGGGAGAGGTGAAGAAGCCAGGGAAGAAATATATTACAAAATGAGAGACATGAGAAATACAAGTGATAGCATGAAGAAATAACCAAATGTGTGCCTGTTCTGTCTTTTCATGTATACACAAAACCCCATTTAATATGGTTTACCTTCAACCAGCTTAGGATAAACCAGATGGTGTTGGAATGACAACTCCCAGTATTCACCACCATCAGCTGTCCTGGTTGAGTTAGGAGGGTGCAAGTCAGTAACACTGAGAGAGCCCCATGGTTCTCACCCATGCCTTAAGCACTCTGGTGTTCACAGTGGGGATAGCTAAAAGAGTGGTCAATACACATGCATGTGGATGAGTCATGACATATTGATGTGTTGTAGTAGTAACGAACACCAGTCTGAGAGGTTGAAGCTAATTCACAGTAACTCAATTCCGTTTGGTCACAAGCCAAACATGGAAAAGCTGGGTGCTGTTGGATAAAGCATGATGATGATGATGATGATGAGGGTGCTGATGATGATGCAAGGCAGTGGTCATGACAAGACCTTTCATTCTGGAAAGCTGCTCCATCTGCCAAGCGGTGGGGATACTGACCCACCTGTGGAGGCCACTCGCACACCCAGTTCTGTAAACAGAGGAGGAAACAATTATATGCGGGCAGGACTCAGACCCCTTGAACGGTGATCAATCTCCTTGACAGTTTTGCAGTTAAAGTATTTGGACTGAAGTGGGGGGGAGCACAAAGCCTAGCTTCCCCCACACGAGAGTAATGGTGCAGCCTGTAGGTTGCGGCCCATGCAGGTGAATTGCACAGTGGGCAATACCAACACTAACTAGGGGAGAATTTTTAAAAAAATCCAATTTGTTACGTCGCCCCCCAAAAGTTACAATTTAATCCGGAATCCTTCCGCCTGAGTCCATGGTTTTATAGAAGTGAAGAAAGGAAGGAAAGTAAAGTCTTCTCGGAAAGGGGTGGGGGGAAATTAGTACCCTTCCCCCCTTTTTGTAGTTGTGGGTGGTAGTTGCCTTCTTTTCCTAGAGGAAGACCAAGGAAGGCTGGAGACCGCGGAAGTATGGAGTGTTCCATTGCGGCGGCGTCCCCCCACTCCCAAAGCAGGCGGGGAGGGCGTGCGGGCCCAACTTCAAACGCTCGAACGTTCTCTCGCGAGCCGTTGGCCGGGCCGCTTCTGCCGCCTTTGCCCTAAAGCGGAGATGCGGCGCTGGCTGAGGGAGAGCGGAGGGCCGCCAAAAGGGGCGGGACGGCCACGGGGCCCGGCTAGGCGATGAAGGAGTTAATGGGCTGGGACGAAGGTGGAGGAGAAAGGCGGGGAGGCGGGCGGCCGGGCCCGCCAGGCAAGGAGCGAGCGAGGGAGCCCCCCCTGCGCCTCGGCTCCTCCCCTCGGTCAGTCCCCTTCCTCGGAGGGTGCGGGAGGCGTCGCAAAGCGAGCCCGCTCTCCTCAGGCCGCCGAGCTTTGGCGCATCCGTAAGTGGCTCCGCCGCCGCCCACCTTTCCGCCCGCCGCTTCGGTGCCCTTCCCGCTTAGCTTGAGCGCCGGGGATGCCGCCGCGGGTCCGGTGAGCTCCGCGCCTGGATGCTGCTGACTTCGCCGTCTCTCTCTTGTGTCTCCCTTCCCGCCCTCCTGCAGGCAGCCCTTCCTCAGCCCCCGGCCGCTTCCGAAGGGATGCTGGAGAAACTGGAGCTCGAGGATGAAGGTAAGCAGATAAGCAGATGGGGCGAAGGAGGGAGTGGGGTTGAAGCGGCTCCGGGAGAAGAAACCCCCTTCCCAGTCTCCCGCAGCCCTCCTAGGCCGCCTGGTTAAACCGATGGAAAGGCTTCGAGTTAAGCGTTTGAGAGGGTGGCTGTGGACGAGACCGTTTTCCTTCATCTCCCGTTTTCACCATTTTCGTCTCTCTTGCCCATTACTTTCCTTGAATGTGGGGGGGGCATCAGGGGAGGGTTTGTGGTGCTGAGAAATTGGGCTGTGAGCCATCCTTAGATGGACAGGCAGTGGCTGGTAGAAGAGGAGGAGGAGGAAGACGGGGGGGGGTTAAAGGGCTGCCAGACCTGGTCAGGGCTGCCAAAGGCAAGATTCCCCGGAACAAGAAGCATCTGAGGTGATGGGGGGCAGGAGTTTGAGAAACTGGCAGATAATCAAATTTGGAAAGTGAAACCCACGATTGTAGAGGCCCAGCTATATTTTTAACAGTACAAAAATCAAACTGAAAGAAGAAAAAAGAAAGAAAAAATGGAAAACGAATGAATTAAGAGGAATGAATTAGAAGATCTGTGGTAAAATTGTCTGTAGCCACTTGGCAGGACAAGGGTTTTTTGGGGGTGGGAGATCATCCTCCAGATCCCCCTCACACACACTTGAGATGCGGTCCCGGCTCTCCTGGTCGGGGCCCCAGAGATACCCTAGCGGCCTCAGTGCACCAGACAGGTGTGTAAATCATATCGCTGCTTATTCGTAGTATTACTTTTTTTAGTTAATTAAGTGAGTAACTAGCCCTAAGGGATTTAAGGTGTGTGATTTGATAAAGGAGAATGAAAGGGAAGCTAGCTGAGAAGAGAAGCTGAGCTGTCTTCCTAACCTTACGTTCACAAATGATTTTGTATTTACTGTTATAGTTGTAGATTTGTAAAAATACTGAGGTTAAAATGGTATGACCCCTCCCAGTAAATTTCAGCCACTTATATGGTATATAATCAAGATAACATCTATGTGTTTCTGTGGTGCTCAACAGAATATCTTGAGAAAAGTTTTGGGGGGTCCCAGCCCCACAAGGCACATGCAATGTAAAATACTTGTCCCTCAATGGCTGTATTGGCAGGGTACAATAAATAATGTTTCATAGTTCAGTGGAAGAGGAAATTTCACCAGATGCAGCACTATTGTGACAGTGACTAGTTGTGCTTAATTTTTTAAAAAATCCCTTTAAATCAGAGAGAAGCAACAGTGTTGGATCTGGGGGCTAATTTTTTTGCTCTTGGGACTTTCTAGAGCCCAGGTGGGCTACCAAATACAAGAAATCTCTCTCCCTCACAAAAATGGATGTGTACTTCTGCTTCTGGATTGAAAATTGATTTTTTCCCCTAACATTATATATTGCAGGAACAGGGATGCAGTCAGTTTAAAAATGAATTACTGTTCCTGCAGTATTTCAGAAGACATAGTTTACCCCTTTCTTTTTGGAGCAGAAAAATTGTGGTTTGGAAATCTGGAGAAATGAAGGGTGATGAAAACAGAAGGAGGGACAAATGTGGCCCCAAAGCTTCACCTTGCCCACCTTGTTCTACAAAATTGATGTCTCTGTCCTCTGTGCATTGAGTTATTCTGCAAAAACATTCTTTTAATTGTTTGCATAGCTTATATTTTGGGGTGTTGGTGAGAGAGGAGGTAATAAGATAGATTCTTTCTCACCCTTTCAGTATGCTGTTGTGTGAAATGAAAATTTTAATATGCACTATGGAGTTAAGAATAGAGATGGGTAGAGTAGCTAATTATATAATACGACAGGGATAGTGTGGGGTGGATTTCATTACCTGCAGTCCTCTGCATTTTCACCATACAGAAATGATAGCTCTCCCCTTGGCATTTTTCCATTGAATCTGATAAAAACAAGTGGTTCCTCTGAGATCTGTTGTCTCCATAGGACAGATGTGTTCTAAGTGCAGTGCCTGTTCTAGCACCAGAAAATAGGCTTCTTTGCAGAGCCCCATAAATTTCCAATTGGTAGCCCTTTTGTCTTGAAGGCACTTTAAATCATTGGGTTTTTTCATTGCCCTTTGACACATCCCTAAACAAGCAACCTGCTACACTGAGCTCTGAGATCTCAAAATAATCTTTCTTATGAACACATAGACACTCCTAGAAAACATAACTCTTTAATCACAGCCTCAGAAGAGGTTCAGCCCTGACTAATACTGCCGAGCCAAATTTTATAAGAAGTGACACATTTGGAGTGGTAATGTCTAACAGAATCTATTGCTATTATGATCTAATGGACTGTGATGTTCTGGATTAAGGGTCAATGAGTTAAAATAAGGGACATCTGGCACCCTTAGCCTTTTCACTTAGAGGTCTTTATAGTATCTCTGAAGAGACAGTTTTTTCAATACACACAGTCCTGCTGTGCAGAGAGTTCCATGGAGCCAAGTAAAATACTCAAAGTGCACTGTTGCATTAAACACTAAAGGAAACTGCACCAAATATCTCTTAGAAAGCATGCTGCATTTCTGTCCATTCTTGATTGCAGAGTATCCATTCTCTGTTTTTTGACATATTCTTGTGAAACAAGGGAACTGAAGAGATACATGCAGTTTTAAGAGAAGGGTGCTGTGTAAAATCTGCTAGAACTAGATCCTTTTCCTGATGAACAAAGAGAAGGAGATTTAGTATGTAGAAATCTAAAAATATTTACACATTATACACATGGAGGAGGAGAGTGAGAGAAAGATAAACAGATTTCCACAGCAGTTCACAAATAGAGGCTGATGACATTAGGTTTCTGGTATCATCATCTTGTCTTCTTTGTAGCCCTTTATTTTATATTCTGTCAAAAATTTATAGACCATGATTCATTCTTGAGGGTTCTCAGAGCAGTATGCAAAACTATATGAAAAGAAAACTACAGTATAATGATAAAACTACAAAATAAGTGGTATAAAAACTATTCAATTGGCAAACAAATCAGTCCTTTGTTTTTCTGATTTTTACTAAGTGCATGGGCAAAAACAAGATTAACATCAATTGTACATTCCAAAGGGAGTGCCAACATAGAGAAGTCTCTCTCTTTTATAAAAGTACGATACGTTTCTTGTGCTGATTAATCTCAGAGAAAGGTTTCCTTTGAACATATAGATATATATATGTATGAGCAACATAGATGCATGGAAAAAGATTGACTTGCTTATTTAAGATTTGGAATTTATTACTGACAAGTAATTCTTGCCTTAAAGCTAAAAACATACTTTTGTTAGGAAAAACTTGTTGTGAATTCTTTAGTAACCAGTGGTTTTTGTTTTCTTTGATTGAATTTTTGGAGAATCTAGTTGGAACAAGCTAAGTGGATTCTGCTTCCCAGGTGTTTACTTAGAGTCTGATCCTATGCATTGTTACATGGAAAAAAATCACATTGTGTTCAGTAGTGCTCACTTCTAGATAGGTTTGTGTTAGATTGTGACTAGAACTTGCTAAAATGCATCTTCAATGTAAACATTAGAACTGCATTTTAGATAACAGAACTCTTTAGATCAGTTAGTTTGACTAAAAAGACGTAAAAGTCAAGTTATCTGATTTTATGGTGCTGCTTGCTGTGGCAGTTTAGTATTCTAGCTGATATAAAAAACATAGTGGTCACAGAAAAAGCTGCAGTAAAATCAAAGCAGCAATCCCACAGTGCTGCAGATACTCTGTTACCACCTATCAGTCACAGTGATACTTACACCTTCATATACATGGAAGATATCAATCAAGAGACAGTTACATTAGCAACATATTTCTTGTAAAATGCCTGTGAGCATTTCTTTTGTGGAAAGTCAAAGTAAAATTTCTCTCTCAGTCTCCTTTCAGTACTGAAGCTGCTCCACTTATAGTGCTGAAACATGGTTCTGGGGATGGTTCTATACTAAGTCTTTGCAGCAGGGGTAAGAAATTTACAGGCTGTGGCTGAACTTGGCCTGCCAGACTAGCCCATTCAACCTATGGGCTTTAGGACAAAGTCCTAAGTCCCTCCTTAAAACCTTCCCAAAATTGAGGGGGCAGAGAAAGTGACTGAATAGTGACTTCCATCTGATCTGCTTTCCTTTTCCTTGTTTTCCCATCATCACCACCACATTTATTTATATCCTAACGTTTTCCTAGTCTGGCATTCAAGATAGCTTACAACAGTTAAAACAAACATAGTTCAAAATTTACCCCATATAAGTGTTAAAAATGTAATTTAACTATCAATAAAATTAAAACAAATTAAAACTATAACCACTAAAAAGAAAACAACAAACGTGCAATACAGCACATAGTGCAAGGCCTGTTCCGCTTGAGCAATCAAGTTTTCAACAGCTTACCAAAACAAGTCTTCACTTGCCCATGGAAAAATAGCAAGGAGAGTGCCAATGTAACCTCTCTAGAAAGCGAGTTCCAGAGCCTGGGAGCAGCCACCAAGAAGGCCTTCTCCCACGTTCCCACAATATGTAACTGTTCATCAACTTGAACTTGAGTGAAAAACACTTTCAGACATGAAACTGTGGAATAGATGAAACTATATATTAGACTTGGACTGCATATCACATTGTCCACAGGAACCTGTTAACGCTTCTCAGAGTAGAAACATATGGTTGTAGAGAGTTCTAAGGTTGCTCTAATTGAGAAGTGGTGGAGGAAAAAGAGCAAATAAGATGGAGGGAGCTTGAATTCCAAGTATCTTCCCTTTGTAGTGTCAGATTTCTTCTGACTGCTGCTAAAGCGAACCAAATTTAAGCTGCTCTCATACTTGACAGAAATAACTACAGAACTATGTTAAGGATTATATTCATCTGTGCCACTTGAGTCTGCTGATATGGATATAATTTTTAAATGTTCCCTCACATTAAAAAACCCCCAAATAAAAATATTTGCATAGCAGGTTCAAACCCAACTCTTGCCCAGATGTGCTGGATTTCTGTTTACAGATTTGATTTGATTTATTTTATTTTATTTCATTTTGTTTTATTTTTAGGGGGATATTCAGCAATTTGATTTCTTCATCTTCATTATGATGTCATACAGTTCATTCTGCAACCAAAAAAAATAGTTATTTCCTGTTCTCTTCTCCTTTTAAGATGAAACATTTTCTCTTAGGGTACAGAAAAGAAACAAAACTGCTGTCTCTACTATGGGTGAGATAACAGTGATTCAGTCACAAGAGAGTTGTTTACAGAAGAAAGGAAAACTAACTGTATATACTCTCCAGTCTGCATGATTCAATATGATATTTGATGTGTATCTAAAGGGTCTTGTTTATTGCAATACTGAATTTTGTACATTTTGAAGATATACTCCTTTTAATGAGAACACCAAACAGTGTTGCCATAAGAGAGCAAAGAAAATTAACTGAATATCTTAACATTTGTGCCTGACTTAGACACCAGGTGTGAAATCACATTTAATTTCATGTTTTCTTCATGTCAGTGTACAGCTTGTTTTCTTGAATGAGAAATGAGGATCCTATGGCCCTCTAGATAATGCTGAACTACAGTTCCTATCAGCCCTATTCAACAGAATCACTTTGTCAGAGGAGATAGGAGTTGAAGGCCACATATTCCCAGCACCTTTTCTGATTAACTGTATGAAAATGAACACAATCAAAATCAGTGGGTACTTGCTACAAGAATATAAGAACCTACTTTGTCAGATATGTTTTGGCACATTCTTTCACATTCTCAGAGTGGGCTTGAGGATAAAAGGAGATAGTTCCTGTGTATGTTCGAGAAGGATGCACACACAAGTATTAAATATGGTCCTGTGTTTTCAGATTGAAAAGGTATTACAGAATAAACAAAATGTTGTCATAACTGTCTTCACAAGACCACTCATGTTGAGATAATTTTTGAATTATTTGGGTTACTTATATCTATTAAGATTTAGGCTAGAATCCTGTTTATTAGTCCCAGGTACAAAAGAGCTAATAAATCAATTGTTGAAAGCTGAGTTAATTGTAGGTATATCCAGTTGATTCAGTGGGCTGACTTTAGTCAGAACTGACAAAAGGGTTAAGGAAGACATAAGAATGAATTCTGTGGCCCAAATTTGTGACCTGGTAGTTTACTTTGTGAGCCACCTATAGGATATTTGATGATTGCCATAAATGGGGAACCGTTATACTCTCTGGCTGAATGTTTGTTTTATATGACACACAGTACAGTGCTTTCCAGCCCTTTCTTTATGGATTTTAGACAATCCATACATGACCAATTGACACTGGAAGCAATCCGTGCCTTTTATTCTCACCATTGTACTTTGTCCCTCAATACAGTAACAGCAATTTGATTTAGAACTTGGTAGCGTAATTATTTAAGCCCAAGGTTTTACATATCTGTGCCAATTCAGATATAAAATTAGCCTCCCTTCCTGTTTTTCTGGCAAAGTGATAATCATGCAGCGTGAAACCAGAGGTTCAAATCTTAGCAAGGTGGGAGTAGCCTCAGGGAAGAAGTCATACCCTCTTCATCCATACATATGCGTGTCTGAAGTACATAATTCTGGTGATTTTTGTGAATATGTCACTGGAAAGCAGCAGTCTTTATGTACCTCTGCATGTCATATTTATTCTCAGGCGTACTCTCCTTCTGCCCTTTCAGTGGTAAGAATACTTTCCTCCTTCTGGAGTTCTGCACCCACTAAACTGTACCCATCCAATTTATTTTTCATGTCAGGAATTTTTTTTAAAAAAAATAGGCATTACTTTATGTAGCTGTTGTAGTCAGAATAGTTTCCTCTAGTTGTCAGATGTTTTATGGACAATAGATAGGTGTTTGTTGTGCTTAACCTAAGAATACATAGCAGTGTTCATCTGTGAGTTGTTACTGACTGTATTGAACAATTGGCAACAAAAAATATTGTATTGTGTAATACACAATTCTTTAGTTGCTAAAGAGTAAAAATATACGATAGACATTTTATATCCCATTGCTCTAAGCCTGGGAAGCCTTGCCGGTTGTTACGTGATGAAAAACTTCAAAGCATATTAGGTCAGCTATGGTTTCTCTCCATGTAGCTGTTACTTTGTTCTGTCTGCAAGTACTGCTTCACACTGAGCAGAAAGAATCAAGTTAATAGTTTATAAGTGATATTGGATGTTACATTATTAGAACAGGTGAAGGATTTGGAAGTGTCCTTTCTGGCAGTATTGCAAAAGGCCACGTACTAGTGAATAAATGGTTCTGCAGGTTTGCAGCACAACAAGCTGTGTATAGCATGGTGGATTATGAATTTTAAAAAAATAAGCCCTCAAACATCTTTGGCATGCTGTTAGAACAGTAATTATTTTAATTTCTGACTACACAGTATGGACAAAATTTTGGATGGTTATATTCAGCAGGGGTAGAAATTATTTTTATGAACACTTATAATACAAAAAGTGCTTACAGAATTGTACATATTTATGAAACTTTCTCATGAGCCTATTTTGTTCAAAACAATCAGATTTTAGAGTGCTGATGTGCTATACAAGATGATTTTTAATGTAAATGATGAGTGATTTTGTTCTAATGTTACTCCAACCTATATTTAAAGTTTTCAATGAAGGAATTCAAAACTCTTTATCCTTTTGGAATATGATTTACATTTCTCAAAGATTTACCTTAAATGAAAAACTAAGCATGGGTTGGGATGGAACTTGCATGGGGGGAACCACAATTGTTAGTAACTCAGGCTTGTGAGCCAAACTAGTTCTTTGCCTCATTGTGCATTTGCCACTCAAACTGGTAGCTGCACGGCTAGTCTTGTTGTCCCATGCCATATAACCTCTTGCAGACCTTGTCTCACATGTTTCTCTACTTCGCTTTCTACCCCATGTTTCCCTTCCTCACTTTTTTCCTCATGATAATTAATTGAGATGGGAAAATACAGAAGAGTTGTGTTAGACCATGAAGAGCCAACTGTTGGCCCGCAAGCCGCACTTGGCCAGCTCCTAATTTAATCCTAGATTTTCCAGCAGTGAAGGGGCAACATCTTGATGTGGGTTGCACTGCCCTCTCGCTTTGATACTCAGGAATGAAACAAAGCTTTGAGAATTGTTTTCGTGTGGGAGCAAGCCAGCTAGGAAGTCATTCTGATTCCTCCCTGCTAATCCATGTTTTCTGATGTTCCTTTCACTTGTTTTATCAGTCTGTTTAATTTATACCCCAGCTTTCTCCTGGCATGAGACCCAAAGCAGCTCCCAATAATTTAAAATGAAAATTCAGCTAAAATCTTATTTTACCAAAGTTAGAAAGAAAGCAATTAAAAAGCAATTCTATTTAAAAGGTATATAGCTGAAAGAAAATTTAGAATCATAGAATCATAGAGTTGGAAGAGATCATAGGAGACATCCAGTCCAACCCCTGCTATTTAGGAGCACCCATCAAAGCATTCTCAACAGATGGCCATCCAGCCTCTGCTTAAAAACCTCAAAAGAAGGAGACTCCACCACACTCCGAGACAGTGTGTTCCACTGCTGGACAGCTCTGACCGTTAGGAAGTTCTTCCTGAGGTTCAAGTGGAATTTCCTTTCCTGCAGCTTGAATCCATTGCTTCTTGTCCTAATCTCTAGAGCAGCAAAAAACAAGCCTGCTCCCTCCTCGACATGACATCCCTTCAAATATTTAAACATGGCTATCATGTCCTCTCTTAACCTTCTCTTCTGCAGACTAAACTTACCCAACTCCCCAAGCTGCTCCTCATAGGGCATGGCTTCCAGACCCTTCAACATTTTGCTTGCCCTCCTCTGGCCACGTTCCAGCTTGTCGATACCCTCCTTGAATTGAGATGCCCAGAACTGGACACAGAATTCCAAATGAGGCCTAACCAATGCAGAATTGGTTGCATTGGTTAGGCCTCATTTAATTGAAAAGATAAAAAGCACAGCATATTACATTCAGGTACTCTTCTGCCACATGATTTAAGAATCAAAGGCCTTCCTAAATAAAAAGGCATTTGTCTGCCAGCAGGAAAGGCAGAGGGGGGCAAACTGGACCTCCCGTTGATGAATGTTTCACAGCTTGGAAGCAGCCACTAAGAAGGCTCCTTCCAGTGTCATAGAATCATAGAGCTGGAAGGGGCCTCATGGGCCACTGAGTCCAACTCCCTGCTCAGTGGAAGATCTCCAGCAAAAGCATTCAAAGCTGGAAGCTGTCCAGCCGCTTTTTGAAGATGCCCTGAGAAGGAGCCTAACCACCTCCCTAGGCAATTGGTTCCATTGCTGAACTGCTTTTATTGTCAAGAAGTTCCATCTAATGTTCAGTCAAAATCTACACTCCTATATCTTGTAAGCCATTAGACCTGGTCTTACCATCCAGAGCAGCAGAGAACAGATCTGTCCCCTCCTCTCTGTAACATCCCTTAAGATATTTAAAGAGTGCTATCATGTCACCTCTTCTCTTCACCAAGCTGAACATGCCCAGCTCCTTCAACCTTTCCTCATATGTTTTATTCTCTATACCCCTTATCCTTCTTGCTCTTCTTTGAACTCACTCCAACTTGTCGATATCATTCATAAAACAAGATGCCCAGAACTGAATGCAGTAAATATAGTTGTTTCCCTCGACTTGGAAATTGTGTTTCAATTAATGCAGACTGAAATAGCATTCATCTTCTTTGATGCAGCATCGTACTAATGGCCTCAGGACAGAAACCTGTGGCATTCCACTTGAAATCTCCTTCCAGTTTAAAGCTCACCTTCCATCAGACATGTCTGTGATGGTGGTGAGACCAAGAGAAGGCCCACTCCCCAAATCTTAAAACTCAGGCAGAATCATATAGGGAGAGAGATTTTCAGACTGCACAAATTGAGATTTATCCAATAAGATGTCCTCTCTGTTGTTCAGCAGTGAGACTAAGGATTTTGT
Source organism: Iguana delicatissima (assembly GCA_948472985.1). Classification (NCBI taxonomy): domain Eukaryota; kingdom Metazoa; phylum Chordata; class Lepidosauria; order Squamata; family Iguanidae; genus Iguana; species Iguana delicatissima. The sequence goes on along the minus strand of CAOKZL010001543.1, from coordinate 236,844 downwards.
GAGGATTTATTTCTGAGTTGCCTCTTTACAAGTTTTGCATCATAGAGATCAGACATTTTTGAAGACACTTTCAAAGTGTAGATGAGGAAATTCCAGAGATGTCTGGAGATTTGCTCTGCTGCTGCTACCCATGCTTCAGTAAAGGCAAGACTGGGTCAGAAGTAGGATTTTAACTATTCGCCTTCATTTCCAAGGAATGAAAAACAGTGAGAAAAGATCGCTAGAGCCTGGAATGTTTGCCTTGCCTGAAACAGATCTTGGGAAAGAAAAGAAGCAAAAAAGCTCATGATACTTCTTCCCTCGCCATGAGAGCTTCCTCAGCTGAAATAGCTTTCTCAGCTATGTCAGTTATGGCAAGAACTTCCTCCCATTGGAGAAAAAAATTATTTAAGGAAGTCCTACAGAGTAAAAATTAAGCAAAGTATTAATAAACTATCATAGCGCTCAACCATGATGCTGGTCACTATAGTGCCAAGTTTCAGGCAACAGCTATCATGATTAGATGTGAGATAGGTCTTAAAAACTGGAATGTCACTTCCCACTCTAACCATAATTTAACCAGCATGACCTTTTGAGACAGCTGGTTATTTTGGAGGGTCTTCAGAACTTATCTTGTTTTTTAGCATCAAGTTTACTTCAGTTTATGGTGACCCAATGAATGAGAGACTTCAAGATCCCTAGCCATTAGCTACCCTGCTCAGGTCTTGCAAGCTCAGGGCTGCGGCTTGCCTGATTGAATCAATCTACTTGTAGTTTGGTCTCTCTTTTTCCTACTGCCTTCCTCTTTACCAGACATTATTGTCTTTTCCAGTGAGTCATGTCATCTCATGATATAATCAAAGTTACACAACTTCAGTTTAGTCACCTTGGCTTCTAATGAGAATCCAGGCTTGATTTGCTCTAAGACCCATTCATCTTTTTAGTATTCTGTTGTATCTAGAAATCATCTCCAGTACCCTATTTCAGATGAGTTGATTTTCTTCCTGTCACCTTTCTTCACTGTCCAGCTTTCACATATATACATAGAAATCAGAAATACAATGGCCTGGATTATTCTGACTTTTGAATTTAACCCATCTTAGTAGATACTAAACTTATTTTTAAAAAAAAAAAAAAAAAGATCTACTGGATCAGAGGTAGGAAGAAAATGAGCCTGCTCAGTAGAAGTCCCCATTTTGTTCTTAAAGATGTAACCAACATCTAACTGTAGACATAGAGAGGACACATTTCAAACCACAATGAAATGAATGTAGGTGTCTCATCCAACAGCCCTTTTAGAATACACATCTGCTCATCTTCCAAGACCAGTACAGAAATCAACAATCCCAATACTGCCACCCAAGTGGGAAGGAGGCATTTTTACAAATGTTAGAACCATCTATAACTGAGCAGTGAGCTTTGAACATGTTAATAGTGGATTACCTGATAGAGTACCTGCACTTTTCTCTTAATTTATTCATTTGTTCCCTAAGATCACAGAAGCCAGAGAAACACTGACTTTTAAAAGAAGTCATTGAGCAACAGAAATGAAGGTAAAAGAAAGAGTGCCATTTTCTCAAAGATTGAGGGGCTGCTATTCAGTGCTCTCCATTGTGGTCCAGAAAAATAGATCCTGGAGGGCTTCAAAGGTAGATTGATATTTTTTGTAGGGTTTTTTTTTTTGCACTGAGATTCTGAAGAGCATCATGCATATATTCTAACCAGATTTCATAGAATTGCTGGTCTTAACAGAAACCTAACTGCATTTACCAGTCCAGCTGCCTCACTGCCAGTAGTTGAGGTTTCCTGGTCAAAACCAACACTACCAGTACAGGGCTCTTCACTTTGTTTTATCATCAGCGCCTCCAATATTCGTGAAAATAATGTTAGCCCTTGTGCTTATTTGCAGAAGTCAACTTTCCATGTGTATGCGTTCCTGGATTATCTTTTCATAACATCTGTTTCCTACCAGAAGGGTCAACAGAGCTACTGATAATCCTAAACTCCCTTTCTCTCCATGATTTTCTGGAAAATCTATGAAACAGACAGATCTGTGAAAGGGAGAGATTTTGCCTTTCACAAGAGTTAAAGTATCTAGGCATAGTCATATAATTTCTAGAGTAGTATCTCTTCTGTGAGGGAAAAAGGAACTTCAGTAATGCATCAAGATTTAAGATCTGTTCTAGCAACAGACTTCTTATTCCTGGTCCAGTTAATATTAGTGATCCACTGTGTTCTTGAGCCCCAAATCCATACCAGGCTACTGCAATGGGTTTCTGCTTCCATTTACATCAAATCATGGACAAAAAAAACCCTGAAAGCAGTAGCTCCCGGGTGACTGTTAACACATCTAATGTGGTCAGCTCTGTGAATCATTCCTGGAAGTGAATTCCTTGGTTCTTCCTCAAAAGCAGGGTCAAGATTTGTCTTCTGTCTGCATATCAAGAGTTTTTGTGGGCACTCCAATTAACTTACCTAACACTAGTCGTTACCCCTTTGGAACTTGCATAGTGAACTGAAAAACTTGATTCCGTGGCCTTTTGAGCCTCTTAGGAAAGTATAGCTTATACTTAACATGGAAGGCCACTTCAGAGGGCCATATTCTGAATTTGCAGCTCTTTCTTCTAGAAAAGAGAGAGTTTGTGACACTTCATTTATACCTTTATTCCTAAGGTGGACTCTGTTTTCCACTGTGCACAAGAGATGATCTGCCATGCCTTTGTCCATCCCCTACTGAGCCTGTTGAGAAAGTGAGGCATACCTTGAATATCAGGACTACCAGTATTTACCATGAAAGGCCTAAAGATTTCAGAGCAGTTTGTTCTCTTTGGTCACATTTCATACTGAAAGGTTTTTAGCTCTGTGCTTAGCAGATGGGTAAAGACTTGTATCCCAACCTGTTATTAGTTCTCTAGATCAGTACTAGAGAGTGGTGGTGTGTGGACTGCTTGTCCCTGATGAGTTTTGGGTGGGTGGGTGAGGAATTGCAGCCAATAGGCATGCATATAATGCCAATTCATGGCACATTGAAAGAAATAGTTGCTGGTTCCCTATGTTAGGTAGCCTGAAAATCACAATGCTGAGACTCTATTGCTTAGGAACGTTGTTGCTCATTGAATTAGAAGTACCATAGCCTCTGTTGTGGTTTTGAATGCCCTTTTTGGAGCTGTCTGTTATGCTGCCAGAGAGCCAGCATGGCATAGTTATTTAAGCATTGGACTACAATCCTGGAGATTGGGGTTTGATTCCCTGCTCAACCCTGGAAACCCACTGGATGATCTTGGGTGCATCACACACTCTCGGCCCCCAGAAAACCCCATGGTAGGTTTGCCTTAGAGTTATCATAAGTCGGAGATGACTGCCACATGGAAGTCAACCTGTGTGTTTGTACAGCACTGTAGGCTGGACAAGTTGCCATACCATACAAACATACAGGTTGATACTCCAATAAGTGGTACAATTTTAAGTGGTTGTCTGAGCACCAGCAACATTTCCAGCCTGATTACTGGGGATGTCCCCCTCCCACTCCTGAAAAGAAGACTGACGATCCTAGGATGAAGATTTCTGATAAAATTCCTTTTCAGGAGTGTCCAGAGTGTATCCTTCATACCCAGTAGTGTTTTTTCCCTACTTGCATGGAGGGGAGGAATTTATTGTGAAGTGTGTACAGAATGTTCATACATTCTTTTTTGTGATTCTTTATTACCTTTTCCTGTGGGTTCTTTTCTCTATTGTATAGTCATTGAATCTTTGGCTTTTTTCATGGGATTAGCTTCCTTGCTGAGTTATCTCCACAAGAGGGCTTTATTTCATTCCTGTGTATCGGAACAAGAATCAGGAGCAACCCATGGCAGGATGTCCTCTGTTCGCTGCTGAAAACAAGCATGTCATAATGAGTAGCAACATTGCTTTTCACCTCACTGCTCCACTGGTTAAATTGTTAATTTGAAATACAGCATTGACACTTCTATGGCAACCTCACCTCACTGCTTCTGGGAAAGCCTCCGGCAAGGTGGTTAAAAGTGTTCCATCTTGTACTTGGTCCTTGCTGGATTGTGTGACGAAGATGCACTTCTAACTTTACCTTCTCCACCGCCCCTTTGTATAGCAGGGGAATCTGCAGGTAAAAAGCACCTCTTTGCTTTTATGCATACTCTCTTTGGGGATGAAGGGATGAGAGAATCATACTGCACATTTTGAATATGCATCCATGAGAGCCCACTGCAAGAAAACCTTTTATTTCTCCGTTAAATAATGTTTGCAGGATAAAACGTAAGTAGCTCCCTTTCAGGTGCATATTCCTGACTGTTTTTTGATGATGAGAATTGTCACTGGCCAAACCGTTGAGGGGAAGACTATAATTTCTACCTTGGGCTAAAATTGAAGTTAGGCAGCTACCCTATCAAGCAGGTTGGTCAGAGGAGATACCCCCTGTTTCCTCAGGCTCAAGAAGTTGGTAATCTCTATAAAAGAGGCTGAAAGTCAGCATGGTGTAGTGATTTGAGCACTCAACTATGATTCTAGAGACTAGAGTTTTTTCCCCTGCTTGGCCATGGAGACACACCAGACGACCTTGGGCACTTCACACACACACACACACACAGCCCTAGAAAACTCTATGATAGGTCCTGCTTAGAGTCAACATAAGTCGGAAGTGACTTGAAGGCACACAACAGGCACAGAAGTGGTTGTGGAAAGATAGGGAGGAGCAAGAGACACAGCTTACTTCACCTATTCAGGGTGAAGTTGTGGCATGCAAGATTTCTTTTACAGATTTAAAAGCATTTTCACATCACCTTAAATTATCTTCCTTTGCCCTTCTTCATGACAGTATATTTCTGCCTCCATTCTGGAAAAGTGAGTGAATGATCCAAGTCAAATTATCATTATCTCTGTAGGGAAAAAGCCTGAATAAATTAATATGTTGGTTTGAGAAGTTCAGTATCTCAAAATCTGAGGCTTGCTTTAGGTGTAGAAGTTGTAGTTGATGTTGTGCTTTTTTCTGAGTCTACCAAGTGTTGCATAAGAATTTTACAAAAGGGAATTCAGAGTCATGAATTGTAATTTGTTCTGGTCTTGTTTGTTGAGAAAACAACGGTGAGTCTCAAAAAGGTCATTAGACTGTCTAGAACCTGCCATCTTTTTTTTAAATGATAAGATATTAGCAATTTTATAGTCACTTTATTATTACATTAGATTAATCTGAATCTGAAGTATTATTACATTTTACATATTTAACTCATATTTTCAAATAATAAACCAATTCTGGTTTTCAAAAAAAAAATTGACAAAGCAAATTAAGTTTGGAGGATTATTGTGTTCCGCAGTGCTTAATTACACAGTTTGGACCTGTGATCGCCTAATCAGTTTATTGTGCAATACTATTTGTTCATATTCCACGTGACTTCTTTGCTAATTTTTTTGTATCACTTTCTTCCTTTTGAACAAGACACAATATTTTATAATTGGGAAACTTGAGTTCAGTTCCCCACCCTGCAAAATAATTTACTGGTTACCATAGAGGTAGCTGAGTCTCGAGTATTCATTGCAGGAACTTGTTATAATGGCCTTGAATGTCATACATATCTGCATTATTGTGTGAAAATTTTAAAATATTGCAGTTTTGTGTTACTATTCCCAGACTTTAGTAGCAATCCAGTTAACAAACAGTCATGCAGTGATTTTTTTTTTAAGAGTAAGCAAGAAAGCTTGTCAGTTATGCCTCTTGTCATTCTGCAAATCATTTGTTTAGTCTTTGGAAACTGCGCGCTTTCTCTTTCGCGTTCCTGTCAGGAGTTACATTCTGACACATTCAAAAATCCAGCAGCAAGAATTTGTCTTACAGCAAACCTGCTCCCTTGCTCCAAATTTTGTATGTCAGTGGGATGTCATCCTTTTGTTATTGAAAATAGTCTTGTGGAAGTATTGAGCAGAGATTAAACTGAAGTTGAATATACAGTGAGTCCTCAGAATCCTCTGGGTTTTGGTTCCAAGATTTCCCATGGATACCAAAATCCGTGGATGCTCAAGTCACATTATATACAGTAGTATAATAAAATGACATCCCTTATATAAAATGATGAACAACTCAAAAGATTTGCTTTTCAGATTTTTAAAAATATTTTTAAGTTGTGATTGGTTGAATCTGTGGATACAGAGAGCTAACAGTATTTTGTTTATTAAGGAAAGTTACCTAGATAGCAGGCTGTCTGTTCCAAAACAAATTGTTAAATTGGGAGATTTAGATGACATGGCTACTTTACTCGATATCATGGGGATACTTTAAATAGATACATCCATCACTAGTGTTAATTCTATACATTTTAGGTGCTTCCTGTAAACTACATCATTCAAATAATGTCACTTCCTCTTGTCTTCACCTATATGCTTTTTAAAAGCAGCTTTGCCTGATGAATAAATGCTTGATTTTACAATCTTTCAGAAAGATTTTTGTGCCTTTTTTGTTAATAAAAATATTACCGCAGAATGGATTATGAAGGAGAGGCACATCAACAGGTGTTAGCTGTGTTAGGTGAATGGAACCTCCATGTTTATAGGCAGTATACCTTTGAATACTGGATACTGGGGACAGTGGGACATATGGGAAAAGTTTGCCTTGAATGCACCTGACTATAATGAAGTAATAGGGATAGATGCTTTACAGAAATACAAGGTTTTGTGTTCACTGGATGCCTTCACTATAGAAGACTTGCTTGTAATCTCCGGGTAGCTGATCTGCAGAGCCATTAGAATATTAAGGCACTGAATGTAGTCAGGGAACAGGGATGTAAAAAGGGGATTCCTATGTGAAAACCAGTTTGGATCAGATGGTTTGAGACACTTCACAGTTGCTACCTAGAAGGGAGAAGATGCATGAGAAGTTGTCTTATACTGAATTAGACCCTTATTCCATCTAGCTCAGTTTTGTCTACATTAGGGGCTGGGTAAGTTTGACCCTGAGACCCAGCATGGTTTAGTGATTTGATTGTTGGACTAGGACTTTAGAGACCAGACTTGGAATCCTTGCTTGGTCATGGAAACCCACTTGGTGACCTAGGGCAAGTCTCACTCTTTCAGCCTCAGAGGAGGCAAAGGCATACCCCCTCTGAACAAATCTAGCGAAGAAAACCGTGTGATAGGTTCACTTTAGGGTTACTATAAGTTGGAAATGACTTGAAGACGTACAACAGCAAGTATGGGCCTTTTGATTTTGTTGGATTGTAGCTATGATAATCCCTCACCTTTGGTTATGCTGGCTAGATATGGGAGTTGCAGTCTTAACAATATCTGGAGGCCTGCAAATTCCTTATTCTTGTTCTACACTAATAGGTGGCTGCACTCCAGGGAGTAAGGGTCTTTTTCAACCTCTATCTGTAAATCCTCAGGGACCAAACTGTTTGGGTGTAATGTATATGTTCTTCCCCTATGATACAGCCCTCTTCCTATTATTATAAGCAATATGATACTTCAGGTAAGCAAGACAATACTTGGATGATACCTTCATACATGCCATGTTCATAAGTCCCTCAGAAGCATGATGCTGGCCGCTGCTGGGAAAGGAATGCTTGGCCACATGGGCCCTTAGGCTGATCTTTCTTCTTGTGGCAATATTTCAGTACAGTAATTTTATAAAGTTTCACTTGGAATTCTGTAAACATGCCCTACAGAAAACCCTGCATAAGTTGCAAATCTGGAAAATGCATATGTATAATATCCTTCTGGGGATTGGCCGGAGAGTAATGAAGAGCTCTATGCCTCCTGCAGTATCTCACTGCTTTTCTAAGTTGAATGTGAAGAAAATGTTTCATTCTCAGGTAGGCTGAATCCACAACATTGGGTTGACCTTTTGTACCAACCTAATCAAGCCAAGACCTCTCCAGGGTTCCAATCCATTGCAGCCATTACACACTCTCCCCTCAGTTCTTAAAATCTTCCCAACCAGTTGTGAGTTACCTTTACCTCTCCTTCTTTAAAGTACTTAGAATGTAAATAGGAGTCAGTGTCGTAATGGTTTCAGATTTATTAAGCTAGAAAGAAAACAAGCTGATTCAGTATTAAGGACAATCATTTACCTACAGAAAAAAAATGGAGGCAGATGAAGACTTGCCACCTCTAAGCTCCCCTATGAACACAAGTCTGCTGGTCTCAGAGGCTGATAAGTGTAATCTGTCTAATATTTTAAAAAAATATATATATATATGATGGCAAGTGAGCGACAGGTCTCCCAGTCTGGAGCAGAGTCTTTATTAAAGAGACTATTTGTAGACTCCAGTAAGAGTGATATGGACAACTGTTCTCTGGAGCAGATGATGGTGCCCGAGAAGATGAAAGAGAAAATATAGGAGCAGAGCGGTAAGATTAGGAAATGAAAAAAAAAGCAAGCTGAAATTTAACCTAAAGAGCACACCAAATTAGTTTTCTCAGAGTGGCAAGGGGTTTGTGTAGCTTGAAAGCTCAAATGCCACTTCTGGTCACTATTTTGAAAAATGAGATTCCAGCCAGAAGGGATGGTAGAAAACAAGGAAGGACGTCATGTGTGTAGTTGCACACAGTGATTGGTGGTCAGGATGTGTCAGCAAATAAGAGCTTGTTAATGTGGAGGCAAGAAGACCTCTTTAGATATTTACCCTATTTGCTGGCGTACAAGACTCACTTTTTTCCTGAAAAATACTGTTTGAAAATGGAGTGCATCTTATACACCAGCATATAAATAGGGTGTGTTGATGTGTCTTATATGCTGGCGAATACGGTATATGCATGATCAGTTTATGAATTAGTTTATGAATTAGCTGGCTTGTTTACTGATGGACAACTCAGCACAAATACAGGAGAACAGAGGTATCCAAGGGCAGCTAGGCCAAACAACACAAATTAATCAAATCAGTAATATTGCATGACAGATAAGAGGGTTAGTCAGAGCTGAAGTGCAAGCAAGAATTCAAGCAACTTTAAGCAGCCAGAAATTATTAAATACAGTCACTTTATCTAGTTTAAGTATTTCAAGTAATTTAAATAACTTGATTAATTTAAACATTTTAATGAATTCACTGGGGCAATTTGATTCACTAAATCCATTGATTAATACAAATGTAAATACAATGGAAATGAATTCTAATTCTGATTCAGCTTCTTTTAGTTCTTAGTTAAGTTTTAATGAAATTAATAACATTCCGTCAAATACATTTTTACAGGCACAGAATGTTAAAACAAAGGAACAAGGGAAAGAAGGCATTGCCATTGCTTCTATAGCTAAATATTTAAGATGTAAGGGGAAAAAAAACATGTAGTTACAGAAACCCGGCTGATAAAAAGACATGACTGAAAATAAGATGACCTTATCAGAATTAGAGTCTGTTTCTGGATAGGATGAGGAAGAGTTAGACGGTGAAAGTGGAGTAGTTTCTTGAGAAGGAAACAGAAAAAGAAGGTAGAAAAGGAAGATTATCTGAGGTTGAACATTTCAGAGGATTGTTTTAAAAAATGTGTTGATTATATTTGGTTTAAATATAAGTGGGAGTACTAGTCAAGACAGCCCTTATTGTCAATGTGTTGGCAAGAATAGTGCAACAAGTGCCAATACAAGACTTTCAGATATCCCTACCAGATATTTAAAAATTTGCTTGATTTTGAATGGGGAAATTGAGTAAATAACAGAAAGTTTACCAGCTATGGCAGGAAATTGTATATGTCTGAGAAGGAGCTGATGGAACAATTAGTTATTCCCTTAGTCAGTGTTACAGTTTTATCTCTGCTTTCAAACTTGATTCTCCTGAGGAAAGAAGACGTGGCTTTAAAAGACATGGATGAGAAAAGGATAGAGTAAGCCTAGAAAAAGGCACTTGAAGCATTAGCAATAGCAGTAAGAGTTTCAGTAGCAAGTTCAATATTTGGTAGAGTGGGTATGCTTTGAGTACCTTGTACTTGGAGAATATAACTGCACACACAGTACAGAAAATACTGCATAGGCTTAGTAGAGCGTTGCAGTATGTCCCTGATGTAAGTTATGATGCAACAGCTTTTTGCAGCTAGAGCAATTTGTTCAGCAGTTGTAGACAGGCGTTCACTCTGGCTGAAGCACTGGAATGTAGATAAAAAAGCCAGAACAAATTTGGTGAACACACTATTTAGAGGATAAATTACCTTTAAGCAAAAAGGCTTTAGAAAAGGTATTGGTAGAGGGGAAAGATTAAAAAAAAAAGTCCTACTGGCCATTCGGAAGAAGAAAGAAGATAGGAAGTATTATAGAGATGAATATTTCTCCTTTCCTGGAGGAAGAGCATTTTAAAGGCAAAGAGAGTTTAGACCTTACAGATCTCAGTAGAATAGATCCAGGTTCCAGGTCTAGCAGCCAGCCAGGTATGCAGAAGAGGAGCCAACCACTCCAAGAAGGATGGGAAGACTCAATATTGACTCAGAGTCAACACTGGTGGGAGGAATATTCTTCATTTTGGTCGTCTGTAGAGTTTGATAACTACAGACAAGTGGGTCCTAGAGATAGTGGCCAAGAGATACAACATAGAGTTTCAAAGAAGACCAAAAGGAAGATTTCTTCTCTCACTAGTATTGAAGAATATTGTAAAGTGGGGAATAGTTCATCAGAAAATAGATAATTTAGTTCAGATAGCTGCAGTAGAGGAAGTACCTCTAAAGAAAAGATTCCAGGGGGTTTACTTCCTGTTCTTTACATTACCCAGACACAGTGGGTAGTACAGACCTGGAGTATCTCAACAGGTTTGTTAAATACAGAAGGTTCAAAAGGAAATCTTAAAAATGATTACAGACAACCTGGAGTAAAGTGAATTCTTGCTTTAGGGTGGCAAGAAGTGTACCTGTAGGTTCCCATGGATCCATTATGCAGATTTTATGTCCAGTTCAAATACAACTCCTATCATTGCAGTTCAGAGCTCTTCCTTTTGGCCTGGCATTGGCTCCAGGAGTTAGTGCTAGTCCCAGTAATAGCATATGTGAAGCAGAAGAAAGTTTTTGTGTATCTTTACTTGGACGACATGTTGGTTAAAGCTGAGTCTTAAGCATAGGCAGAGCTCAAGAGAACTTTGGAGTACCTGGAGGGTCTTCGATTCATGGTAAACTACCAAAAAAGTCATCTGGAGGTAACCAGGAATTTGACTTATCTAGGAACAAAACTATAAAAATAGCCTTTGAATGACAGCTTCAATAGAGGATCTATCCAGAGCTGCAGTGTAGAAGGAACCCTCTACTTTTGTCAGACCCTGCAAAGTAGGTAAGTTCAGATCAGGACAACTAGCTTTTGGAAGGACAGTTTTTAGGCAATGTTTCAAAATACTAATAGTGAGGCCCTCCATGAAGGTAGTGGCTTGGGTATATTCCAGATGTTGTGGATTGCTCTTTCAGCCTACCTGAGAATGAGAGATTGATACCTACTATGAATAATCATTCTAGGAAGGCTGAAAGAGCAATCCACCCCTACTTGGGGTAAAATAGTAAAAGACAAAAACAGAACACCTCCTCTGCTGCAATTTCTATTTGTTCTGTCAGTGTTCAGTTTTTTCTACAGTCAACAAGGCTGTATAACCAAACTGAGGGGAATAGTGTGTGAAGAAGGTAATGTCTACAGTGGATTGGAACTTTGGAGAGGTCCTGCCTTATTCAGGTTGACGTGGGAGGTTAACCCACATGTTGTGGATTGCTCCTTCAGCTGCCTAGAATGATTATTTACAGTAGGTAATAGTGTGCTGTTCCTCTGCAGCTCGCTTGATTATTACTGTGTTAGCTACATAGGAAGGATAGAGCACCTTTTCTCACTTGTGAGCCTGATTACTCACCTGTATGAAGTTTTGTTCCCCCTCCTGTTCAGTTCCTTGTTATCTGTGGTTGTGAGGCTGGTGCTCAAATACAGATGTAAACATTTGATTTTTTTTTCTCATTGGATGGAGAAATTTTGAGGAAACAGTAAGCTACAAATCTTTAATTAACGCAAATCTTAGCTGTGTTGCATAGCAGTTCCAAATGTTTAGAAAGTAAATCTCTCTCAACTCCCATTTACCATATTTAGTTATTCATTTGTTTTCGTTCAGAGGAATGACAGTGCCCAGAAAATATCAGTATCCAAGACTCTCCAAAACAAATACATTGTGTTAGAGAGAAATAAATAGTATCTCAGTAGGAGACCAGTTAGGTCAATTTTTTAAAATCCTTCCTGTGTTGAATAGATTGTAAAATTGTGTTAAGTGTTTATTGTACAGTAGACTGTTTAAATACATGTAAGTAAAGGGATCGATAAAATGTAAAGTTGTTTGGGTGTGATTGTGACCATTTTGCTAAGAGGAAACACAGAGAACAGATTTTTATTGTGTCTGTCATCTATTAGTGAGGTTAAAAAAATGGATAACAATGTCATTCTGTAGATGAAAGACAGAGGGATATATTTTAAAAGATAAATTAAAAGATGGCCGAAATAGTGGAAATTCTGCTTTGTATTTTCTTCCATTAGAATTGTATACAAATGATTTTGAGTATTTTTGTTAAAAAAAAACTTCTCAATTTTCGTTTACAGCTGTTGGAGAATCAGAGAGTGATATCTACATGCGATTTATGAGGTCACACAAGTGTTACGATATTGTTCCAACAAGTTCAAAGCTTGTTGTTTTTGACACTACGCTACAGGTGAGCTTTTTCTATTCAGTCCATGTTGGTAGTAATTTAAAAGGGCTATATAAGATTTGATTGTTTCCTAGGACACATATGACTTTGAGGGTCAAATGTTTCATGTAGTTTCAAAGACTTATGAACTGTGTAGAGGATTTTATAATTGTAAAAAGAGTATTCTTCCTCTTTGAATCAATAGGTGCATAGGAACTCTGTTTGTGTGTGGACATTCACTTCCTTTCAAAATGAAAAGAGCAGATGACAAAGCTATCAAAGTAACTGTGGGCTCATAAAAATGTATCACATTTAATGTTTCTGAAGTGTTGGTGATATTTATTTTCTGTTCTCTGAATTAAAGGACTTTAGACTTGGCAAAATCAAGTGGGAAAATATCATTAAAGATCACAAAATTGGGCATAAAGATAGACCTAAGGAATTCCTCCAATTCTTTTGTTTATGTTTTATTTATTTATAAGTTAGAACTTCCTGAGTGTTAACTAAGTTGTAGTAAAGATGATGAATCTGTTTGCAGCATTTACACTTAGGGAGCACCAGTAGAAAAATGAGGAACACATGTTTTTGTTATTATGTGTTTTTATTATCTCAAAGAAAGGATTGTCAAGTAACTGAGCAAGCAGGCATCAGTAAAGGAAACATATAGCCACCTTTGGTACGTTAGACAGTAAGGAGTAGGGGAGCAGGGATTGGACCTCAGCCTCCTGGCTCCTTTGAGAGAGGTATAAAATTTTCATCTAGGGTTTCAAAGTGGAACTCATCCCTGTTTAAGTGACAGCTTGGGGATCTGTAGGAAAGCTCATCTCAGTGTGAGACATTCCCCTTAATAGTGTTTTCATCATCGATGATACCAATATCAGTTGCCCTTAGGAAGAAAGTATGGTGCTGTTCACATCAATTTATGACAGCAGGCCGGCATAATTCTTAAGACTGAATCCCATCTTGGGAGAAAGGTGGGATATAAATTCAATAAAGAAAGAAAAGAAGAAAGAAAGACTAGATCTTTGTATCCAGCATCAGAAATTAGAATTTAAATGGATTATAGGCCAGAGTACATTTTGATTTGTTTATGTTTATATTCTATACTTAAGGAAACAAATTGTCTTTATGGGCATCTCATAGGAAAAAAAATTTGTCTAGTAGCTCGTCTTCTCTTCTTCCTCCATTTCCATAAGTTGGAGACAGCAACTGATAACACTGCATTCTTTGGGAACTTATTTGGTTTTCAGGAGAATACTGTTCATAGAAGTAGATTTTATTTTAAAGTTGCCTCTGTCGGTAGTTGACACAAAATCTATCCCTTATTTCGTAGATTAACTTTCAAAGGAATCTTTCATTGTAAATAGAGCAATGCATATTACTAAAAATACACCCTTTTATCTTATAGTGGCAAGATTTACCTGAACTGAAAAGTCCAGTATAAACAAGTACTTGTCTGTCTTAATAGATTGATCTTTGTAAAGAAATGAATGCTTAGGCTGCAAGACTAAGATTCTGGAAAGAGCCAAGTACTGTATATTGTTTTCCAAATAACCTTAAAAGAAATCTAGTACTTCTTTTATGTGTCTTTTAGCCTCTTGACAAGATTAAAGGTTGACACTAAGACTGATTTTCCCTTTCTGGAAAACTTAGTAGAGGCATCCCCCACTTATTAGACAGGTTAGGGGCCAGAACACTGTCAAAAAGCAGAAGTCATCAAAATGTGGATCACTTATACCGTGCATATACACTTATACTATGCACTTACATTGTGCATCACTTACACTGTGTTTGCAACCACGTGCTGCTTTTTCTCCCAGTTGACTCAGCACCATCTTTTTTGTTCAGTTGATTGAGATAAACAGTAGTGTGTGGTCACTTTCCAGCGTTTCACTCTTTTGACCCTTTTCAGTTGCAGCTGGAACCCATATCATAGTCAAAAGAGCGAACCATGTGTCAAATATATGGATTCTGTTTGTACAGTTGGCCCTCCATATCCACGGATTCTGTATCCATGGATTCAACCAACCACAGCTTGAAAATACCCCCCAAAAAGCAAATTCTAAAGAGCAAACTTTGATTTTGCCATTTTATATAAGGGACCTCATTTTACTACACCATTGTATATAATGGGACCTGAGCAGCCACAAATTTTGGTATCCATGAGGGGTCCTGGAACCAAACCCTAGTAGATACCAAGGGCCCACAGTAATTGAAATGGGTTGAAAGAATGGACTGTTTAAAAGTGGGGGATGCATGTACTTAGCACTAGTTAGAATTTAGTAGTGGCCATGGCCAGTAGTATAAAAATGACAGGAACTACAGTTTCTAGAGGGCTGCAAGTTGTGCACCCTGTATTTAGCCATGCTTTTTGTTGGTTTTAGCCATGAATTGTCCCACAGATAACCTAACCATTATTTTGTTTCCCTGTTTCTTTTCAGTTTCTGCCCTGTCTCTTTGACAACTCATGTTTTGGTATAGACACATGGGAAACCATGCCATAGACGTAAACCAGAATCCATAGCCTTGTAACAGACCATGGTTTCTTATTGTCATTTGTGACTAGCTAACAAACCTTTGATTGTTTGTAGAGATTGGCTTGACACAATAGCAAGCCAGAATTCATTATGTATTATAACGTTCTTAATCGCCAGGTAAATTAATTCCATATTAACTGCTGCTGAACCATAGTGAAAAAGGATATATGATCCTTAAATGGGGGCCTAGTCTGAATATAGCAACATCCTGAATACAAGAACAATAACTTAAACTGTGCTACTTCGTGCCATTGTATTCATAGATTCATAGATGAGTGTTGCATATGGAATTTTTAATATCATTAACTGTCCCTCTAAAATGTTAATATTTTTTGCAGTGGGAGAGCCAGCATGGTGTAGTGGTTGGAGTGTTGATCTAATACACTGGAAGACCAGAGTTTGAATCCTCACTTTGCCAAGGAAATGCCGTGGGTGACCTTGGACAAGTCACATTCTTTTGGCCTCAGAGGCAACTGAACAAATTCTGCCAAGAAAACTCCACAATAGGGTTGCTATAAGTCAGAAATAACTTGAAGGCACACAACAACAGTTTCAGTGGGAAATATTTCTTTATACTGGATATCTTTTAGTTGCCGGCTTGAAGGCAAAAAGCAGAAATCCAGCTTGACAAGCTTTGTATCGGAAATCCTCCTCTTTACCAATCAGCTGCAGACCACAACAGGATTTCTGACTAGCTGCTTTTAAACAGCAAGAGGCAGTTGGAAGGGCCTTTATGCTGTCTTCAGCTAGAATTATTATGAAATCTCTAAGGGAAGGTGTAGGGGAGGAGGCTATTACATAGTAATGCATTGTCCTGAAGCTGTTAGATTTAATCTTTCACTTTTTTTTTTTTTTGAAATACTGGTGTTCTGAGATTTAATATTTCTGTTATGGATAAATGGATAACAGCATAGACTCGAAACCCAGATAGTTGGCTATAATCTCTCTGCTACAGGCTTCTGGCAGATACCATACAGTCATTTATTATTATAAGTTTTAAAATACAATAAAGCTTACATGAACTAAAAAGGGAAAGAGAGAAAGAAAATACAAGAAAGAAAAAGAAGAGTAAAGAAAAAAGATGACCTCCGGTCTTCCTTTTGACTGTTACAAGTACACACAATTATACATTGCTCTTTTCATAATGGTTCTCCTCTTCTTCCATGGGCATGTTCAGCTTGGCAAAGACTGAAGGGTGGCTTGATGGCACTTTTTAAGGGCTGCTGGGGAGGGGTAGGTCTCTCTGCTGCCCTAGGGGGTAGGACCAGGGTAAATGGTTTGAAATTACAGGAGATTAGATTTCAATTGAATATTAGAAGGAACTTCCTGACAGTAAGAGCAATTCAGCAGTGGAACCAATTGCCTGGGGAGCAGTCTCCTTCTCGAGACATTCTCAAAAAAGAGACTGGACAGCTAATGGCTTTACCTGGAGAGCCTGCACTGAGCAGGGGTTGGACTCCATAGCTTATGAGGCCCCTTCCAACTCTGTGATTCTGTGACAAATGCTTTATGTGGAGAGATCTTCCAGAATATTGAAGGAGCAATAGAAGCTGTAATCTGTGCGTGATAGAAACATATTATCAGACTAAAGACATTTAGTTGGGAATTCTGAGTATTTTACCTTGCATTTTCATATACGTTAATGTAGTCTCATCAAGAGATGGATAGAAGTCAGAAACAAATTTATGTTTAGAGAATAAGATGGAATAGTGGTGCAAGTTTTTACAACATTGGTAGACAACCTTCTACCAAAAATGTTTGGAAGGTGTAATGTGTATGTAAATGCATTCTTCTGAGCAAATTATTGTCATAATTAACTGAACTTTTCTGAATTTAAATCAAAAGTAAAAGAGAGCATTATACTGTAAGAAGTTACATTGAAACATACTGTTCTTGGTATATGGCTTCTTGGTATATAACCTGGTATATAGCTTGGATGGTCTGCCATAGTGTAGCAAACTTATAACAAAACTTACGGGACACAAAAAGTCAAAAACGTGAGAATCTTTGTTATCACACTTGTTTTTTTGACATATTGAAAATTTTAAAGATTGCTTGCAAACAGCTCTTGGTATGACTAGTCACTACTCTTCTTCTACAAAAGGATTTGCAGCTGATGGCCTATATTCCAGTGTGTAGCATTTTTTTCCCTTTTTTTTTTTTTTTGGTGCGGGTGTGTACACACTACTGTGTTCCCTACCATTAGTGAGCATGACAGAGCTGTGGGGGCATTATTATCACTTCTCTTTTCATCACCTCTCATTGTCTTACCAGATGTTGCCCTGCTTCCAAGTAAAATCTCCATATTCCTGCTTTTTGATGTGATGGATTTTGGCTACTGTTTGGGTTTCTGTCACTGGTAGCAGACTAGGAAGTATCCTCCTAGGAGTTACTGGGTTTTTTTTCCCCCAACATATTTTTGGACACAAACATCTTTTGCAGGTGGGACCATATTCCAGCCAGATAACAGCCATGAGATGAACCATCTGCTCCTGTCACCAATCCAATATTTCAGCTAGTATTCTCTCTCCTGTTTGTAGTACTGATGATTCCAGTGCTTCCTGCTGTCTTGTGTCAAACTAAAACCGGAGAGAAAAATCATGTGGCTGTGGACCAGCTATAGTCTCCAAGGCCATTTGTGTGGCCCAGGACTCCTGATTTCTCCCTTTTGGGGGGAAATTGCTGTTCTTGGAAGTCTAGGGCTAGTGGCTCTCCATTAGAGGAATGTATGCTCCCAGTGCATTGTTCTAACAGAAAATCTATTTAAAAGAAAAGCAAAACAGAAGTGGCTTTAAAAAATTCTAACTACCTGCTAGTCTGTTTCTTGTTCACATGGCAGGGCAGATACAGACCACACAGGAGACTTGGGCCAGGAAAATGGCCCCTTACTGTTGACTTACTGACTCCAGACCTACATAGACTCACATCTCCTGATTACTAGAACCTTGAACTATCAAGCATCAGTCGCAAGTCTTCTTATATTGTATATAAGAAGAGAAGAGTAATGACTGCTAGTCTAAGAGTTCTCTGTTTGCAAGGACGCTCACACATTTCACCTCTCTCTCATGAGGTGGAAAACTTACCAGAGCAAAAAAAGAAAAATATGAGTTCATATTTTGTAATCTAGTGTCCTGTTCCCTTCACGTGGAAGAGCCAGGTAAAAGCTGTATTCCAACTGGTGGGTCAAATGACCTAAATCCAGCTGTTATTCTCAACTGGAGTAGACATATTGATTCACTGGAACTTTTTAAATTGTTGACTTAAGCTCCCCTTGATTTAGTGGGTTCACTATAGTTAGTACTGACGACTGGTTTGAAGACAGAAACTTACATATAATAGGGCTGTATGGTGTCATACATCAGCGTAACTGTTCTGTCAGCTCTCCTTGTCTGAGGTCAGCTCATTTCCTACTCTGTTTGTAAGTGTCAGTCATACACACTACAAAGGAGGAGGATAGATTTCTTATCTTAACTGTAATCCTTGAGTGGTCATCTTGTACTCCCACAAACAACCTATTCTCTCACATTCAAAGTTCTGTTCCAGACACTGCAGCAAACATGGAAGACCCACACCCTTTCAGGTTGCACTCTGTCAGGGGTGGGGTCAAGCTCCCACCAAAATTCTGCTCCGCTCTAGTGTTTTCTGAACTAGAAATAGGAACCAAATGTATTAGGATACAGTGACTATATGAAAAATTGTGGTTAAATCTAGCCCCTCCTTCTTGATCATGTTTTACAATTCAGGCTTTAAGTCCCATTCATTTTACTGGAGAGTGCGTATTCCCAGTTCAGACACAAAACTCAAAACAAAACAAGTTCACAAAACAAAAAGAAAAGACATCTAAATGTTGAAAGAGGAGGAATCCTCAACATATCATCCACTTTATCCTGGGATGATACCTCACAGTGTACTTGAATTGTGTATTTTCCTATCCATGTGTGTTGTCTCCTTCCTCAATTTTCTGAAAAAAACTTGAAAGGATTGTAAGTGAACGGCCCCATTGTTGGAAGCCTCTGTAAAATTCCATGAAGTCTGGCAATTTCTTGTTAAAAGCCTTGTCTTGGAGCATCAAAACCTGAGGGCAAGCCATATAATTCTGAAACAAAATAAAGGTACAGCACTTGAATTCCAGTTTCTAACATTCAAAGAGATAATTTCGCCTTTAAATGTGCATTTCCCTTGAAAGCTATTTTATTTTGAGTAGTTTATTAAGCTCTGAGTGACTGATGATAAAATGAATTACTTCATAATAACTAAGCAAAATTAGATTATTTTTATTTGGAAAAAAATGGATCATGCTGCAGGTTTATTATAAAATAAACAAGTGATCTCCATGTCCTTGAACCTTGGAAATGGGTAAGAGGAGCCAAACCCAAAGTGCTTCCTGTTCCATTCCTGTTCATATATAGAAATATAGTGCTAGATAGATGGGGAAAACGAAATATGTGGCCCTCATATTTTTGTGGTGACCTTCCTTATCCAGTACCAGCAGCATAGGACTTTCTACCCCCCTGCTGTAACCCTCTCTAGAACCAAAAACTTTTTCTGGAGAACAAGTTTTCAAGTGCACAGCATACTACAGGAAGAAGTGAAAACCAGCAATTCCAGCAAAAGCAGCAGGGTCCAACAGAAGCCCACTATTGAATCCTGCCCTGTGTTTACTTTATTTCTTAAGGCTTTTAGGTAATCCATAACCTTCTGTATTAAGAAATTGCAACACTTGAAACAGCATGTACTTTCTCTGGAATCACTGTAACTATCTGATCTGTCCATCTATCAGCTAGCTAGCTAGCTGTGTTAATTAGTAACATATCTCTCAGCTAGCCAGGCTCCCTTCTTGCTGGCTGGTGAGGACCTTTTTTCCCCAACAGGCTTTGGTGAACTGACTGTTTTACAAGAAAAGAGATTTTTTTAGTATGCTATATATTACTTTTATCATTTGCTTTTAAATTAATTCCATAAAGAGTTCTATGCTATTTCAAACATAGTATTTTTTATGTTTTTAGTTATGTATTTTTACTTGTATTTCATTTTATCTTGTAAGCTGCCTTGATTTCCAGCTTTGGTGAAAGGGTGACATACAAATAAAGTAATACAGTATTGCTTTATGGTTTATATCTTCCAGGTAAAGAAGGCTTTCTTTGCCTTGGTGGCAAACGGTGTTCGAGCAGCTCCGCTGTGGGAGAGTAAAAAACAAAGTTTCGTAGGTAGGATAATTTTTATTGATATAGAATATTTGGAGGGAGAGATAATGGGGTGGATTTTTGGGTGTATGCTTTCTGCTTCCTTTCACCTCTCTACGTTCTGTTAAAGTAATTAGACTTAGGTCTGATTCATAAATTTGTGAAGCTACAGTTTATTAGTATGTGAGCAACCCTTGGAGAATTCTGGGCTTGTACACTAACTCCAGTCCTCTTCTCTTTCTGTCCTTTAAATAAAACAGAAGTGTCAGTGGTTTCTGAAATGAGCAGATGATTATCTGTTTAAATTCTAGTTTGTGAGAACAAGCCAGGATTGTGATGTTGTTCAAGATCTTGGGTTATTCAGTCACTAGAATATAAACAAACCACAGTTCCCCAGATTCAGCTATTACTTGCAAATGTGACTGCTTTTGAAGTGGAAGTTTCTCAACCACCTTGCAGGTATGAAAGAGGACAGTGGAGAAGGCAGTGAGTGCAGATTATTGTTTGGCAGGGAACCAGTTGAAGGGATCTCAGTCAGATGTCACATGTTTGGGTTTTGAATGACATTTTGAAAGATTGAGACTGTGTTTAGTAGGTCTTGAAAGCTGGGCTGGAGAAATACCTCAAGTTCCAAGGAGCTGAGAAGAGCCAAACAGCAGTTCTCAGATACAAACAGCATTATCTTGAACTTTGTCTGTGAGAGGAGAGTAGCTTCCAAGTACTTTCTATTACAAAGTTCCCCAGTTTGATTTTTTATAGTTAACATAATTTCCCCCCCCAGAAAACTTTTCTAGGTGTTACTGCTATAACTAATTTGCAGATGACACCAAATTGGGAGGGGTTGCTAATACGCTAGAGGACAGGATCAAAATTCAAAATGACCTGGATAGATTGGAGAGCTGGGCCAAGGCTAACTAAATGAAATTCAACACAGAGAAGTGTAAGGTCCTACACTTAGGTAGAAAAAATGGAATACAGAAACATAGGATGGGGGATAGCTGGATAGCAGTACATGTGAAAGGGATCTAGGAGTCTTCATAGACCACAAACTGAACATGAGTCAGCAGTGTGATGTGGCAGCCAAGAAAGCCAGTGCAATTCTCGGTTGCATCAATAGGAGTATGGTGTCCAGATTGAGGGAGGTACTGGTACCGCTATACTCTGCTTTGGTTAGACCTCATCTTGAATACTGTGTCCAGTTCTGGGCACCCCAATTCAAGAAGGACTTGGTCAAGCTGGAGCAAGTCCAGAGGAGGGTGACCAAAATGGTGAGGGGCCTGGAAGCCATGCCCTATGAGGACAGACTTAGAAAGCTGGGTATGTTTAGTCTGCAGAAGAGAAGGTTAAGAGGGGACATGATAGCCATGTTTAAATATTTGAAGGGATGCCATGTAGAGGAAGGAGAGGGCTTGTTTTCTGCTGCTCCAGAGACCAGGACAAGGAGCAATGGATTCAAGCTGCAGGAGGGGAGATTCCACCTGAACCTCAGGAAGAACTCCCTGACAATCAGGGCTGTCCAGCAGTGGAATATGCTGACCTGGAGTGTAGTGGAGTCTCCTTCTTTGGAGGTTTTTAAGCAGAGGCTAGATGGCCATCTGTCAGGAGTGCTTTGAGGGTGTTCCTGCATGGCAGGGGGGTTGGACTGGATGGCCTATGTGGTCTCTTCCAACTCTACATTTCTATGATTCTATGTAAAATTAAATCTTCCTTGATAACTATGTAAAAATCACTTTTGAAATGACTGGAGCATTGTGGCTTATCTGACCAGTTTCTCTGAGAGCATCCAGGCGTCTCCTTTTCAAAAAATGTTTGTGTTAACAGAGCTTTCTTATATATAGTGGGCCATGGGTATCTGCTAGGATTTGGTTCCAGGACTCCCCATGGATACCAACATTCATGGATGCTCAAGTCTTGTTATGTACAGTGGTGTAGTAAAACATTCCTTATATAAAATGGCAGAATCAGAGTTTGTGTCTTGGATTTCTGTATTTACAAGCTGTGGTTGGTTGAATCCGCAGACACAGAATCTGTGGATATAGAGAATCCTGTGTTCTAGTAGTTTAGTAATAAAACCCATCCCTTGAACTTGTAGCTTGATGTTGTCTTGTGTTAGGATGTGGATAAGGTATGTGATAAGAGAATACATATGTGATTTTTTTCTACTGACCAACTGCTTACCTTAAGCCATTCCCCTGAAATCTTAGTGGATATTCATTTCACATGCCTAACCATAGTTTGGCATATGAGAACATTAGAGTAACGTGCACTCTCCTGTCCTTGTGCACCAAGATCAAAAATTTCCACTCTCTATTTGCTACTTTCTCTGACCTCAAGAAACATTGGTTTATGGTTTATAACTATGAGCTTAAACCCAGTTGTAAGTCCAAAAAAGGTGCAGGTCAATTGAATCAATGGAATTTACAGTCAGCCCTCCACATTTGCGGGTTTCACTTTTGCGGATTTGATTATTCATGGATCATTCGCTGTCACTTCTGCTGCCTCCCTGTGCCATTTTTAACAGGGACTACCAGCCTTGTGAGACTGAGAAACTATGAACGAGGCTTGTAAGTCCTTATTAAAAATGGTTTGGGGCAGCAGTGGAGGTGACAATAAGCCCCACCAGCCACCCACTTCTACTTTGTGAAGGAACCCTGATGCCTCAGAGGAATCAATGGTGGGTTGAATATGGTGATCATGCTTTTTTTGTGTGTTAAATATGGTTTGGAATAGCCTAGAGTTATTCACGTTTTTTTCACTTTCACAGGGGTCCTGTGCCCCAACCCTAGCAAATGTGGAGGAATGACTGTACATAACTTTGGAGTTAAAAAGTTTCCCATGCTTCATTGAGTCTGCCCTGTTTGAGACTAACAGCTGGATTTAGGCACAGTTTACAGCAATTCAAAGTCTGGAATTGTCTAATTTTGGTCTGTGAAAAAACACAAAAGCCAAAGGTTCGTGATCCTATATGAAGCAACAGTTAGAGGAGGTATTCTTGTGGAACACCAGGCAGGACTCCATCTCACTATTCGTGTTTTGCTGTACAACTTCAGCAAAAAGATTATAGCAATTTTTGGGATATGATATGTGGTTCACCAGACCAAAATATTTTAGGGGATTTTTTTTTTCTGGAACTCTTAATGGTTCTCATAGAGTGCAGATGTTTCCAGAGCATTGCTGAGACTCTTACCAATTAAGACTGTGATTTCTTTTTAATTAAAACCCTATTGGTTAGCAGGATATAAATGACGTAGAATTTGAAACTCAAAATTTGAAGTGCTTCTTTTTTCATCTTGTTACAGGAATGTTGACTATTACAGATTTCATTAATATATTGCATAGATACTACAAGTCTCCAATGGTAAGTATCACCTCATAAATACAACTGTTACTGAAAAAAAGTATGCCTGAAGTAAAGGCATTACCAAAATAATATAATTAGTGGTTGAAATTAAATGGAGTGGATATGAGAACATTGCCTTTTGGAAAAGAGGATTGCTTTCTTTGCTTTTAGATTCTGGATTGGCATATGAGGTATTGAGGTTGCTAACTTTTTGGTAAGCTTTCTTTCTTTAAGTGCTCTGTTCACTGGTTTTCTTTATATAATGGAGGAAGCCCCTTCCTTTTTTGATGCCCCAGTATCTGACAACTTGCTCTTTTGATGCCTCCAAATTAAGGGCAAGTTAGATTAGTTAGATAGGGGTTCTGCTCTTTCATCAGTTCTTCTTGCCTGTGGAGGCTTGCCTGGAACTGCTCACATGTGGATGCTGCTTGGAAAGCGAGCTGAGTTGGGGAGAGGTGCTAAGCTGGCTGAGAGGCTTTGCAAGCAGCAGTCAGTCGGTGACAACGGAGCCTCCATAAACCTTTCAATGCTCCCTATAGTACATGGGTTCCACTTTCCAATCAGTTCCATTTTCTGTCAGTGCTGTGGTCCCTGACCTGTCGGATAAGTGAGGAAAGCCTGTAGTACAGTATATAGTAATACGAAAACCTCCAAAACCCCAAAATTTTTGCCACCAGCCCCCTGTTTCTGCTTTAGAGGCAATAGCTGCAATCCTTCTACTTGTTCATCTTTCAGATCCTCAGTCTCTGTCCAGCCTTGCATCTTATACACAACATAAATAGTGGACAATCAAGGTGCAAGGCTGGAGAAAGATGCAAGGATCTGTGAAATGGCAGGAATCCAAGTGTAGTGTTTGGTGCAAAGCCCTACCTCCAGTCATTTCACAGATCCTTGCATCATTCTCCATCCTCATGTCTCTCTCGGCTGAATGTCTTGTTGGCTTGGTTCTTCTATTGTATATGAGAAGTGAGGCTGGAGAGAGAGTGAGGGACCTGATAGCTGTACTGGAAAAAAAAATACAGTACTGTACAGGAGATATCCAGGGAGCCTGCCAGCCGCCTGCTTCTGTCTTTGAGGTGGCAGCTGCAGCATTCCTGCTCGTTCATTCATGGGCTCCCCAGAGATCTCCTGTACAGTACTGTATTTTGTCTATATGCAAGTACCATGTGCAAATTCCAAAAAATGACAAAAATAATGAAAAACGAAACCCTTCGAGCATTTCAGATAAGCGATACTCGTGAATTATTCTGTGCGTGTGCACTCCTGTACATGTATGTATATTTCATTTGTTAGTGTGTTATTAATTGCCCATGAGGAAGAAACAGAGACTCTCTGTGCTTGTTTCTGTAAATGTAATACAAAATATGTTGTAAACATGCACAGTGGAAAAGAGTCAGTATAGTCGGTAGAATAAATGGTACACTTGGACTGCTGAAACCAAAGGATAGCTCAGCTATAAAAATAACTATTTGGCACAGGACAAGTCACTAAGGCTCAGCCCACCTCCCAGATTTGTTGTAAGGATACAGTGAGCCACCCCATCCTAAGCTGCTTGCATGAAGGGTAACATATAAACCTATAATGTGGAGATGGAATCCAGTACATACTGCATCTTGTCTAAAACTAGCAGTTCTTGATATTTGAGTACAACTTCTGTATTTGAAAGTACCAAATCTCAAAGTCTGAAATTCATCATACTTTTGACAAAGTGTTGAGTAGAGACAAGTGGGACAACAGAATTTATTTATACTGACTGCCATCCGTAATTCTGTTTCATATATAAAAATAGAGAAAATGCTAACTGTGACTGCTGGTCTGCGCCATTGTGCTTGCTGTTGGCTGTGCTGGTATCATGTCATCCAGTGTTCACAAATACCTTTCATACTTGATATGAAGCCTGTTAATATTGAATATTTACACACCAATGCAGCTTTCGTGAGAAGTCCAAGGCCAGTTGAACTGTGAAAATCCATGCAGGACTTGAGGAAAGAAGGGACTGTTCAGTAACAGAGCAGGCTGAAGTTTCAGACCTTGACTGGGAAGAATCCCACCCAGAATACAAAGAGAGAAGATATAGAGGCATACTGACTGAAGAAGGATGGAGTTGATGGTGGGCTAAGAAGTAAAAGACATGAAGAAGCTATGTGTAGAAGTGCTAAGAAATTAGAGGAAAAGAGAGCAAAGTTAGAGGTGCTGATTGGGACAAAATGGGAATGGGTATGGGAAGGAGCTTTGGAGGCTAGAATACTGGAGGGAGAGGAAAAGTAGTGGGCTGAATTTACATGGAATTGAATTAATCAGCTAAATGTTTGGCTGCAGCGCTCTAATTATTAACAGATGCCTATTACTTGTCAGATCCTTTGGCTTCCACTGATTCTTTTAGGATACTGCATAGGTGGGTTGCTCCCAGTCCTACTTCTGTATTTCCCTTTCTCCACTGTTTCTATGCCACAAAGGAGCCATGCATAGCTAAGATAAGACCTGTTCTGCTAAGGTGGTATCCTATATCCTGCCAGTATTCCTGTAGGCTATAGATTAGATGCTTACTTGCATAAATCCTCCTTCATCCATAAAATCTCTTGCACAAAGAAAACTAGATTTTGGGCAGAAGGGAAGATCAGTTGTGTGGAGGAAATTTCATAGATGGCAGAGCATTCAGTCATGTAAGTCCATGCCAGTAGAGGTTTACCAGTATAGTGAAAGCAAAACTAGTTGCATCTGTGAATGTTAATTGTCACTGTCAGAGTGGTTCCAGCTGGCATATTTTCAATGTGTTTATGTGACAGTTCTATTCTGTCTACGAATATATTGTGGTAGCACTTTATTGGATCTGACTAATAGAGGTATTTCTTGCTGTCTAGCTTTACTGGATACCTGTCGGACTGCTCAGATTCCAAAGTCAGTTTCTGCCACAGTTATTTTTCAAAACTCTACATTTAGTTTCATCTGTGTCTGTAGGATAGATGTTGGTGGTAATCCTCTACTTGATTAGCAAAATTAGTAAACCATTTGACATCAAATTTTGCCACTATCTTAGAAAAGGAATAGCAGTAATGAAGAATTAATTACATTTGAATACAGTTCTCTGTGAAGTACCACTAATTCTGTAGATATGTAAGCTAATAGTAACAGCAGACTTCTTTAGTTTAGCACAACCTTATAATCAGCCATTTAATACATAGAAGATGGATAGCTTTGCTCAGAGCTTGCTGCTGAAACCATGAATTCACTAAGTAGCTTTAATGAATTTCATAATGAAATCAATCATGTTGTAAATGACACTGTTTGGTTCAGTTGAAAGAATCTTCTAATCATAGACCAGGACTGGAAATATGCTACAGCTTTTGCACTTCCCCTCCCCCACTGTATATACAGGTTTCCTTTTCTGTTTCCTAGTTTCCTCCAATCTGAATCTGATAAATTATGATTAGCTGAAGCCAGAGAATAGTGAAGACATTTAGCACATGAGGAGGACGGAAAATAAATGAGAATATGGCATATTCTTAATCATTTTGTTTTGGTCTGTCCAGTTGACACTAATAATATAAGAAATCAAATGTCATCTTGTAATCTGTTGTTTACTCTACTCCTGATACTCATAGACTTGTAGAGCTGGAAGAGAGCACAGGGCCTGAGCCCAAGCCCTTACCATTCAGGCATCAAAGTCTTTCCAACAGATGGCCATCCAACCTCTGTTTAAAAACCTCCAAAGGTGACTCCAGCTCACTCCAAGGCAGCATAATCCACTGTCAAACTGCTCTTACTGTCATACTGCTTAAGACTGGTTCACTTGTAACTCTGACTTCTGCAAAGCAAAGGTGGACAACTGTGGTATATTCAACAGCCAATTTACTGCAACTGAAACCAGCCAGGCCCCCCCCCAAAAAAAACTGAAAAAGAGAACCCCACAGCCAGAGCCCCACTTCTGGTACGTGTTATGTTAAACAATAGGTGAAGGCCCTGCAACATATTTAAACTATGAATTGCCACTCTTGGGGTCTTCCAGGAGAGACACTTCATTCTCTTTGGTGAACCAGAAAAGGTTCAGTCTAGAGAGTCTATGGAGAGGCCGAGCACTGCAAAGATAGTTGTGGGGGGCCACATTTTGCCTACCTCTGCTTCTAGCGTTAGCTTGCAAGTCAGGTTCCATCCTTAGGGATTCTTCCTCATTCATTCACTCACTCGCTCAGTCTTCACCTATCTCCAGAGTAATTTTTTCCATTCTTTTCCTTGACAGTCCCTGATTTCATGCTACAGAGAGCTCCATCATTTCCAAATTCATTTCAAACCATGGATACAACATTTAATTTACAAGGGCAGCTTGTTTATATTCAGGATATAAAACTAGTTAGTGTTAGGAAGGGAAGGGGAGGGAATACTCTGGAGAGGAGCAATAAGGATGTATATCGTTCATGAATCTGACTCCCTAGTTGCAAATCATAGTTAGCAGGGAGCCAGAATGTTATACCTGCAATGGGCCATTTCAGGTTTCAGAAACTTTGAAATTACCGTGTTTATAGTGCAATAAAATCTAGTGGTATAAATGCTGTAGGAGTTGCATACATTCCAGAAGCTTGCAAATGCATATTTGTAGATGCACATGGATTCAATTTCTTTTTTTATCCTTGATGAGGAAAGCTGGAATTTTTAGAGTAACAGGAGTTCCTATTTTGTATTAGAGTGCCAAACATTCATGCCAAGGGATTTGTGTACAAAGCTCAAGTTTTTCCATTGCTACGAACATTCCTGTCATTTCTCAAAGCATTACTGTTGCAGTAATGTCAACAAGTCAGATTATATACCAAAATTGGTATGTTGTTTAAAGGGAGCTGCAAAGATTCAGGCACTTTAAAAAAGATTTGTTATTCAATCAACAAGGCATAGACACTGCAGTGTGCCTCTTTACTCTGGTCACTAACGTAGTATCAAGACAGTATCGCTCACTGTTGGAATGCAGTTAGAACAAACACAGTGCATCCAGTTTGCACTGTTAGAGGTAGTAAAATGTTAGAGGTAGTAAAATGTGTGTATGTGCTAGAGTGGATACACTGCTTTTCCTTGCTTTTGGGAGCTTCTGTTTCTAGTTTTTATCTTTCCTTCTCTCTTGTGTAGACTCTCAGTTTTTACATTTTTGTTTTTACCATGTTGGCCTCTAAGATGTCTGTGGTCTTTTCTTTGCCTAGGACAGGGGTGTCCCTGGAGGGTCACAGCACTCCATTTGGGTTCCTCTGTTATTCTAGAGGGCCTCAGCTCATCTTTGTGGCCACCATGTACAAGCACAAGATCTGTTTGTGTGAGGGTACAAATGACCACTCAGAGAACCACAGTTTCAAGTAAGCAACCTGTTCTTGAAGTGGTCATCTACACATTCACAAAATCCATCCATCCTGTTCTCCAAGGTACATTTGTGTTTTATTTTTAGCCAGTCATATTGGCTGTTAGTTATGAACTGAGTGATAGGATTATCTTGCGAGGGGGGATGTGAAAGGTTCCTGCCATAGCTTTTGAAGGTTCTGAAATAGAGCCCTGTGCAGGTGCAGATTACCTCTGTATGAACGAGACTACCACTGTGTGAATGCACAGGTAACCACAGTTGCCAGGGAATCATCCTGTCCTTTTTAGCCTCTCTATTATCTCCACATCTGCTGTCATAATTCATGCTTGTGTAAAGGTGGGACATTGGAGTGATTATGGAAAATGAGTGTGCAAGATACAATTGTGAAAACTTGTTGAGGGGAATACTGTTGTGTAAAGTGTAGATGTGCATATAATGATATGTCAGTATAACTCTGTGTTGAATTTGAACTGCTTATCAATGACATGCCTATTAATAGGTCCTGCCCTTTCCCTCCCTTTAACAGATGTTAATTGTGGCCCTTAATGTCCACCCTAAGGTTAAACAGAGTTATCTCTGAAAGGAGAGCTAGAACTTGACTTGCAAGACCTGGTTAGTTCTGCTTTAAACATGATTTTATTATATATGTATTGCTAACAAGGGGAGCTGTGTTTCGGGGTCGGGGGAATCATAGGTTCCAGAGTAGAGAGTAAGCTCAATCATGCAGAATGCTCCTAATTTTTCATCCATGACTAGTGTTAAGTTAGCATCAGTGCTGGTGTAGTGGTTTGAGCACTGGACTATGACTCTGGAGATCAGGATTCGAATACTGCTTGGCCATGAAAACCCACTGAATGGCCTTGGGCAAGTCACACTCTCTCAGCCTCAGAGGAGGGCCATGGCAAACTCCTTGTGAACAAATCCTGCCAAGAAAACCCCGTGATAGATTCATCTTAGGGTCACCATAAATTGGAAATGTCTTGAAGGCACAGAGCAACAACAACAAACCAGAATGAGAAATGATTTCTCATAAAAAGTGACATATATTTACTGCTTTGCAGCTTGTTATAAAACATAAATGGGATTTCCAGTAACCCCAGTAAGGGATGTCAACCGTGGACCGACTGATGATATTCATTTTCTGACGTAGTCTTCAAGATTGCTGAAGTAGAAAGCCTTTGGCATGCCAATTCAGTAACCACAACAGTTGACAAATATTTCTGTTTAAGTATAAATAAACCTCACTTATGAACTGTGTATGTACTCTGGTCCTCATTTTTTTTTTAATTGAGAGCAAACCATACTTATTTTATATAAGATTTTCAATGTATGTGGGGAAGCTTGAGATAACTATTTATTTTTTTCAGGTACAAATATATGAATTAGAGGAGCACAAAATTGAAACATGGAGGGGTGAGTACACACCCTAAAATATTTAGTAAAAATGTGATCCACAAAACCTGCTATGCAACACCATACTGTGCTGGAGTCTTTCTTGCACACTTAACCTGAGATCCTTAAATACACCTGAGATCTCCCGGCCCATGGGCGCTCAAATAGCAGTAAGAGAACACAAAATCCAGAAGCACAAACCTTACCCTGTTTCATACTGGGAGCTGAAGTTGTTCTGGCTGGTCATAGCAGTACTGGGGTGGTTGGTGTAGGATATCTGAACAATGTCATATCCTATCCACGTATATGGAGTTTGTGGGGATCAGCTGGCTGCAATTGTATTGAAAAGAAACCAAATCTGTGCAATAGTTCAGAGTTTTATGGATCACTCCTTGTAGATATAAAGAAGCTTCATAGAGGAAACTTGTGCGAAAAGAAGTTTACTCTTCAGCTAATTGCATTCTGAATCACTAAAGACATGTGTAAATATTCTTTCCACGTAGCCTGCCCTTCCTTCTGAAATTTTGTTC
Organism: Iguana delicatissima; assembly: GCA_948472985.1. Taxonomy (NCBI): domain Eukaryota; kingdom Metazoa; phylum Chordata; class Lepidosauria; order Squamata; family Iguanidae; genus Iguana; species Iguana delicatissima. Next base: position 205,927 of record CAOKZL010001543.1, on the reverse strand, counting down.
TGACAATACAAAAAAGAAAATAGGAGTAGAAGGGGAAAGAAATCGCTAACACTTTTGAGACTTTGCACTGATCGTGTATCTGAAGTAGTTGATTAATATCCAGAAAAGCTCGTACTGAAATTAACAAAGTAGTTTCAAGATTCTACAAGATTCCCTCTTCTTACCACTCCTATTTTGACTTCTATGCCATGAAAAACTAATATGGGTATCTTTTGGGAAATTATTCTGACAGTGCAATTCTGTATATGCCATCCTACAAGTAAGTACTACTGAATTTAGACTGAGGAAATCCTGGTTTATAATAATGCAGATCAAGAGTTCTGCAGTACTGTGTATAATATGAATAAACTGTGGAGAAGTAGAAAATACTGATTGTATTTTTAGAGGGGAAACTTGGTTATAGTTCACAAAACTAAATCTCTAAATTAAGAAAACATTACTAGCACAGCAGAAATCATGGTAGACAAAAATGCAGTTTGTTCTTTCTCCCCTTCTACCAAGTCACACCTCAAGAAATGGTTAAATGAAAATGTTGATCTGTCAGAAAATTTTCTTTGTGGCGTTTTCTTAGCACGTGCAATGAATTGCAAACAAAAAAAGTTGATGTCTGTTCTTAATTTAAGACAGTGCTGCCCATTTTAGTTGTGTTTGGTTCAGCAATTTCAAATTTTGTTCTGAAATATACAATGCACAACCCTTGTGGATCACCTTTTTAAAAACTATTATTCTATTCATGTGCACGGTTATACTCACCTCTAGTGGCCATTATGTGGAACCACGTCATCCTTCAGTTTGACAACTTCTAGCCTAGACAGTGGGCCTAAACACCCAAAGGCATCAGATCTTGTCGGATCTTGGAAGCTAAGCAAGGTCAGCCCTGGTTAGTACTTGAATGGGAGACTGCTAGTGAATACCAGGTGCTGTAGGTTATACTTCAGAGGAAGGAAATGGCAAAACCACCTCTTGAGTTTTCCTTAATGAAGAAAACTCTGTGAAATTCATGGGATTGCCATAAATTGGCATGCATGCACACACACACAGAGCCTATGTTGTGCTCAGTGCTGTGCCACCTGCAAAGGAACATAATGGAAACCATACTACCCTACCTTGTGACTATTTAACACAATCTTTTCATTAAAATGCTAAGAAATTTTCATTTCCCTGCAACGGAACTGTATATTTTTAGAAAAGATTTGTTATTACTGCTTTGTGAAAGGATTAACTCTTTTAATTATACAGAGCTTTATTTACAAGAAACCTTTAAGCCTTTAGTGAATATTTCACCGGATGCAAGGTAAGTTGTATTTTACAATTTTTTTACAATTTATTTTTATGTAAATTGTATAAATGTACCAGAAAACTGAAAAGGCCATTTAAGACAGATGGCATACTTCTTAGATCATTTTATTCTTAGTACTTTGTGAGAATCTTCATGACTTTACTTTAGAATGTTGAGAATATCTTCCTTACTTTCTTGAGCACACATGAAATACTGAGGATATGACTGATGTGAATGTTCTGTTGGCCTTTTCCTGCTTCCATTCTATACATGTTGCTCTGTATATTAATGATTTCTTAGTATAATTTATATAGGTCAGGAGGTGAGAATTGTTGAACTGCAATTAGCATTTCTTATATTTGACTCTGCTGGATAGGGCTGCTGAGAGTTGTAGCTCGACAACATTTGGAAAGCTCTGTGATTCCTGTCCCAATATAGACAAAACTTGTTGTGCTGTAATTAATTCTCTTTTATGGATAACTCCTTTAAGCAGCAGTGAGTCATAGCAAAAAAGCAGTTTGTTTTTGGATTATTGTTGTTTCCAGTATTTTCCTGCTCTTGTTTTGATTAATGGGATCTCATATTGATACTGAACAGTAGTGTTGCCTGACAAATAACTGTGAAACCAAAGTATGTATCTTCCAATTCTCTTTTCAGACTGCCATAAAACATGAATGAATCCTGTTAGTAGATGTAAACCCCTTTAGTGCACATAAACCCTTTAATCAAGTGTTGGAGAGTCAACACGTAGGTAGATCCCATTTATTCAGCTGGATGCTGGTTGGGACTACCAATAAGATGCAGTCCTACATGTTAAAAATGGTTTAGATAGTCCTATATAACTTTGGGATGTAATGGTAAGTGTCTTTTCTGAATGTCATAGCAGAATATACTAATAGTTGTAATAATTTTCTCTTCAGCCTTTTTGATGCTGTATATTCACTGATCAAAAACAAAATTCACAGATTGCCAGTTATTGATCCAGTGAGTGGAAATGCACTTTATATACTTACCCATAAAAGAATACTCAAGTTTCTCCAGCTTTTTGTAAGTAAATTACGTTGTCTTTGAGCTCATTCAAAATTACTTTCTTTGGTACCAAGATAATAGACATACTGGAAAAGCAAAGACACTGCTACATGTTGCCTCTTAACAGTTGTAGTCACTTAACAGTACTCTGTAATATTATGGTGATCACATACATGATAACTGCGAAGGAAGATTTTGATTAGTACCTCTGTGAAATCAATTACAGAAGAAAATGAAGTCATTCAACCATTTTTTCCTTAACAGAAAGTTTTGCTATTTTTTGTCTTTTGTGTCTCAAGAGAGAAATTAGGTTAGTGTGACATGTTGTATAAAATCTATACCTTTTGATTTGCGAATCTCTAGAAATGTTCTTGTTGAATTAAAATGAGCTTTTGATTGCTCATTTTTCTGGTCTTCATTAGAGTTATGGGCTGTAGTCCTTTGGTGATTCCCATTACTCCTATGTATATTTTTAAAAAGTTGTCACAGAAGGAGGTCGTTGCACAACATGCTCCCTAGTGTACACAGTTTATTTGTTTAATACCAGAGAACACCACCACAGCCAACAAGTGGCTGGTGGAGGGTGTCCAGGCAGCATCATGCAGCTTTTCTACAGCCAGAAACACAGAGATGATGTCCTCATTCAGGATCTCATATTCATCTTTGAAAAATGTAATGAGATAAGTTTTTTTAAAGAGACGAGAAGCTGCAGCATTCTGTGCACATTTGGAAAACAGGCAACACTTTAATGAACTTTCTAAAAAGAAAGACTAATGCACTTTAGATATTGGTCACAACAGCTTTATGCAACAAGTTATAGCTTAATAAATTTCACTGTGAGCAAGCAACTTTTTCTTTGTGGTCTCTGTGCCTCTTACAGTGGGTTTTCACATCTGCACAGAGACCCTATCAGAATGTTCCAGAACTGAGTAGCTTTGTGGGAGTCCCGCCGTCTGCTGCATACCATGCATGTCCTAGCCCACCAAGCTATCATCCCCTCATTTTCTCTCCTTCTCTTGAATGAGGCACTTCTGTTGGTATGATCTGACATTGAATAGGTATCGCCTCTCATTTATTCTCTCTTTGACTTTATTCCTTTTTTCCTATTCCCATTTCTCTTCTTCATTCACAAGAAAAAAAAAAAACCTTTGCCATTTCCTTTTCCTCCCCTGTTCCCATTTTCCCCCCATGGTCTCTACTTCCCTCTTTTTCCCTCTTGTGATTGCAAAGTTTCTTTTTCTGTTGCTCATTTGGAGTGTCTTTACTGTCTGCGGGAAGAGTGTAACATTCATCAGTATAAAATCTGTAAAGAATTTATTTCTCAAACCCTTAAAAATCAGGCCTCTAGACTGATATTCTGTTGCTGGGAGAGGACTCAACAAGTCACTAAACAAGCTGCGGACACCTCTGCCACGTTTGCTAAACCTCAAGATAAACTTTGAAAGGCTCCATTACCAATGATCTCTGCATCAGCATCGACAGCCTCAGTACCAAACCACATCTCACTGATACCAAACCGGTTTCTCTTTTGCCTCCTCTGCCTACCCAGGGTTCTGCTACCCCATAGTCCACTTCGGTATAGGTGACTGTGTCTGCAGTCACACACCAAAAAGAGAAGACTTCTTGGAAGAGGATGCTAGTGACATCTCCACTCAGACAGATAAACCTCCTAAGGACAAAAAGAAGTCGTCTAAGAATACCAACAACTTAATCATGCCCCTGCTATTAGTGGCTATAGTTCCACTGGAGTCAATTATAACTGCTGCTTCTACTGTGGCATCCTTTCCACTGGTACTGGAGGTCTTGCTGAAAGTCAAACTAGGTGTACAGACAGATAAAATCCTTCAAAGGGAAGGCACTGCAGTACAGAGAAGCCACCTCAATTTCAAGGTGAAGCACTGAGACAACCACGGCATTTGCCCACACCCTGTCTCCCAAGACCACTTTCTCCAAGATGGAGTTCTCTCCTAGTCAAGATTTTTCATGCTTGTATCAGGAGCAGTCAATATGTTTCATCCTATCTGCTGTACTATGACTTGGGGATCCATGGGGACTCACCCTCCTTTACATCAGTATCGTATCTGGACTGATATTGTAGAGAGCACATTTAGAGGGAAGTTCCATGTTCCTACCAATCCTACTTTCCATCTTGCAGTTTTAATACCAATCCCCATGACAATTGCCATCCCCTCAACACTGGTCTCAATACCAATCTCAGTCCTAGTCTTGTTCTCTTCAGGTACATTCTTGTCCTGCCGTTCTTCCATCTCAACCCCATTCTCTGGCCCTCTGATGTCATTCTGCACCTGCTCCACTGGTACTGCCTTGACACGTCTCCCTACAGTATCCTATTGATAGTTCCCGCGCACTGGTCTTTCTTGTGGTCCTCCATCTTGTCCAGCCTGATCTGCTGCAATCATCTTAGAACCATCTCCTTCTCCACCTCCTATTATTGCTTCGATCTCAACAACTCTCATTCCCGTGTCACTGCTCATATACTTGGTCCCATCTGTGATTCCTCCTCACATTCTTGCTATTTCTCAACTGCAACACTCTCAGCTGGTGACTACCTCTCCTAGTACTGTTACCACACCAACTGTTCAGACTCAACAACTTGACTCATCCAGTTCAACCTTTTCTGATTATGATTCTGACTCTACCTCTCCTGATTTGCCACAGCCATCTACATATTCTGCCTCTGTAGCTGTTGAGGACACTACTCCTGGTTCACCTACAAAAGACATTTAAAAAATGGTGATACAGTCCTTTGGTTGGCAAAAGCTATCAGCCTAGAGGCCACTGGCACCCCTCAACCAGTGGCAGATCCCGTTTTCCAAATATGTCAGCATTCAAACCCCTACTCCAGTAACTATTCCATTCTTACCTTCTGTGACAAATTTCTGGGGGTGTAGCTATCTGAAGTGCCAGTGCAGCCTGGAAGCAGGTTGCTAGGGAACAAGAATAGCACGCCAGGATTGAAACCCAGCCCAGTAATGTGTGGGAAGGGCTTATGGCTAAGAAAAATGTTATATAAAGCTAAGTAGCTGTGGGTGTTTTTATTTCCTCAGTGACAGCCTAACAAGGAGCTAGGGAACAGAGTCCCTCAGTCAACCGTAAGTGTGGCTGTTTTCCAAGGCTTAGTTCTCAGTGGAAGCCTAGTGAGAGGCAGAAGAATAATTGAATTCTAGTAGAATCAGATCAGACAGTGTGACCTAGATTGGGGGTTAAAGCCATTGGCAGAAGTTCAGCCAAAGTGTTGTTGTGTGATAATTATGCCTTTTGTGAAAGTCTACAGATCTAATTGAACTGTTTTTGAGCATAGATTTAACTGTTAATACAATAAGACCCCCATATCCGCAAGGGATTGGTTCCCCTCTCCCCGCGGATACAGGAATCCGCAGATAGTACCAAATGCCGTGGGTCCGATTGCGGTGGCGGCAGGTGGAAACTGCGCTCCCAGCTGTTTCCCCACTGGGTGCCATAGCAATCGGTCCCTGGGCCTGAGGCTGGAGGTGGGAAAACAGTGAGGAGCATGATCCTGTATTCCTCGCTGTTTTCCTGCTTGGCGCCACAGCGATTGGACCCTGGGCCTGCGGCTGGAGGTGGGAACACAGCAGGGAGCATGATCCCGCACTCACCACTGTTTTCAGCCACGGATATGGGGGTCGTACTGTATTATCTAAAAGTGAACTGAGGAAATGTATCAACATTGACCTGTGTATGAGCTCTAGCACACTACTGTATTGTTATTCTACTAAATGTTACAATTTATCTTTGTACATACTGACTTGGTTTGAGTTATCTATAGGAATAAGTAACACAGAAAACACACTATCATAAAATTATTAGATGGTTCTAAATAAACATTGAATGCCCTCATCCTGTTACAGGAAGATGATGTTATGTGGGAGGCGGGAGAGGTGTGTGTAAAGACAGGGTGCCTTATCGAATTGGGAATTGCCACACCAATCTGGGAGAAGTAAGGACTATCACACCTGCACTACAGGAGGTGATTAAACAGGCCTGGACAAAACTAGCCTCTCTACCACCTTCTTCTAGATGTCTGGAACATCTGTATAAGATCCAGCAACAAGATGTGTCGTACTTGTCCCTCCCCAAATTCAATTGTTGTGGAGGGTTCCTAGACTAAGGGGGGTAAAATGGCCCATACAACAATGCCTGACAGAGAAAGGTAATGTTTGAACATCTTTGACAGAAGATTTTACTCTTCAGCTGTCTTCTCTGCTGGAATTGCAAACATGCAAGCTTGCGTGGTAGCATATCAGCATTTCCTATGGGATAAGATGTTGGCCTTATCCCTTACTTGCTTGATATGCGAAAGACTGCTGGATTCCAATTCCATCAGGAACCTTAGGTCTTAGCAGCACAGCAAATGCAATCTTTTTTCTATTCAGCTGATTGCACTTCTGTGGTCATGTCATGCAAAGATATGCCTGGTTCCCTTCCCTGGGCCTTTTGGAGGGTACAAGGCATAGAACAGAAAATTTGCCTTTTGATGGAGTAAGCTTGTTCGATTCTACTACTGATGACTCCATTGAAACTCTTACTAAGACAAAACTCAAAGCCAAGATGGGCTTCAGCCAGGACAAAAGCAACAGCCATTTCAATTTTCCTGGAAATGGCAGTCCTCAACCTCCTTTAGATCTAAAGTTCCATCTAGGCCATGTAGAATGTCATCCTTGTCTTCTACTTCTGGCCGCCATTCATTCAAGCAACATAGCCAGTCCACCTCTAAGAAGACTACTGTTTCTTCTGTCTCAGTTTTGACTTCTTTCACAGGATGCTTCTACAATTTTCATCTCTTTGGCCCAATACCATCCAGCTACCTAAGACTGTTCACTATTACTCCCTCTGGTGGGCCACCACCACAGATTCTTGGGTGCAAGCCATTATCTGTTTGGGGTACACCATAGAATTTTCAAAGTTCCATCCTCCCTTCTCTACAAAAAAGGCAATGGGGTTTGCTTTCCTAGGTCTCTGGGATGCTTGTTTCCACATAACCATTCATCCACATAATAGAAAATACCTTCGTTTTGCAAAGACTTTACCAGTATAAGGTGCTGCCATTTGGTCTCTCAACTGTGTCAAGGGTCTTCACAAAATATATGGCAGTTGTGATCTCTTTTCTTGGGACTTGGGGAGTTTCAACCTATTCATACCTGGATGATTGACTTCTGGTGGCATCCTGCAAAGCCAAGTTGTATAGAGATATTCATTGGACCGTTTCTTTACTTACCTCAACATCCAAAGAAGTCTGTTTTGGAAACCACAGGGGTTCTAGACTACATAGGATCAGCACTTGACTGACAATGTCATGATGGCAAGAACACATTTGTTGCTCGAGAGGGCACAAGTGCTACATGACAACATAATTGATGCCTTAACTCTCCAGCCTTCCTCAGCATTCTCCATTTAGTGCCTTCTAAGTATCTTGGCAGCATCTGTAGCTGTACATACCTGGCACGCCTCAAGTTCTATCCTGTGCAGCCCTGGTTTCTGCATCACTTCAGCCCTCTGATGGATGATGCTGAGCAAGATGCTCAGCATACCTCCTCAGGTCTGCAAGTTCATCTTATGGTGGATAGCCTTCCAGAAACTTCTCTCTGGTGTGCAGTTCAACTCTCCCCAACTGTCTGGGATCCTGGCTGCCAATGCTTCCCTAACAGGTTGGGGTGCCCACATGGTGCTGCAACAATATAAGACAATTGGTCTGCTCACAAGACGAACCTCTACATCAACACACTGGAACTGCTGGCAGTTACTAAAGCATTCCAGATGCTTTGAAGAGGCTGCTGTAATTTTAGACACTACCATCATCATCTGTTGCATCAGACACCAGGGGGGCACATACTCTTCCACATTGCTCAGATTTGCTGTACAACTTTGAAGTTGGTGTATGATGAGATACATTCATCCTGTAGCCATTTGCTTGGCAGGCGTGATTGATATACTTGTGGATTCACTCAGTTGGAGCTTATTTCTGCAAAATGAGCACCCCCTCTCTCCCAGGGTGTTTAAAAAATTGATAGCTGTATGAGGCACTCCTCACATCAGTCTGTTTGCTACTTGTGTCAACAAGAAGTGCAGGTTCTTTTGCTTGAGAGCAGGGAGAGCACCAAGCTCTTTAGGGGATTCTTCCCTCTTTGAGTGGAACAGTTGCCTCCTATACCTATTTCCCCTGTTTCCTGTCTTGGGGAAGGTGATAGCCAAGCTCAACAGAGATGGATCAGGTATAGTCTTGATAGCCCCATTTTGGCTGAGGCAACCCTCCAGATGTCCAGAGGTTGCCCCATCTTCTTTCCTTGCCAGCCAGATCTTCTCATTCGCTTGAACAGCTGAGTTCTGCAACCAGACCTTCTGTTATTACAGTTGTTGACATGGAAGATAACACGTGGAACTGAATGCTGTCCTGTAAGCATCACAAGGACTCTACCAAGAAATACCAATATGAACAGAGACATTTTTGTCCATTTGCTTCATCCAGGTCTGAACCAAGCTTTTCTGCCAATCTATCCATGGCTCTGCATTTTTTGCTGACCCCAAAGAAACAAGGTCTAGTAGTCTCTTCAGTTAAGGTCTACGTCACTGCCTTCATAGCACACCAATCTGCAGCTCAGACCAATCTGGTAGTGAAGAGGTTCTTAAAAAGTTTGGCCCACCCTTATCCTCCTGTTTCACTTCTGCTGACACTGTGATTACTTTAGTTTCATCTCAGCTGATGCATCATCCTTTTGAACCCTTGGCAACAGTGGATGAATGCCTCATGATTCTCCAAGTCATCTTTCTTGTGGTTATTGGCACACCAACTGGGAGAACTCGTGGCTCTGTGCTGTTTTCACTGTGATAAAATTGTATTGAGGCTGGACGTAACTTTTCTGCCTAAGATGGTTCCCAGTTCCACCTTAATGAGGACATAATACTATTTTACTCACAGCTATCCATTCCTTTGGAGAGGTCGCTACACTCCCTTTATGTATGATGTGCGCTCACCTTTTATGTGTAACGTACATGGTCTTTCAGATATTCTAACCATCTATTTGTCTGCTACAGAGGCTGCAAGAAAGGATTACAGGTGTCATCCCAGCAACTTTCCAAGTGGGTAGGTTGAGGTCATCCACATCACCTATGAGCTTGTACACAAACCTGTACCTGTGGGACTTTGTGCAGACTCCTTAACAGCCATCTCATCCTCTACAGCAGTATTGCGTAGAGTCTCCTTACCTCAACTGTGCAAGACAGCAACCTGGTCTCAGTCCTCAACTTTCATTCAACATTACAGACAGGACTGCAGGGCTTAAGAGGATGCCTCTTTTGGGCATGCTGTCTTGTCCTCTATTCTCTAGTGATATGGTCGTGCATCCTTTGATAAGCTTCACAGTCACCCACTGTGTGAGGCACAGAGACCATGAAGAAAGAAAACAGGTTGCTTACCTGTAACTATGGTTCTTCAAGTGGTCATCTGTGCCCTCACACAAACCCATCCTACCTTCCCTCTTTTCAGGTCTTTGTTTTTTTCAGCAGACTTTGAAACTGAGGGGACAGTAGCTTGGCAGGTTAGGATATATGCAGTAAACGGGAAGGGATGGGGTTCCTGCCAAGCTATTTGGCTCTAGAACATTGCAACAGGGTCTCTGTGCATGCGTGAAAACTCATTGTGTGAGGGCACAGATGGCCACTTGAAAAATCACAGTTACAGGTAAGCAACCTGTCCGTACTAGTACATATAGCCTGTTCAATACTGTTTTCCCCTCTCTTTGTGCAAAGAAATAAACCTTAGAAGGCAGAGGTTTGCATGAAGTCTGAATCCAGGATTATGGTGTATTGTGCTCATACAAACTGAGAACATAGTCTGGCTATAGCAATACGCAACACCATTCTCCCTAGTAGTGAACTTAGTGGTGAGTGCAAAGGCTAGAGTCAAAATGGTACCACAATAAGAGCTCTCCCTCCCTCCCCCCTCCCCACACATATACATAAGCCTTGTGAAGACTGAGTATGCTCAGATGCCTCATTGAACTAAATAAGACAGCAACGGCATATCCAGGTACTTGGTTTGGGGGCATTAAGATGCTCTCAAGTACACAGATATCAAGATGGGATTGTGAAGAGAGCAGACAAATGTGGTCCAGCATATTTGAGCAGTAGCGTCTGTCTGGAAGCAAGCACACTGTTTCAGTCACAGGCAGCATATCCAAATACCAGTGACAGGTGTGTAGTCACAATCTGCAGTTAGTTTATATAAATTGTAAATGTGTTACCTGTGGAGTATAGTATGTTTTCCTAAATCTTAATAAGAACTTTCTCGAAATACAACTTCCCATGATTCAAGTGCTTTATGAGAAGACCATGTGTACTAGTACTAAAAGTTTGAAACTAGTATTAGATGCGATATCTCAGGTTTGAATTTTTATTCTACTCTTAGGCTTAGCAGACTATTAAAATACATTATCCATTTGTAGACAGTAAAGAAACTAAATTCTTTGTGATATTGAAAATTTTGTTGAGCATGTAACTTTAAAAATGTAAAATGCACCTGTCAATAAGTTTTCTTTTATTTTTATGTAAATTCTAGGTGTCAGAAATGCCAAAGCCTGCCTTTATGAAGAAAAATCTGGATGACCTTGGGATAGGAACATATCATAATATCGCCTTTATACACCCAGACACTCCTATCATTAAAGCTTTGAATATATTTGTAGATAGAAGGATATCAGCACTACCTGTTGTGGATGAGTCAGGTGTGTATTAAGTATTTATTTGTTTCATTTGTATGCTGCCTTTCTTTGGCTCCCAAAGAGAATCAATTTTTAAAAAAATCTTAACAAGATTTTAAAAACAATTAAGGTAATAGTAATGATATCATGTGGAAGGAGATTGTTTATTTTGCTAGTGATATTCTTGTATGCAAACTAAATGATATGTGCTTTCTTACTAAATATGAAAAAGATGGAGGGTGAGAAGTCTTTGAAAATATGCCGTTATTTATTCAGAATGTCTCTGCCTAATAATCAGTCTGCCTGAATTAATGGTATTTCCAACAGACACATGGCTTTGTTTGCCTTTGGTTATTTGTATTGGAATATGAATACGTGCATGTGCTTTTAGTTGTAAATGATAATTGAATTAAAATGCACACATGCATATTCCCCTTTTGCATAGATAGCTCTCACTAAACCTTGTGGCACCTAGAATGCTTAAAGATTTTCTTTATGTTTTCAGTATTGGGTTTTCAGTAGAACTATTCCAGGTTTGCATAAGCTTCCTTTGTCTGTGCTTTTACTATATCTGTGCAGTAATTTTGTTCCATTTCTTCTTTCTCACTTTCTGTGCACAGAAGTGCATGGTTCGTAGGTATGCTTTTGCATTTTTTGACTAAAGAAAGGGATTCTATTAATGACTTCTTATACTGAAAGCTCAATAAGTGCTCTCTGTGCATGCTAAACATGTTGCCCTAGTTGTCTCCCTGTATTGACATCCCTGTCCTTTGGCCGTTCACTCAGATGCAGACATGGATGCAGACATGTATATAGGATGGCAGTCTTAACATCTGAGATTCTTGTGTATACATCTGTTTGGGAATAAGTCCCTTTGAACTATGAACGGATTTATGATGAAAACAGGCATGGATTGGACTACGAATTTGTTAACAACATAGCTCATAATTTCTGCATGTTATGTAGACGCTCTCTTGTGGTTGAAACATATCCTTTTTGCATTTCCCTGGGACTGTTTGCCTTGATATTTAGAAGCAATGTTAATATTTTTTTCCGTCTAAATCAGTATTTTAACATTAATCTTGCCTCTCCACTTTCTGCTCCACTTTACTGCTTATCTCTTTGCATTTCTCATCTCCTCTAGGCTTAATTTATGTGGTCTCCTTTTCTGAGAGACTTCTCCTGCCATGTGTATCATATGTCTGCTTAAATTGCTTTTAAGTCTTCAGTGTGCTTGAGAATAGGGCAGAACATAATTTTTAAAAAGTTAATTATCTGTTTATCTATAAAATTGTTTCCGAGTCACCTTTTAGCTCTGAAAGTGTTTCCAAGATGGCTTATAATTTAAAATATGTGAAAACTATGTCAGAATTTTGCAGCATCATAATAATGCAGAACAAGAGCAGGACTAAAACAGTATAGACAGTATGAAAAAGTATAAATGGCATTAAGAATGGAGAGCAAAAGCCATACAGCAAGCCTGCATAAAAGTCTAGTGTCTTTAGGAATAAAGTTCCACAAAGTACACGCAGTAGTCTAATGGGAAGTGTTACAGCATGGATCATTATGACCAGGATACACTGGCAAACTAGTCAAAGCTGGACAAGAGCACTTGTGGCCACAATAGCTACCTGACTTTCCAGAAGCAGTGCTGGATCCAGAATAACCCTCATCTGCAGAGTTGATCTTTCAGAGGATGTTCAGCTTCCAAACCAAGGTTAGCTTGTCTATAGGCTAGCTGTATATCTATCTTTAATATAATGATGAGGTGAACCCCCAAACTCTGGTTGATTTTTCTTCTGACTTTATGTAGATGTTTAAAAGCAAAGGACATAAATAAACCCCAAAGAAACCCCACTGGTAAGTGGCCAGAGGGCTGAGAAGTTGTCCCCCAACAAGATTTTCTTGCAACCCCTGTAAAATAGTTGTTCCAAAGTCCATTATGACTAAATGTCCCAGAATAATAGTATTGTTGGTGATATTAAATACTGTAGAGAGGTCCAGACAAACCAACTGGGAAGCATTCTCACCCCATCTCAAACATAGATGATCAGCCAGTCAGTTTCTGTCCCCAAAGTGGGCATGAATCCAGGATGGAAAGGAGATTATCTGAATTGTTCTAAAGACCAGTGTCTGTGTATTTGGGATTAGGTTGCCATGTCAAGGCTTAGTTTTCTGTTAGCCTTTTTTATTCTGCACAGGCCAGACTGTACATGCAAGAGGGTATTCTCCACTACTATCAGTAAAATTAACAGCATTGTTTTACCAAACAAACTTTTCCTTACCACACAGTCACATCATATCACATAACAGTAACCAGTAACTAGTTTTCTATTAGTTCTGTTAAAATAATTTTAAAAAAAGTTTTGCAGACTTTACTGCAGAGATGGGAAAGTGTGTGCTCCAAAGCTTTTCCAGGGATACCCCGTTGACTTAAAAAAGCCACAAGGATGTGTGAAGAAATAGTATATGGAAGCATGTTTGCCCCCCCTTCAAACCAAAAAAATGTTTTTAAAATGAATGGATGGAGGTGCATGGTAGGGGGCTGTGGCCTCCAAGATTTCCTTGGGGTGCGGTGCAGCCCTCTCCTCACCTTTTGCAGTTTCCTATACTTGCTGAAGTGTTTCTGAGACAGTATACCTCAGTCAGTCCTGTAGTACTTCTGCAGCAGGCTAATGAGACTAAATCCAGTAATACTTTTAGAGCAGTCTAGTAAAAGTAAATACTGAACACATTATTAGGAAAAACTCTGCCAAAATAGGAGCTTTTGGGTTTCAATAGATGGGGTCAGAACAAATTTCAAGGGAAAAGAATTTAAATATATAATGGAGATCTAAAATTTTATAGCCTTTTGTGGCAGATTTTGATCTTGTTGCTCTCCTCTCCTCTCCTGCTCTCCTCTCCTCTTCATGCTGGGAGGGGGCTGCCCTCCCAGCATGAAAACATTCTCGTGTTAACCTTCAGACTGGCAAAATACAGACATACAGGCTTTTGTGATCCCATCAACATCACTTTTGTTTCCTCCAAATGATTTTTTTAGCCATTTTTGCCTAGTGCAGAAGCCAGTGAGCTTCAAAAACTACCATGAAGGTTTTTTATGCCTTATAGCTTAAAAGGTATCATCAGTGTACATTTTGGATTTTGTGTACTGGTAGAAGAAAGGGCTGTAGAATGGTGAAGTGTGTTATATAGCTTGGAATGCAGTACTCTCTCACAGAAATATTTTTCCATTTAACTTAGCAAGAAAATTGAAATCTGTCACAAGATTCACATAAAATGGGAGGAAAGAAATAGTGTTCTAGTTGTGATTGCTGCCAGATTGAACAGGAGGGAGAAACTAAGAATATTGTTTGTGAATTCAGAAGTAACTAAGATAGTTCCATCTGCTGTACATTGATGCTTAATAGAGCTTCACATTCCGACTTCAGGTATAGTCTGGTGGGCAGACTGTAGTGTATCGATTGATAACAGTACTAATATATCAAAAAAATATCCACAATTTAATTTTTCATTACTATATACCATAGCTGAGGCTGTATAGAGTTTATATTTGAATTGTCAGTTATATACTGGCACATGATAAAATTTTCTTTTTCTTTTCTTTGTAGGAAAAGTTGTAGATATTTATTCCAAATTTGATGTAATAGTAAGTATTAATGTTTTATGTTTTACTAAGTCTTGTATGTTGCTTTTCAGTAATGCATCTCAATTCATATGCCATATTACTTGCCATCTGAAGTGGCTTTTAGATTGTGGTCTAGAGAAACTGGTGACGGCTTTCCATTACTGCTTCCCTATTTTACCAAGTATTTAGTCAAATTTAAATTTAAGCTATTATCTTCATTCACAATTTACATGGTGTTTTCTTTGGTAAAGTGCATACCTTTCACTACCAGATTTGCAGATTGTTTTCTAATGGGACATGCCTATAGTTCCTTGTTGCAATAGTTTCCATGTGTGTTTTATCTACAATAAAGGGTGGGGATTATATTCCTTAGGGAGGAGAGAGCTCCTGACAACCAGTGTAGAAATTCAGTCTGCAGTATTCCATGACACAGTTCAAACATAATGCTGCCTTAGAGATCAGCAGCACTCTGTAGACTTATATGTGTATTCTTTTTCCCCTCTGCCATGAATACTTTTCTTGCCACCCATTTTGAAGTGTGATGAGTGTTAAGTGGCTCCTCAGTCAGTTCCAAATCACATTTTGCTACCATGGTTACAATGAGCTTGCAAACTGGTTCATAAAAATGAATGCAAGAATGTTGGTTCAACCTGAAAGGAAAATTCAATGTGAGGGGAAGGAAATCTGTATACAAGGTTTAGGATATCAGGTAGCATTAACCTCTACTGAGTCAAACGTGTTTAATAGACGCATATTAATCCTTTTAGCTCACATGGAAATTTGGTTATAATACTATACATATGTTTACAATTACAGATCTATTTAGATCGGATCTCAGAGACAGAAATGTTAGTGAATTTGCTGAATTGTTAATTAATTTGGTTCACCACCCCATGTGGCTGAACTCCATAGGTTAATGTTGAAATAAATGCTATACTTCACCAAATAATTATTTTAGGTCATTAAGATTTGTTATGGGGAGGATGGTGTTTTCTCTTGCAAAATTTGGTAAGAGAAGAGGGTCCAGGAGAAGTATTAGGATTGGAAGAAGTGTATCACATGGCTCTTTTTGGCTAGCTTGTTGTTGTAATCTACATGCTACCTTGTGGATTTTGGAAACAAGAAAATGGTGAGCCATTGCCTCAAATGGAGACCTGGAGTTTGCACATTGGGAAAAGAGATTATTTTTCCAACAGAAATCACTTAGGCATCCATGGCTTTTTCAAAATATTGGAATGTGTCCCTCCCATTCCAATATGGACATTGTTGGAGTCTTTTTTTTCTTTTTAATTGGTGCACAGGTTGGTGGAGGGAGTCTTTTCCGTTTTTTCTTCAATTTCTATTTTATGTAATGGTTCTATATATTATTTATTTGGGTAATGTACCCCTCTGAACTTCTTTATTGCTCATGCAGTGGGTGGGCACCCGGATGAGTGAGTAAAGTGCTTTCCTTACACACATGCACATGCACTTCTTCATCTGTTTTCCCTCCCTCTGTCCCTCTATCTGACAGTGGTTCTCAACCTGTGGGTCCCCAGATGTTTGTGGACTTCAGCTCCCAGAAGCCCCAGCCACTATGGTCAATGCTCAGGGCTTCTGGGAGCTGAAGTCCAAAAGCATCTGGGGACCCACAGGTTGAGAACCACTGCATCATCTTCCTTTAGGCGTGCATCAATGTCCTACTTCAGTGTCTCACACAGCGTTGAGGGTTTGGGATGGACCTATTAAACCTGTTTTTTGCAGCTAATAAGAGGTGGGGAAAGAGAAGGTTTTAGAGCTTGATCACAGATAATCAGCAAGAAAAAGCTGCTGGAGCACATAGTTAGAGATATTTTAATGATAATGTGCTCCATCAGTTCCTGGGCTACCTGGATGCCTTCCTGAACTTTTGCTGCAAGCATTTTACTTGTGCCCTGTGAAACACTGACAGGCAGCAAATTAAATAAGTGCAAACATATCTTGATTTCATTAATGTTACATGCAAGGTTAAAAGATTTAAACAAATCAGTATAAAGCTAATATGAATACAGGGAATGAGAGTGGGAATGCAGAAATGACACAATTACTCAGTTGTGTGGAAAAGTGTTTTGCATATGCCCAAAGACACTCAGAATATTTCTGATTAATAATTCTCCATCAGGATTGCTGGCTAATCTTTGTAATGGTCACTTAACTGTTGCACTTGTAATGGATCAATGTCCTCTAGCTAAAATAAACACACTATTCTGTGCTAACCTTTAACATCACTCCTCCTTAACCTTTAGCAGGAGTTTCTGAAGTGTGAAAGCACAGTGTACCTGTTGGCCGGTAGTTAAAAGAAGAGAAATCAAGATAGATGATAAAATTTAATTGAACAGAGAGATCTCCTACTTTAGGGCAGCCTTTTCCAACATGGCCATTTCCAGGCATATTGGACGCTTAATCTCCCCACTTACTAATCTTGTTATGGCTTTTGTAGTCATTGGAGAGGGGAAAATCCAGGTTGGATAAGGCAAGTTGAAAAAGTCAAAAAGAGCACTGTTGAAGGAGCCAGTAATAAAATGTGCTTTGTAGAGGTTACTGATGAAATCTCCCTGTCATTCTCTGTAAATCTTGTAGCCTGCTTTGAAAACTAACATTTTACATAATGTATTAATTCACATTAATTCAACTGGTTAAATTATTTTGATTATTAGTGATAATTTTATCTTAATCTCCCAGTTTCTAACATCTAGCATTAACAAATTAACTTACAAACCTAGTACTCTGAGCATTGACCTGGATTGTACCCATAATAGTGCCTCTGTTAAACAGTATTCTGTTCGTGAAATTGTTCACACTTCTGGTCTAAAAGGATAAACATCATTGCATTCGTTGTTTGTAAAAAGAAAAATGGAATTGATACTTACATAACTGCTTTGGGTTTTTTTTTTTCAGAATCTTGCTGCTGAAAAAACTTATAATAACTTAGATATCACAGTGACACAAGCCCTCCAACACCGCTCTCAGTATTTTGAAGGTGTTGTGAAATGCAGTAAGCTGGAAACACTGGAGACCATTGTGGATCGGATAGTTAAAGCTGAGGTGAGATTTCTTGGACCACAGTGTTTTTCTCAGTAGCACTGCTAACAAGAATTCCAGCTGACATAATACCAGAGCAGACGTAGATGATGGCAGCATAACACCTTGGAAGATTTTTAAGAAGGTGCACTTCATATTATATCCAGTCATAATCTCAGAAAACTATACGGCTGTAATGTCCTTCATAGAATTGTTGTTCGTATGTACTTTTAATCATTTCTGACTTATGGCAACCCTAGGCAAACCTATTAGGGGGTTTTCTTGGCAAGATTTGTTCGGAGGAGGATTGCCTTTGCCTTCGCCTTCCTCTAAGACTGAGAGAGTGTGACTTGTGCAAGGTAACTTAGTGGATTTCCATGGCTAAGCGGGGATTTGAATCCTAGTCTCTAGAATCACAGCCCAGTGCTCAAACCGCTACACCAGACTGGTGCTCATGGAATCTTTACCGTTTTTAAAGTGCTGTCAGGTTTTTTTTTTACTAGATACAAGATTCAGTGAAAATACTTTAGCCTTCTTCAAAATGAACATCACACCCAAGACACATTTTCAGCAAATATATTTGTGCAGTATAACTGACTATTTGAATCACCCGCATCTCATGTTTTCTTGATCCTTCAGGTGGGTTAGGTCGTAAGTAATAGAAGACCCCTGGATACCAGCTATAAGAATTATCATAAGAAAGAGATTGAAAATTTCTGTTTTCACTGTTCTTTTTAGTGAGTATTTAGTGAGAACAAGTCACATTCTGAAACCATAGTTAGTGAAATGGCTGGAGGACATTTTGGTTCTCCTGTGAGAACTAGAGCACCACAAAGTGTTTGAGGAGATTTCTCCTCCTTCATTCACTGTTTCCCTCACTTGTTTGCAGGTGATGGTGAGAGGAAGTTTGAGAAGGGATTTGTGAGTCAACAGGGATTTGTGAGTCAACAGGGAAGCCACATCTATGGTGTTTTTAATATTGTGTTTTTAATATTGTGGTCTAAGACACTGAGGGCTGACTCTTCATGGAGTCTTGCCAGAACAGTGGAGCCAAGCCTTGAAAAATATCATAGCCAACTGAAGACAGGCATGGTGATGTGGATGGACTGCTGTCAAAGAAGACTTTTACTAAAAACTAAGGGAGATGGCAGTTTTGAGTAGAGTGTTTGAAAAATGAATTTAGTGAGACAGTGTTTATGTCAGAACTGTGATTATGTTGTTACAATTTTATTTTTTTGTTTAGTGGATTTTTTTTATTTTATTATATTTTTTAAGTTTGATATGAAATTTTCTCCCTATTAAGTTTTCAGAAAACAAGATTCCATTGGAACTTGTAAACCAAGCTATCAAACATCACCTTCAAAGATTTTCCTCCTCTAGGCTGGAATTGGGCAAATGGGGAACACCTGTGGGGAACTTTCCCCTATCATCATCATCATTATTGGAGCACATGCTCTTTAAGCAACTAGCTTCCTTGACCTCTGCACAAGCACCTAGTGCCGTAACTTCATAATGTAATTTGAAAATGTAATATATAAAATGTTCTCAGTTATATTCTTCATTAGGAGCAAAGCCAGTGACAGCCTTGAGTCAGACGTCTGACCTGGCATAAACCTCCACTTCCAAAAAGACGAGAACTGTTTTAACTTTGATTCATTTGTTTTGGATATCCTTTTTATTTTGTTTATATAGAGACATCATAATACTAGTGTGTTTTCAGAAAGATGCCAGGTAGTCTACTTCAGAACACATGTAGATAGTAGAATCCCCATGTACATTAATAGATGGCTGAAGCTTTGTATTTGTGGTTACATTTGTACTATTAGACTACATATTGTATCATTGTGTTTATTTCTCTTGGCAAACAATTGTTTGTATTGTTACTTTATTATTCATTAGTCTTTTGAATAATGAAGTTGTTGAACTTGAGAAAAATGGCCAAGTGATTAAATTTGTGCAATAATCCTTACTTAATAGTCATACTAAACCCATCCATCATACTATCCCTATCTAAAATATCACCGTAAGAGAAACATATAAAAATAGAATTTCCCCCCTTTTCTATTTCTTTCCTGTGTTCCCCATTGTATCAGGTGGGTATGACTGTTCAAATACAAGAGAAGAGGAGCTCTAAGTTACCTGGCCGGTATGTAGTTCACCTCTGTCCTGAATTGTTGAAGTATCTTAACTTGAAATTTAACTGTGTCTATCTGATAAAGGCCTTCCTCTCTCTCTTTCTTTTGTATGTCATGAATTCTCTTTAATTTATATCCAGAAAGCTGTTATGTTTCCAAAAGTGGTTACATCATTAGAAAATGGTTGCTAGAAAGAGAGAAGTTACAGATCACTAAATGCTTAGCAAAGTTAAGGCTGTATTTGAAGGATGGTAGATTATTAAAATACTTTGTGTGAACTGAGCATCTAATTAATTGGCATCATAATCATTTGAACATCTTCCCCTTGAGCAGCTGATATCTTTAATAAGTGATATAAAAATAAGAGTTCTCAGTAGTGCCATGTTTCAAATACAAAAGCTATGTTTGGCTGATCAGATTTCAGGTTAAGAAGCCAAGATATGAACAGACTTTCCTCATCCAGTCACAGCTGCTTTGCTTCTCCTTTTGTTTAAGAGAGAAAACAAAATGTTAAACCATGTGTAACTTTAATTGTATTTCTTTTATTAACATCAATAATACATCATCTTATCATGGATGTACTCTGAGCAGTTAACAGTGATTAATATCATGAAGTTTAAAGAAAAAAAAACAGAACAAAACCCACTGTGCTGCACTTTAAAGTGAATAAAATAGCAGAAAAACATTAATACAGCAAAGGTAAAGGAACTTTATGTTATAGTCTTAATGCTATAACATCTGGAAGAATAAGGAGGACTTCACCATGCACCAAAATATCATAATGTAGGTGTCAGGTGAACCTGTCTGGGAAGCTGATTCAACAACCAGGACACCACCACCAAAAAGTCTCTTCAGTTATAGCCACCTCTCTCACACATAGGTACATGTTGGTGAGGGAATGCTTCAGTTAACCTTCTCCCAAACAATTTAAGTCTTGGGCATAGAAATGGATTGTCACCTGGTGCAGATGAATTACTGGCATAATATAATCACATTGGCCTGTCTGAATTAATAGTCTTGCAACTGGCCAATTTTCAAACTGTTTTCAAGGGCAGCCTTGTATACAGCTCAATGCAGTAATCCCAGAAGGATCCCAAACACAGGAAAATTTAGCAAGTTGACCTCTGTCTAGATAGAATTGTAGTTGAGGTATCATCTTAAACTGATTAAAATATGCTCTATACCACTGAAGCTTCTTGTGTTTTCAGTAATAATTTTAGATCTAAGAGCACTCCGTATGTCAGCCTGGTTGTTTAGATGAAGTGCAACCCCAACTGAGCAAGCTGAACACCACTCAGCTGGCAGACAGACCACCTATTGGTAGTATTTCTCTCTTAATCTGGACTGAATGTTCATTTATAGCCCCTCCATCCACTACACTAATCTGCCTGATTAGTGTCTCAGATGACCCACTGCTTGACCAGAATGAGAAGAAGAGGAAGAAGGAGGACTGTAACATTTATTAAAAGCATTTCTGTATCGCCTCCCAGCCTACAAGAGCTCCTGAGGTGATGACATCTACATATTGATGGCACCTGGATCACTTCAACCAGTGGTTTTATGTTGATGTTTAACTTGCATAGGAGGTAATATATAGAGTCTTGTGGTACTCCCATAACTGCCTAGGGACAGAGCAGTATTCTCTTGGAACCAGTTTCTGAAATTTGCCATTCAGGTAGCAGTGGAAGCACTGCAGTGCAGTAAATCCCTCATCTCATAGTCGCTTCAGAAGGATACTGTGGCCAGTGGTATTAAAAGATGCTATGTGATCCAAGATTATCTGTACAGATGCATGCACTGTCACCAGCTTCCCAGCGAAAGTCATCCATCAGGTCACCCAAGGCAGGTTTTCAACCCAGGATTAGAAATAGATCTAGAAAGATGTAACCGCCATCCACTTTAACAGTGTTCTCAAAAAGTAGATAATAGTCTACGCTTGAATAAATATGATTAGGGTCCAGGGTTAGATCTATTCAGGAGCAGTCTAACTGCCACTTTTTTAAAAAGTGGAAAGTATTATTCCCAATCCAGCTCAACCATAGCTTCCTGTTAAGTCCAGGTTGAAAAACTATGGTTAATGACTTGTAAGCAAGGATATGAAGCCATGGTTTATTGAAGTTGGTGCACATATTTGTTGGAAAGCCATTAAACTTAAGTTTCTTGGCTCATACATAATGAGAAGCTGTGGTTAAGAGTGGTTTGTTTTACAGCTGTGCAAAGGAGAGTGGAAAATGGCTACAGATGAGGGTGATAGAAGTTTGTTCATTTCTTAGCTTCCTAAACTTGAAATTTTGATCATCCAGACACTGTCCGTGTTTTGCATTTTTAGATTATGTTTGCAGTCTTTTTTTTTCATTGTATAATCTTGACTTGTGCCTTTCAAATAGTTTTGCGCTTACCTCAACATGAGCCATGAGTGACCAACCTGTGGTACAGACAGTGTGGATTTGTGGCATACTTGAACACCTGAGAGAAAAGATGGATTGGCCTAAATCTGGCATAATTTGTCCTGCACTCCTGTATTCCTGTGGAGCAACTACACTGTTGTCTGTACCTTTCAGTCAGCTAGAGGCTAACACACCCGTGCATCCAAAACTCTGGCTCTTGCTACCTACCATACAACAAGTTACTTTCAGAACTCAGAAGTTTCAAAAGTAATGTGTGATATATGAAGAAGGGTTGGTGTTCAGAAGTCCTGCTTGGCAAGCACAAGCCATTAGATGTAACTGAAATAGCTCGCTCAATTCCAGTGCATAAACTGTAAAGAAAATGTACTAAGAACAAATTCTAATTGGGTTATTCTAATTCTAAATAGGTTTTAATTATATATAAAATGAGTAATATTCCATTTCACTTTTAAAATAAAAATAGACTTGTTAGTTTAAATGTGTTCCTTGTTAGATTATATTGCAGTGTTTGGCTTACAGACACTATTTTTAACAAGAACTTTCCACTTGAACGCTTTTATGAGCTGGGATCATTTCTGTTGAACTTTACATTCTGCTTTGACAAGACAATGAAGACAACGTCATTTATGTTTTCAAATCTCTTCATATCTCTCTTTGAACAGAACTTTGATGTCACATAATGCTTTGTTAGCAGTTCAACAATGACTCTTTTCATAGAACGTATTCTAATTTTGTGCAGTGCGTACCTGTTCCAGCTACATAAGCAAACTAGGCTAGAACAACTAGGCTTTCAATTATGTGTACATGCCCACTCAAAAAGAATAATGCATACACAGGGCTAACACTGAGGAACAGCAAGAGGTATTTTTTCCAGTGATGTACTCATTTAACATTAAATGCTCCAAGCTTCAGTTGTCAGTATTGGAAACCAGACCCTGTCAATCTTTGTGTACTTTGCAGAAGGAATTTGCATTTAGAAGGACTTCTGAATATTATTAATTTGCAGCTATCCTTCTAAATATGACTGTTATTTCTTAGGTTGGATTTGGGTTGGGAGTAGTTTTATTTTGTGTACTGAAAAATTCTTTCATTGTCTCCTGTGTGTTGTTCCCCATTTGCAGGTTCATCGGTTGGTGGTGGTGAACGAAGTAGATAGTATTGTTGGTATCATCTCCCTCTCTGACATCCTACAAGCATTAGTGCTCACTCCTGCAGGTACGGATGCTGCGCTTACATATTACATTCTTTCCTATAGTGGCATATAAAGTATTTCACAATCCTTTTTTCCTCACAACTCCTGTTAAAGTGTGAGGCGGATGCTGATTTGTCCAGGACCTACCCAATGAGCTTCATGTCTGAGCATGTTCGCAATCTAAATTCTTGTCAGCTTAGATTAAAGTATGTTCTTCAGAACTAAGTTATAACCCAGAATTGCCCTTGCATAAGGAAATTACAAAGGAAGCCTAAAAGAGAAACTGTTGAATTTAATTATATTCACAATTTTCAGTCCACTGGCCCTTTTTGTGAGCCACCAAAGATCCGCTCACTTCCTGGCTTGAAACAGGATTTCTGCTGAGTCTGAAGGGGGTGGCGTAGAGAAAGTACTGCACAATCCTATAGCATATGGAGAACATGTTGAACATGGGAGGGGGCAAACTTCCAAGCTCAGTCTGAGGCACAGACAGCTCCATAACTTTAGATAATTAGCCATGCTGGCCCAGACAAAAATGTTAACATAGTAAATACCATAGTTGCAGTAAACCTTTAAAAAGGACTGCCTATAGTATGTTGTGTTTTATATGTATGACACTTGATTCAAGATTCCATAAAAGAGAAAAAATAATGAATTCTGAAGAAAATCTGGACTTCGGAAATAATAGATACCATCATCTACTATGAGTATACAGAAAGAGACCTAACATTCAAAAGAGGCAAAAGCATGAATGTTGCTTTACAAGATGGATAGAGCTTTTAAGTGGGGTAGAGCCATGCTTTGCTTCATTCCCTCCTCATATACCAGGTGGCTTCTTGAACATACGAAGTAGCATGACTTGAGATAAGAATGTTGCTAGGCTGGAATGGTATAATACTGAACATTGAAATAAAGTAGCACATAAGAGATATAGGTTCTGATCCCCATTGGGCTATGAAATTGGGTGGCCTTGGCCAGTTAGATTTTCTGTTTGACCTATTGCTAGGGTTCCTGTGAGATTAAAGGGTAGAGAATAGTCAAGGACACTGCATTGAGACCACTGGAGAAAATACAAAGGATAAATATAATAATAAAGTACATGTACAAACCAGCTCCACATGATTATGCGACTGTGACCATTCAGGTGTTAGGACTGTAACACAGCCATTGACTGTGCTGGCAGAACTGATGAGAACTGCAGTCGAACAACATTTGGAAGGCAACAGCTGCCCAGCTGTATATGAAAGTCACAATAACACTGTCTCCTTTGTCCTACTTCTACAACCAGAAAGAAAGGTAGCCACATGGTGTCCCCCAGTTGCTCATTAGTTGCCTTCCAGGGGCCCTTGGAGTCAAAGTGCTTTGGGAACTTTTGCTTGCAAAGCTACCTGTACTGCGTAGCTGTCTCCCTCTCTGGTAGCAGCATTCATATGTAGTGTTTGGCCAGGGTTGCCCAGTACCACTTACTACTGCTGCTACCAATGCTCCATTCATGAAAGAAACTCTTAGATAACTCCTTCTAAAAGCTAAAGAGCTGTCAAACCGCTTGTGCTAGGATCTGTTGGGTAAGCAATTCCATTCAGTAGGATCCTGGCTGTTGTATTCTATATATTGCCTATGTGTGGTGGCATTCCAGAGCAGTTTGTTGGGGGAAAATGATCTAGAAATGGGTGAGTGTATATTTATTATATAGAAATCCTGCATTTTTTCCCTACTGTTTACAGGTGCCATACAAAAGGAAAGTGAAGCTGAATGATTGCTGTGAACATACACACTTTTGTAGAAGAACTTGAATAAAGTTACTGGGTAATATTTGCCTGAAGAACACAGATGGAAATAGAGAAGAGCCAAATGGTGATAAGAATGTATCTGTATTGGACTGTGTGATGGGTAGCTAGTCTATTATTTCCCAGTGACTGTCACAAAGAAGCAGCATGACAAAAAGCTTATGTATTACATATAGGCTTGCATTTCAAAATGTTTGCTGAAAGACTTCACATGATGTCCATCTGAAATGCACTGTATCCTGAAACAATACCTTTTTCTGTATTTGATAGAAGTCACTGGTCAGCAACAGATCTCTGACATAAGGCAAGTGTATGGCATATTCATATCATAGTGCCTTATGTCGAAAAGCCAACGATATGTCATCACTGTTACCCATCACAATAAGAGAAAGTATTGTGTGAAACAAGACACTGTATTTGAATATTCAAGTCTTTAAACTTAAAACCAAATCCGTTTCAGTTATCATTAGTTTTGTCATAAAAGTTGTACTTTGAATATCAGTAGATTACTTTAAAACTTTAATGACAATTTGTGTGTTTATAAATGTTGCATTCTGAACAGAGATGGTAAAGCAAGACTTATCTAAAATCAGCTTTATTTATTTTTATTTTCTGCAATTTTTTACACATCGGGTGGATAGCTAAAATTTCACCATATTCATTAATAAAACATTGATTGTTATATAAGAAGGAGTACTCTCATTACTGAAAACGAAAGTGGATGCCATTTTTCTTTCCAATGGATAAAGGCCCAAAATTTAGGAGTGCCAGACAGAGCTGAAGTGCTGTGTTTCTGCAAAAGAGAAACCACAGAAATAACGCACAAAGAAATGTGGAGAATGTGCAAGTGTGCCAGAAGGTAACAGCGCAATGCTTTTGTCCTAAAAAGACTTAATGAAATCCATAGTGTGAAAATACTCAAAATTATTTGACAATAGCAGTTCCAAAAGTGGCAGAAGACAGTGTTAGCCCCTTAAAATTGCACTCCATCATTCCTCAGATGCACTGCAAGAGAAGGGTTCTGGCACATACTTTCTGCATTAGAGACTCAGATTAGTTCCTTTTAAATGGCAGTTGATGATTACTATGAGCTAAACATGGATTAATTGTTCAAATTGTTCTGTATGTGGAGGAGCTCTGACAATATTATATCTTCTTCAAAAAAAAAAATCAGGGAAGAGTGCTCTTTACTCATTTGGGAAATCGAACAAACACGTATGTAGAAAGCTCAACAGTTGAAAGTGTGCTTTCAAGTATAGTTCCTTAATCTTCTGTTTCTGCATTACATCTGTACTGTATTCTCAACATGTCCCATATTGCCTTCGGTACGTAAGTGTAACAGATTGCTTCTGCACTAAGCTTTTTTCCTTGGATTTGCCGTCCTTTGTTTAGACAACATCTTCACCAAATTACTGCATACCATTTGTCTTCTGCATTTGTCATTTTTCAGCATTTGATTTCTGTGTGGTGTCATTTTTTTTGCAATAAAACTAAATTACATTGCCAGCCTGTCCAGCACTATTGTATCTTCACAGGGCTCCTGTGTTATTAATTAGAAGCTTCGTTACTTGTTCTGTTCTTTTTATTATTTCCTGTATAGTGTTACTGGATGGTAGGTATGGATTAGCACTGAAATGTTCCTTCATTTTTTAAAATATTTATGTAACATCTTTCCCTCAGACAATAAGGTTTAAAGACAGCTGGCACACAAATTAAGAACCTAGACATGGGGAGTGTTATGCCAATGAATTATGAAACAGTGTGCACTCCCAAACTGTTAGCTATCAGCACTGCTACATTGCAAAGGTACTATTGTGATGATTAGCTTTTGTGGGAAGGGGTTGACTGATTATTCTTTTCATGTTTTTTCCACAGATAAATATTATTAAATAATAAATTAATTGTTATAAGAGGAGATCAGAATGGAATTGTCATCAATATATTCCACATATCATCCCGTAGTTGCACAGGACAAGGAGGAATAAAATGGGCAGAACCCATTTTGCAACGAAATCTACAAATTAATATTATAGGACACCTTTGCTGAAAGGGACTTAGATATAAACATTAAAGGTTTTGGACAAGGGTAATGACATTAGAAGATAACAGTGCTCTTCAGGTGCTTTGCAGAATTTCATATCCAGAAAATGATGGAAAAACAAAGGCTCTACAGTACTAAAAAGCTGTAGTGTGGAAGCAATCTTAGAGTAACAATCCCTCAGAGAGGGACCTCTATTAGTATACAGTGAGCTTGACACTAAGCACATATTAAGATCCAAGCTACTTTTCAAAATTCAAATGATGTGATAGATGGGGGTGGGCAGAATATGTGTTGACGTTGTAGGTGTGCATGGTAGCCCATTCACCATGACAAACAGAAGTGACCAGATTGTATCACAGTATTTATGCCATAGGCAAAACAGTGGGAAAGTATGCTTGCCTCTGAATGGGCATGTATGAAAAAAATTGGTTCAAAATGGGTCCTCGTTCTTTAAATTCTGAAATGCTTCACTATTTTCATTTTAAAACAACCCTTATATTCAGGACAGACAAAATTTTATTTACAAGAAATAAATTCCATGTGCTAACAATCTAGATTGCTAATTGTATATAGATGTGTTTCATAAAGCAGACTGTGTGACTTGTCAGTCATGCATTCTCCTCAAACCATCATTCATGGATTGTGCATGCTTCATCCTGTCATTAAAAAAACGTGTACTGAGAGCTAGAGGAATATATCCCACAGTCTACCGAGCAGGGCTGCTACAGCTGTACATTTCCTCCTCCTCTTGAAAGATAAAGCTTCATCCGTATCAGAAGCCACTATCATGTTAGTCAGAGGGTTGCACTGATACAGAAGACAACACATTTCCCACTTTTTGGCCCAGATTTGTATTGTGGTTTGAAACAGCTCTGAAGTTAAAATTACACGTGTAAAGTTGGTGTGTATACTTGAATGCAAGAAACAACTTTGAGAACAATTAGTACGTAACCTTGAACAGCAAGTCTGCCATCCTAAGTAAACTATCTTTAAATTAAACCACAGTCCAAAAAAGTTCAAAAAGAAATCCTGTGAACTAATACCAAACTTTGGTGAAGTGCAGGTCCTTGTGTGGTTCAAACAGCACATACAAGAGAGAGTAGCAGCTGGCTTGTCAGAACTCTCAATTTTTGCAGAAGTTCAAAAAAAAAAATCAAGGGGAAAACACACACAGGGGAAATGAGCTTGCTCATTGTGCATAGAATCCCGAATAATGGGAATGTGGAGAGCAGGGAATGGAATAGATTGGAATGGAATGGAGTGTCTTGGAAGAGGTCGTAGCTGGCTGGAACCATTATGCATTCCTCACTTCAATTTATTATGGGTTCCCCTTGTCTTTTTCCTGCAAGTCTTGATCCTAAATTCAGTTGTTTCCTAAGAAGCTAGACCATGTACAACAAGAAATGAAGTATATAAACATTTCAGTACTTGGGGTGAATGAGCTAAAATGGACAGGAAGGGGACATTTCCAATCAGATCATTCATTAACAGTGTTAGGAAATCTGAGAAGAAACTCTGTGGCATTAACAGGTGAGATACAGCAAAATCAGTTCGGGGATGTAATGCAAAATGTGATCCAATAATATCAAGCCTTTAGTGAAAACTATAACCATAATCTAAGTTTATGCTTCAAATAAAGAAAAATAAGAAGAAGAAATTGAAAGATCATGCACTGGAATCCAGGAGAAAATTGATCACACCAACCAAAAAGAACATTTTGGGAAATCATAGGCAATTGCAATGCAAACTCAGGAAGTACAGCAGAACCAAATACTACAGGAGAATTTGAGAAATGAGGCAGAATAGTAACGTTGTGATCCCAGAAGTTTAGTCATTGCAAATAGAATCAGGCAACCAAAATATAGTATACCTGGAATTCACCAGACGGCCAACATAGAACCCAAGCGAAAGCTAACAAGATGAATTTCAACAGAAATGTAAGGTCCTACACTCAGGCAGACAAAAATGGAATGCAATACGTGTGAAAGAGATCTAGGAGACTTGGTAGGTCACAAGCTGAACATCGGTCAGCAGTGTGATGCGGCAGCCAAGAAAGCCAACGCGATTCTTGGTTGCATCAATAGGACTATGTTGTCTAGATCAAGGGAGATAATGGTACCACGCTATTCTGCATTGGGTAGGCCTCATTTGGAATACTGTGTCCAGTTTTGGGCACCTCAAGAAGCGTATCGACAAACTGAAGCACATCCAGAGGAGGGTGACCAAAACGGTGAAGGATCTAGAAGCCATGCCCTATGAGGAGCAGCTTAGCAAGCTTGGTATGTTTACTCTGCAGAAGAGAAATAGCCATGTTTAAATATTTGAAGGGATCTCATGTTGAGGAGGGAGGCTTGTTTTCTGCTGCTCTAGAGACTAGGACAAGGAGCAATGGGTTCAAGCTGCAGGAAAGGAGATTCCACCAGAACCTCAGGAAGAACTTCCTGATGGTTTTAGAGCTGTCCGGCACTGGATATGCTGCCTCGGAGTGTAGTGGAGTCTCCTTCTTTGGAGGTTTTTAAGCAGAGGCTGGATAGCCATCTGTTGGGAATGCTTTGATGGATCTGCCTGCATAGCAGGGGGTTGGACCGGATGGCCCCTGGGGTCTCTTCCAACTCTAGGATTCTATGACTGAAAGTAGAAGCAGCAGCTTCATTTTCTCTGCTAAAACAAGAGCAGGAACAGACTATGGCACACACCACCCCAGTGGGTTTCCATGGCCCAGCAGGGAGAGCCAGCCTGCAGTAGTGGTTTGAGCACTGGACTAGGACTCTCGAGCCCAGGGTTCAAATCCCTGCTCAGCCATAGAAACCCACGGGTGACCTTGGGCAAGTCACACTCTCTCAGCCTCAGAGGGAGGCAAAGGCAACCCCATTCTGAATAAATCTTGCCAAGAAAAAAACCTGTAAACCGCTTAGATAACACTAGTTGATAGGCGGTATAGAAATAAATGCTATTGATAGGGTTGCCATGAGTCAGAAACAACTTGAAATCACACAACAATCCAAAGAACAGTTTCAGACAAGAGTAACAATAACAACAATCCCAGAGTTGTAGTCCAACGCTCAGCTACACCTGGCTGCCTCTCGGATTCGGCTGGTTTCGCGAACACTTTGCAGTAACTGAAGCCATTTCCGCACTAGACCGCTATAGCGCTATTATTCCACTTTCACCATCCTATGGAATCCTGGGGATTGCAGTTCTGAACTCCAAACCCTAGGATTCCATAGGATATTGAAAGTGGAACAATAGCGCTATAACAGTCTAGCGCGGAAATAGTAGCGCGCGGCCATAGAGCACCAATGGCCTATGCAACACTACTTTGAAGAGCACTGAGACGTCTCAAGGGACCGTTGCCTCACGCACTGCACCTCCCACAACAGCGGGGAAACTGGCGCCACAGCCACTCCACCGCGCGCGCGCAAAACGGTCACCGACGGCAACCGATACTACCTCGGCGCCCCGCTCGCCACGCGCCCGCCCACGCCGTTCCTTCCAGCGCGCAAGGCCGCCCCTGAATCCTCCCCAACCAATCACGGAGAAACATCCTCCTTAAACCCGCCCCGCCCTTTTCTTCTTTCCATTTCGTGTTTAGCCAATAGGCAGCGAGCAGCCCAAAGCCTCTCTGGAACAATCAATACCCGCCTTATTATTATTTTTTTTAAAGACAAACCAGCATTGGAAACATCCAACGAAGGCTTGCGCTTGCTGTGACGTAAGTGGAAGGGGGCGGGTGCACACAATAGGGCGGGGTCATCTTCCGAGTGGAATGACGCAGCGAAATTTCCTCGGCAAATGTAACCCCCAACTTTCTGTGTGTGTGTGTGTGTGTCCAAAAAAAGGGGGGAGAAAAAGCCCTTTTCCCTTTCCGTGACGTAACCACGCAAAGTCCAACGAACGTACGCCGGAGGGAAAAGAAGTGCGCGCGCGCGCAAGCGAAGTTGGGGGTTGGATGGTTGTCATTGTCGTCACGTGAACGAAGCGGCCACCGTCGCGTCGTCGCCGCCGCCGCCACAGCGTCCCCTCAGTCAGTCAGTCAGTCAGTCAGTGTCCGGCATAGTTCATCTCCCCTGCATGTTTCGCGCGGCCGCCCCCTGCCGCTGCCTTTCCCGCCGCCGCCTCCTCTTCCACCTTCACCTGTCCCAAGCCGGCCCCGCCTAAGGCCACAGGCCGCCGCCGCTACCAGCCGCTGTTGTCGCCGTTGGGCCCCTCACCATCTCTCGGTCTCAACGGGAGGAGCCGCTCCGACTGTTCTTCTCCTTTTTTCTGTTATTTTTCCATTTTCTTCCCCTTCGCTGCGCCCCGAGGCCGGAGCCCTTGATGTGGTTCGGGGCCCTGCGGGGACAAGATGCCGCCGTCCAAGTCCCGTAAGATCGCCATCCTGGGCTACAGGAGCGTTGGTGAGTCACTCCCTGAGGCGAAATGCGGGGAAAGAAGAAGGGGCGGCCGGGAGAAGGGAGGGAGGGAGGGAAAGAGACCGTGCTTCGCCCTGTTTCCCCCCTTCCCCGTCCCTCAGGCGGGCCGCCGGGAGATTCTTCTTCTCGCCCGCCCTCTGCCCCACTAAGGCGCCTCAGGCGGGCGCCGTGGGTCTTTCCCCTGCATGGGCCAGCGGGGCAGAGTCTGACGGTGAGGCGCCGGCAGTCTCCGGTGGGCATGAAGGTGGTCGTAGGTGCCCGGCCGAGGAAGAGAAAATAACGAGGGAACCGGCCGGGGCCTGTAAACGCAGCCGTTTTCCCGGCGGAAAGGACGGAAGCCCGTCTTCAGCAATGGGGTCGGGGGGAGAGAGGTGTCTGTCTTCCCGGTGCTAGGGGAGAGGGAAGAGACTCGTCGTTTGTGCGTACTTTTCTAGCAGCATTGGGTTCGGTTCTCTGCAGCTCTGGAAGCCGATTTTGCAAGCGACACGGGGCTGAGGGGAATTTTGTTTGTTTGCATTTCCCGCGTGTGCAGTGTCGACCTTGGCTGGAATATAAATCCGATTTACAACTGGCTCCCTTACGCTTTCTGGCCCGCAGGAGGACTGTTCTCACCCCAGACCAGCGCCAAAGCTTATTTCCGTGGGAAACTGTTTCACGTTGTCGTTTTCCTCCACACCAGTCCTTTTGCTTGGCGTCTTGTATCTCAGATCGCGCCTGTCAGCTGCTCTGGTGTAGCTACTCCTACTTGGAGAGAGAGTCCTCTGCAATCGCCACTGTGGCCATTTCCACACTACACTGTTCTAGTGCTGTTATTCTGCTTTCAACGTCCTGTGGCTTCATGGGTTTTGCAGTTACTGCAACTGCAAATCCCAGGATTCCATAGGATGTTGAAAGTGGAATAATAGCGCTAGAACAGTGTAGTGGGGAAAGGCCCTGTGTTTGAGTGGAATGTTGAGATTATCTATTCTGGGTGGCCCACCACGTTGAAAACCAGGTTCTTGTGCAGTGTTTTGCCACTGTTGTTTTGGTTTCTGCAGTCACAAGTTTGTGTTAAGTGGATTGAAATAATGCATACTCTTATGGTAATTTGTGCAACACCTCAGCTAAGGGGGTGGTTTATGTTAAATAATTTTGTGTTTTGCTTCCCTGAATTACACTGTCCCTCCTTTTGATTCTCATTGATTAACATGGAAATGAAGTATTGTCCGAGTTTAATTCAGCTTCTCAGAAATGGGACTTGAGCTTTCACTTGAAAATAAAGGTGAAAGGTAGCTTTAAGATAGTGCTGTTCAGGCACCCTGTTACCTCATCTCGTTGGTATGACAAATACCCAGAAACACTTAGTAAAAGCCTTTGCTCTTGTATGCTAAAGGTACTACAGTTGGCCCTGTACATTTGTGGGTTTCACTTTCACAGATTAGATTATTTGCCAGTTTCTCCAAACGCTGCACTTCCCCACCTGAGGCACTTCTTTTCAGGGGAACCTTTCCTCTTAACAGCTCCAATCAGGCCACGCAGCCCTTTAAAAACTTGCCTCTGGGCCTCCTCCACCAGGTGCTATCTGGCCAGCTAAGGATGGCTCATCGCCCATTTTTTCAGCACCACAAACCTTTTCTCACTGACCCACACACACTCAAGGCAAGAGGTTGACAAGAGAGAGGACATATAGGGCCACCATATCAACCCACCCCTTTCCTTCTTTTCCCTTACCTGGTTTGGACCCTGGTTGCTCTTCACCATGTCTCAGCCACCTTCTCACAGAAACGCAGACACACATTTTGATATTTGCGTTTTCCCACTTTTGTTGGGGTCCTGCATCCCTAACCCTGGCAAGTGTGGAGGGCTGACTGTATTTTGAGTGGAACAATTATTACAAATTTGTAAGGAATTGATAGTCTGTTAAAGACTACAGAAACAGAAGTGATGTCTTACTGAAGCCATTTTTGGACCAGTTCCATAAGGAAGACAGGCAGTATATTCCTTTACCTGTGTTAATTTTGACCTGAGTTCAGATCTCATTTAGGCCTCACTGCTATGGCCTTGCTTTTCCAACAGCAGTTCTGAAGCTGGATAATACAGCCTATCTGTGTTGAGTTTTGGCAGTACAGTAAGAAAAGCTCATGTGAGTAAAATTCTATAGGCTACTGATAGTTTCCCAGGGAGATGTATAGGCCCAAGGAAAACCCCACAAATGATCTGTTCAGAAAGTTGTCATCCTTCCCCACTCCCAATAATGCTAATGTTTGTAATCTGGCCTAGAGTTGCGCATCTCCTATCTGCTGGAGATCAGGTAGATTTACTCCTAGGCTAAGTATCTTTTCATACACCAACATGATGGAAATTATTTTCTTTTATTGAAATGGAGAATTAATTCCAATTCCATTAGGCTTCTGCTGTGTCTGCCATTTCATTCCTCCTCTTCCCTTGAACATGGTCTGTAGACCTGCTTTGCAGAAGAAGATTGCTTTTGGGTGTAAAATTAATCCAACCAAAATTTCCCCCAAAATATCAGTATTATTCTGAAACTTTTCATGAAAGCACAGTTAATACATCTAAAAGACACTGACGTCATAGTAATGTTGAAATCATTTTATAACACCTTAAGGTAAATTAGATAGTTTCAAGATCTGTCATCTTGAACCTGCCTAAATCAAAGTCAGCTCAAACTTTTCAAAATGTAATACAAGGAGAGGGCTGTTGCGTATTACTTGTTGTTTGGAGGAAAGCAGACCAAATGAGGAACTAGACTCCTGACTGTAAACTAGAAAATAATTCTTTTGGACCATTTGACAATAAGTTGAGAACTTCATTGAGACGTGGAATGGTACATCTCTGGAAGATGTTTCCTCTCTTCTCTTTCAAAATCAAGTTTACTAGTTACAAGATGAGAGGAGCTTCTCTTATTCTGCTTCCCTGAACATTCTCTGGTTTCTTGCTGGGCGTGATGGCAAGACCTAGTTTCTCTGGGTGTAACGGCAGCATAGTAAACATAAGAGTAAAGGGTGTGTGCTTTATTGGTTACTGTTTATAATTGGGTCTGGCTGAGCAAGTGGTAAAACATGTGTATTAAAGTGCATTTGCTTGTGTCCAGAAACATTTCCATAAATGTGACCATAAAGTTTCCACTGCTGGGTCTCAAAGTTCTCCAGCTGCTTATATTTGTGGATGAGCATGAATTGAGAGACCCTCTCCTGAATCCGCAGCAGACTTAGCGACAGTAGTGAGTGCTGCTTAATACCAATAAAAAATTGGCACCTCTGCTTTTTGAAATATTATGGGACCTCTCAAATAGAGTTTAAGACATATAACATGAAACTACTTAATACTTTGAGGGCTGACAAGTAATTGTCACACATTCTTTTGTGTGTGTGCGCGTGCATACCTTCAGATTGACTTATGCCACCCTCATGAATTTCATTGGGTTTTCTAAGGCAAGGAATACCAGTATTCACAGGTGGTTTTGCCAGTTCCTTTCTTGAAAAATATCCCACAGAATCTGGTATCCATTGGTATCCAGCCCATTCAAGTACTATCCAAGGCTGACACTGCTTGGCTTCTGAGATCAGACAGAATCTGTTATCTTTAGGGTGTTTAGATCCTTTTCTAGGTGTACACCCACAAAATGAAGTGCAAATGGTATTTATGTTTAGGTAGCATACAAAATATGTTTGTCAAGCAGTTGTTCTTAACTATTTTCCATTGTGTATGTTTATTTTATGGTGAAATTTGGTTTGCATCTGTATGAAACTTATGAATGCCCGCAGTAGACAGATAATTTGACCATGATGTTTGTCACCTACCTTTTTGCCTGAGACATGTAGCAAATGCCCACTAAATACTAATGTCTGCCTAAGCTGACTTGTAGATGCCTGACCTGGCAATTTAATGTTAAAATGTAATGGTGGCTTAAATGCTGTGCTCTTCGCTTTCTCTCTTTTGCCCTTAAGGGCTCAAAGACCTTTAAACACTTAAACAATGGCATTCTTTGCATATTTTGTTCTGTTGTAAACAAAAGAGATGTTAAAGAGCAAGGTGAACTGGAGAATAGCTTCAGAGACCAACTAAGCATGTAAACAAACTGAGCAGCAGCATTCCAAATATACACAAGTTGTTAATTATATTATAATTTGTAGTCTAAAATTTCAATTTCAGGTTACATTCAATTGAAGTAAGAAGACCCAAAGCTGAGATGTTGCCAGTGTTCTCTTTCCCAGTATGTTTTCTAGGGTCTTAATCTTAAGTTGGGTTTATCATAGAATGTGGAGAGAAGAAACTTACTTCAACAAACATTTGTTTGAAGCTTTTTTATTTTTAAGACATAATTTTTTTTAAGAGTCTGATTTTCATTTTTCTCTCTGTTGAAACTGTATGTGATGTGTCTTAGAGAAAGTTTGATTTATCTTAGTGACTTCCAAAATATTTGGAAAACAGGTTTATTGGTTGTGATACTGAAACATAATGAGAAAAATATATGAAGATATATGAGTAGTCAAGATAGTGTTTTCCTACCAGCCCAGCTAACAGATATTCATATTGATATTCAGTGTTTCAAACATCTTAGAATTGTTGAAGAAAAAATTATAATAGGTTTATCTAATTTTTTGTGTATTTAATTATTTCTTAAACAAATAATCAATGATGTTTCTCTACCATAGGAGAGATCTGTTCAATCCAAAATCTTAACTTCATGTTCAAACAGTTGCCAACTTCATTCAGTATGTACTTTGGGGAGAGGGAAGTCTTGAATCAGTGCAATGGAATAATAGAACTGGTTACCATAGTGATACTTTTTTCCTTCTCTCTCAAGCCCTAGTGGGATGCAGAGGAAGTCCAGATGAAGTAGTGGAGTGAATTAAATGTAAAATAGTCAGATTTCTCTTATGCTGTGACATTAACAGTCTCTTTTGCTTTCAAAATACCTCCAGATGATTTCTTACTGTAAAAGAGGCATATTTAAAGCCTCCTGCATTTCTGGATCACGTTCTAGTTGTCATCAGACAAAGGTTAAGGAAACTTGATTGGAAGAACCCAAATGTAGCATCTTCAGGAAAGAATTTGGCTAACCAGATAATCACTAGTAGTCTGTAGTTGAACACAGGAATTTGTGCTTACCCATTCAGGTTTTACAGGCCAATATGGGCAAGAGATTTCAGGGAATGGAAGGTAGCTTTTTAATATGAGGATCAGGCAAGATTGACTTCAAAGCAAACATGATAGAATAGCAAAGCAATGTAAGTACTTGATGAACAGGTTTTCAGGTCGTTTGATTCACTGGATAGTATGAAAACAGTACTCTCACAACATTTGTTTGTTTAGTAATAGGACATCTGCTTGAGCATTGATCTGAAAATGGTTCACATAACTCTGAAAAAGCGGGCCCCTTCTGAAAAACTCTTTAGAAATACAGCAAAGGTTCTTCTGTAAAAGGGTTTAAATGAGCATGGACTTTCTTTCTGGCATTCTGAATTAGAATTGGGGAATGGGGTAGAAGTATAGTTGCTTCGTGGAGGAAAACTCCGTATCTTCAGATCTCAGTTGAATTTGTAAGCCTCTGATAAGTGTGAGACATTAATGTTAGGATTTAAAAAAAAAAACCACTGTATTTTTAGCCTTGAATGCAGTGGCTGAGTAAGACTTTTTTTTTTATTGTGTTATTTATGTGAATGTACTCAGAAGCATCTGACACATGGGGGGGCCTCAGTGTGTAGAGTAGATTCTACTAAACTGAGTAGATTCTGGAACCAAAAATCACCAAATCTTTAATAAGACAATTTAACTAGCCTCTCAGGCAGAGCTAAAAACAACACTTTACCATTGAGAAGAGGTTATACTAAGTTCACTTGCTGCCAGTGTCCAGATCTTGCAGTTAAGCAGGATGGGTACTCCCAAATAGTAGTCTGAAATGCCATCTTTAATTAAAGCTTCATTTTATGCTTGCCTGTCTAGTGGCAAATTTTTACTGCAGTGAGCTTGTTAGTGGCAGCAGTAAACACTAGAGGCAGTATGGTTGCCTGTAACATCAAGCCACAGGAAGGGTTGTTTAAGGACACTGTGCTAGAATTAACTCCTAACTTGCCTGCTTTGTATTTCTTAGTTTTTCTGCTCCTACTCTCAACAGGGCTTACTCACTTAGTTGGGCTGATAACAACATTTATATAGGATGCATGTTCAAATAACAAATCCCTTCTAGTCTTGCTTTATTTATGTAAAGATCAGTTTCTTTAAGCATACCACATAAGCACAGATATAGACTCTGATGTAATTAAATCTTGGATCCCTGTGCTGTGGAAGCTTCAGATGTTTCTGGCTCCTACAATGAAGCTATTTGACCCTGTCAAATCCAGCTTGGCCCTGACCTTCCAAACTGGTGTACTGGAGTAATGTGTGTTAGCTTTTTTTTAAAGATTGTCTTGCAGTCATTTGTTTTAGCGTGCCCTTATTTGTAAAAGCGAAATGAAAATTGGTTCACTTATTTAGGACTACCTTAAATACGGTGAGGCAGAAGTTATCCTCTGATTTGCATATTTTAATTTATATGTTTCATTATATAATTTTGTGTTTTAAAGGAATAACCAAGTTTGTTGTAACATAAAAATAAAGAAGGAGAGAGAAAGGGAGAAAAGGAATATGCATATCATTGGATGGTAAATATATATTGCAACTTGGCCAAAACACAACTTGAGATGCATCTCAGGTGAGAATGAAAATAATGCTATCTGTGAGCTTATGTTCTGTTAGTATGCAGCTGAGCGTAACTAGTGAAGATGCTTCAACTTCAGTTTGCTCTTGGTTTGGGAGGAACGTTAAGTGTATTTGCCTTGATATTGCCTCACAAAGGAAGGTGTGCTGAGCTCTTTTCCAGAAACTGCAGTTCCTGAAAAGATATAATGAAATAGTTTATTCATCCTCTTCAGTTCAAAGGCTTCAGTGTCAAAAAAAATTCACTCTCAGATTTTTACAGATCTATGAAGAGAATATCTGCATTTATTTATATTGATTAATTATTTTATTTTATTTATATCCCACCTTTTTCCTAAGGACCCAACAGCTCACAACATTAATTTTGAAAAAGTATAGCTAAAACCCCATCAGAGTAGTACAAAAGGGTGAAAACAATATGAGCAGAACTACAAAGAATGTGTCTCTAGATTATTTGATGTTTGAACATGGAGCATGTTTGAGCAGTCAGAGAGTGCTCTCATTCATAATAAAGGCTGAGATAGAACAAAGAAGATAAAGCAGCTTTTATGGTGAGGTCCTTTGAAATGGCAGGACTGATCACGTTCAAATACCTTGAACTGAGGTTTTTAAAAAATCTAAAAAGGCTTGCTTATTCACAGTCATAGATTACATTTGCCATTGCTTACAGTCAGCACTTTCTGTTTTCCTTCCACCTGTGTAGTATGTTGACAGAAGAGAAGACTTCTCACTTGTTGGAACATCCCCATGCCACATGGCAAGCTAATTAAAAAGAGGGTCACTCCCCTTCCTTAAAGCAGTTTGTGGCATACTATATGGAAACACTAAAAACCTCTCTGGACATGCTTTAAAAAAATAGGATCTTGTCAGCATACATGATCCATATTGTCAGCATATTTGATTGAACAAGAGTTTGCTCTGCTTTGTCAAAAGTGTACTTTTATCAGAACTTGTGCCCAAAAGTATCTGAGCTACCAGAGACAACCCTTCATAATGAGAGGGCAGAGGACTTGCACTCTGGTCTGAATACTGTTTATATCAAAAATAGCAATTTTTTCCTTATTCCAGATTTGAAGCTGGTTTATAATGTACAGTTGGCCTTCCATGTTCGCTAGGGTTAGGGGCACAGGAGCCTCGCAAAAGTGGAAAAATTGCAATTATCAAAATGTGTGTGTGTGTGGGAAGGTGGCTCAGGCATGGTGGAGTGAACGGGCTCTCAGGGTCCAAAACAGGTTAGAGAAAGGAGAAGGAAAGGGGGTGGGTGGGTTAGCATCATGGACCTGTACTTCCTCGCCCTTTCCCAACTCCTCCTTTGGGTGTGTGTGGGGGCATTGGGAGAGGGTTTGTGGTGCTGGCAGTAGCTGGTGGAGGAGGAGGAGGATGATAATGACCAGAGGTGGATGACAGTGACCAGAGGTGGGGTTTTTAAAGGGCTGTGCAGTCTGTTCGGAGTTGCCAATAGGGAAGGTTCCCTCAGAAAAGAAACACTTTAGGTAGGAGGAGAGGGTTTGGAGAAATTTGCAAATATCAAATCTGTGCAAGTGAAATCCGCAAAGGTGGAGGGCCGACTGTAATTTTTAAAGAGGAGTTGCAGTACTTTTCTTGTACTTATGGGTTGTATCCAGATTAAGTGCTGTTATTTATTTATTGAATTTATATCCTGCCTTTCTCCCAAGATGAGATTCAAAGCAATTCATCATACATTGGGATTAGTAACAGAAGAAAAACAGTAAAGGGATATGGGGAATTAATGTAAAAACACTGCATGACACAGAAGCACTTTCCAAGACTAGAAGCACACTTTGAATTCTCTCTCTGAACTTTTAGTAAACTTTTTCTACATAGCTGAACTCTCTTTTTTCTTTTTTTTTTTGCATACTCAGTAATTCTTATCACCTGTGAGGATTAAAAATACAAAAAAGTAAAAAGTAGCACTGTGAATGAAATTCTGGCCTGTTTTTTAGTCTTTCCTCTTGCAGCCCCCTTTTACCGTGCTATTGTTTCCTTATTGTAAGAATTTAATGCATCATATCTTTCAGAAGAACAGAAAATAATCTAAGACCTTGCATCTGTGGAGTGGTGATAAAAGATGAGTGTACTCTCCTTAATTTGGTGGTGGATTATAACTGACAGAAACAGGTTTGCTGGAGGCAAAACTGTCTTAGGATATAATACTCTGCAGAGTTATAGATAATCTTGTTAAGTTGTCCAGTGTAATGACTTTCAGTGTAGAGTTACAGTAGAAATACATATAGGGGAGTTGTGAAGAATTGTATGCTTAGATTATGAAGAGTCACAATGAGTATAAAAGGAGAATGAAGAATTAATCACTTGGAGGGAAACTTTCACAAAATAATCTCTGGTGATATTCAGTAGTTTCTGGATGTGATTAAAGTATTAGGAGTATGGCACATTCACCCCAAACTTGAAGTGTTCAGTCTGCATTGTCTGTATTCCTCCTGTCTGTACTGTATAAGGATTTAGCACAGAGGGGTATTTTACTACTTGTGCAAGGGACAGTAACAGAATGCTATACTGTCCCATCTGCTGCTACCCTCTTTGTTGCCATGCATTTACAGGTACCTAGTCTACTCCTTTAAATCTGGAAGAGTCACCTTTGTGCCTTGGCAGATGGCTTTTTGTAAATCTTTTTAACAACTGAAGAGAGAATGCAGATATTTTAGAGGTGCTTAGAAATACTTTCTGAAAGTCAGCATCCCAGAGAGAAATAATCCAGAACTTTTTAAAAATATTTTTTTCAGTAATGTGTGGGAGAGAGATTGAGTGGAAAGGGTCTACATAAGATCCCTGGGTACTTAAGCTAAAAGACCACTAAGTATAACATTAGTATAGTTTCTCCTTTGAAACAGATTCTAAAGCAACTTTTTCAAGTTTAGAAATATCCTATATGTAGTTGCTGTCAGTGTGTGTGTGTGTGTGTGTGTGTGTGTGAGAGAGAGAGAGAGACAGACAGACAGACAGACAGACAGACAGACAGACAGACAGACAGACAGAAGAATGGTGCCCAAATAGCTATCATTTCCCTTCCCTCTTTCTTCATGTCTGTTTTTCCTGCAGGGGGGAAAGGTGGCTTGTGTAGGTGGAGTAGCCATAAAAAAATTAGAACTCGAAGAAAATTGAAACAGGAAAACACCCATAGGGTACTATCTCTCCCCCTGCTGTGCTGCCACTGCAACAGACATAAATATGTTTCAGACTGAAAGGTGTCCACCCCAAAGCTGTTCTATGTAGAAATATTTGACCTTCCTGTGCTATTTGTTGACAAAATTTTGCAATCTAAGTGTTGATGCTTTCTGTTGAATGTTAGTTAGATGCTATAAGTTTCATAACTTCAGATCTCTAAGTTAGCAATACACAAACCTGCCCTCCCCGCAAATATCACCAGTGCATTCCCTATGATGTCCAAATTGTGACTACCTTCATGCCAGTTTCATACAGGTTGCTCTTTCCTTTCTGCTGCTGACAGCAAGGAAAGGGCACTCTGTATCAGGGTTTCTGGGAGAAGGAAAAGAAAGCCTTTTTTTACCCCCTTCCCATGAAATCTCCATACATACTGCTTTTTCCATGTGACATAGAATGGAGAAGAGGCTCTCCACTCCCAGCAAGGAGGGAAGAGCACTGGGAGGTATGATTGTAGACATGTTTGTCTGCAGCTCTGATCTTGCATCAGATGAGACCCTTAGCACCAAGTATGCTGCCCTACTTGAAGTCCGCTATTAGCTGAATCAGGTTCCTAGAATCTAGTCCAGCCCCTGGGATAGTGCAGGAAGTGCACATCTAAGGCATGCCTGACAGATAGCCACATAAGCTCTGT
Source organism: Iguana delicatissima (assembly GCA_948472985.1). Lineage (NCBI taxonomy): Eukaryota > Metazoa > Chordata > Lepidosauria > Squamata > Iguanidae > Iguana > Iguana delicatissima. The sequence goes on along the minus strand of CAOKZL010001543.1, from coordinate 163,711 downwards.
TTTAAAAACTTCCAACAGAGAAAATCCGACACCTTGCAGAGTAGTCTCTTTTACTATTGAACAACTCCTTCTACTGTTTAGTTGAAATCTTGGTTCTTATAATTTTAGCTTTCACCCTTCACTTCCAGAAGGCTGAGCACTCAAATATGCAGCGATGTATTTAAGTCTTTTACTCCAAGTCTCAGGTCCCAATCTTCAAGTCTCAGGTCCTTTCAAGATAATTCAATTCAAGTCAAGTCTCAAGTATGGGAGCCAACAGAAAAAAAAAGGAGCTGTTGATCTGTGTGTTGGGGAGGGGGTTAAGTTGTGAGCAAGCAGTTCTGGAAGGAAACCTTCAGCCATGGAAGAATAGGAAACCCCTTCTAAAGCAAACTGCTTTCCACACTGCCATGGCTGTAAAGGACACCCTTTCTTTCCAGTTTACTCATGAGCAAGCTGGCTTTCGTCCCATTTACTTGCGAGCAAGCAGGCCTTCTTTCCCATTTACTCGTGAGCAAGTAGGCTTTCTTTTCTGTTTACTTGTGACTGAGCAAAGAGGGGCTAAATGGGTAAGGGAGAGGAGGAGCAGAAGGATTTCCCATTAACATTGTTGAGGTCTTCAACCTCTAACCCTCTCCTCAACCCAGATGCGGAGACTACTCCTTGCCCACACTCACCAGAAAAAAGATGCAAAGCCTTGTGTTTCCTCTTTTAACTCATCCTGCTCTTTTGCTTTCCTGTAAAACAGCTTCTGGAAAATGGCGGTAAACAAAAGAGAAGCAGAGAAGTGGGAATAAGAAGCCTGTGCAACTCTGATTGGGTCATCAGGATAACATTCCCTCGCTGCTGATTGGGGGGAGGTGGGCAGTAAGTCCATCACTGAAAAAAGATGAGTCTCAAGTTGAGTCTGTCAATCATTTATTGACAAGTCAAGCGTGAGTTAAGTCGTTGAAGAGACTTAAGTCCAACTTGAGTCCGAATCGATCAACTCAAGTCTACATCACTGCAAATATGTCCCAGGTTACTTCTTAATTTCCAGCATTTTGAAATAATAAGTTGACCAGACAACTCTCCTGGATTACTGTAAATTTCTATATTGTGGGTGGACAATATGGGGCTCTCCACATACTCTTGGACTTCTGCTCCCATCATCCCTCAGTCAATATAGTCAGTGGTAAAGGATGATGGTCCAACAATGTATGGAAGTTCATAAGTTGCCCATCTGATTCTAAAGAGTAGATGGTCTATAGAATTAAGCAGCTTTAGAATTGTGGCGGTTTTCATTCACAGATGGCAGTTTAACTTGAAGATAAAGTGCCAGCGGTCTTGGTATAGGCAGACATATCATACTCTGAATATGCAGTGTTCTTTCCCTCTTCCCACTCAAAATTGAAAGTAATCAGGAACTATTGTGCTGTTACTCTATTTGACTGCAGTGTTATAATGTATGCCTGTGCCATTTGGTCAGCCCTGAACTGTAACCGAACATGTTGCTTGCCTGCCCACATTTGGTTGGCAAAGGGCCTGGAAGCATGAGCGTTGCATAACCGGCGTCATCTTTAATGATACTCTTCCCCCCTCCTCATACTAATCTGGTTTGCTGTTTGTTGAGTAAGTGATTCACCTTGGGTTATCATAGATTATAAATGTTGATTCCCTTTTCTAGTCTTGTTCTTTGAAAGGTCCACATTCTTCAACTAGTGTGATTGCCAGTGTGTTTTGATCACAGATTTTTGCTGCCCCTGCACCACCCCAAAGCAACTGTAAATACTGAATTCTGCCTCTGACCATAATATGCACACTTGGGATTTCTGCCAGAAATTGTTTGATTTAAAATATATATTAATTCTGTCAAATCCTGTGAATGAAAAATTGGATTCAGTGGGGATCCCCAAATGGGGAAAGGCAGCATCCAGGGAAAAGTTTTTATATTTGTATCTGCATGATCATTTTTATGTCAGTTAAATGAGGCATAAACAGTTCTTCCAAACTGGTGTCTGAAGTGAATGTACAATATCTTTTGAGTTTCTGTGAATACTTTGAAGAAGTGGTTGCAGAAGTGCAGGGAGAAGGTGACAGGTTAGAGTGACAGATGAGTTGCCTTTTGTTACTAAAACAGTTGTCTGAACAAAAGTAGGATTGGGCCTAGAATTAGTTTTCCTTCACCAATGGGGAAACAAAGTGTTCTGGGACACACAAGGGTTTTTCTCCTCTAATTGTCTTGGTTTTGTCACTTCACACTCAAGTGGTAGTTGCAGTGATATATAGATAGTGCATATAGATACAACCACTTCTATGCTTTATTATTTTCTACCCTCTTAAACTGGTATATTTAGGAATAGAACCTCAGTTGTAAACTTAGTGTATAGAAGTTGAGCAGGATCCAGCACTGGATTTCTGCTGCCAGAGCAGTGGAATTGCATTCTTGTTGTAGTTTCCTGTGTAGCCCCTAACTTCCTCTGGAGGAGCAGGGAACCTTCCAGTGGTGCTGTTTGGGGGGTGAGGGGGGTGAAACCTGTGAATGGAACAGGAGGGAAAACAGCATTAGATTTAGGTCTTTGCCTGACACGCTTTACGTATTCCACGAGCATACAGTTTCATATTGATTAATCAGTGTGGAAGAAGTAATACAGAGCAGGAGTGTTACAGTGACATGTTGGTTATTATCTTCATTTCAGTTTAATCTGTCTTTCAGATTAACAGTTAGGAACACATTTAAAATGCAGCTTCAGTGTGGTGTACACTGGAGCCTAAAAAGTATAAACTCGGCCCAACACAGCTTTCAGTCTTGCTTTAGGATTATATTGCATACTGTTGGCAAACACACCAGGCAGGTGCTAGCAGCCGTTTCACGTGGAGAGAGTCACTGTGTACAGGAAAAAAAATGTACATCTGTATCTTTAAAGTTTAAACAGCTTTTCCAGATATCTAAAGTAATGACAGGCTGCTTATGTTTTGCTGAGTGCTGATGTCAGAGTGCTTCATATTTTGTAGTAGCCTGAAATTTGCAACTGCCTAGGTTATAGAACAAAATGTATGGTGTTTAAAAGCTATAGTTTTCACAGACTCAAATTTGCAAATAGGCATAACACCTGATAAAAGCCAGCGTTTTCACTGAATTCTATTGCATTTCAGAATAGTTCTCAGAACTACATGTGTTGAACTATTTCACAGTCAGAAGTATAGAAATATATGGAGCCTGAGGTTTATTTGAGATTACTGCCTGCTCTTCATACAAGAATGTGGGATTTTTATGCATAGTTGGAAGAACATAAAAGGATCATACTCAGAAACGAAATTTCATTATGAAAAGATACTCACTTGACATATAAATAATTCTGATTTCAAAGAATAGAGTGTCCATATAGCTTAAGAATTTGTACAAACCTATCTGATCCCTTTAGGTTTTTTGCCGTTTTTCTCTTTCAAGTTAAGAATGGTATAGTGGTTCTCTAGGGAAGGCCTTCCACGTAGAAGTTTCAGCATTTAATATGGTATGCCCTCCGTATATGCAAAGGTTCTGTTCCAGGAACCCCCGTGAAAACAACAATGCACCCCATTGTATTCAGTGGACTCAGTGTGCCCATGTTGGCCCATGCCCTTCACATCCCCTGACTGTAATGGGAGTGATGCTTCACATGCCTTTGCATTGGTGCATGCAGAAGGCGTGCCAGAAGAGGGCTCTCTGTATCTTCCGGCCTAAGAAATTCTTTTAGCAAATTCCACAGCATGTACTCGTAATCTATGTCTAACCAACAGGGCATGCCCATCAGGCCCACTCTGTCTCCTCGGGAAAGGAAAATTTCTTATATCTGATCACCAGCTGATCATAGATAACAAATTTCACCCTCCCCTTTCCCCTCCCACACTGCAGTGAGATTTTTAAAAATGTTCTGTTGGTGCTAGTGAAGGATATTTAAAAGCTTAATAGTAGTATGAGAGGCATTTTCAGGAAGGGAAGGTTATGTGAATGGATCTGAATGTGCACTGGGTAGTCATTATCAATGGAGCAAGTACCAGAATTGGGATAGTCCTAGCAGCTGCTGTAGCACACCAGCCTGACATTTTTGCCCACAGTCATTTTGGCCCTTGGGCCAAAAAAGTCTCTCTCTTTTCAGGAGAGTCACTGCCAATGTTTGTAGGACAGAGCTAGATGGTTCAGTGGTCTGGCTGGATATAAACCAGCTTTTGTTGTTCTGATTGGGCCCTTGCATTTGGCATTGGTTGAAATCATTTTAATGAGAGCAGCCTACCGCTATCCACGGGAGGTGTGCTTTGCAACATCCTTTGCCTAAGGAGCAAATATGTCTATTGGTACAGTTTAATAGAAGAAGTAAGAGAAATCTTGTCCTCAGCTTATTCACAATTTTAATATTTTGTAAACTGTTGTGTAGCTCCAGCTAAAAGAGCACATTCATTTTAAATCATGCTACTGACAATAAAGGTTATAACCTCTGCGCAAAGATTGCATGTTCTGTGATATAGCTCCTGTTTTGGATCAATAGACTTATCATCAGAAATCAGGGCAGAAATTAGGGCTGAAAGTGGAAAAAAATATTAATCCCAGGACAATTAGAGTGATGTATGCCTATTCTGTGGCTTTGCACAGATGCCACCCTCCCTAGTTCTTAGGATGGTTGTTTTGAGTACCAGTAGTTTAATGTCTTGTAGATGTATTTCCACTGCTTAGAAAGCTTTGATTCATGTTCAGGATCTTGCAGGTAGTTCAGCGTGCCCAGATCAGCTTTCACTGTGGAAAAAGACTCCTCCTCCTTTCTCCATACCCCCTGGACAGCTGCTTTTGAAAGAGAGGGGACAGGGATTCCTAAATGCTTTCAGGCATGAATACCTTTTCCCTTTCCTTTTGAGTACCTCTCCCCTCAAAAAAAAAAAAAAAAAAAAAAGGCCAGGGGAAATGAACTTATCTCTCCTTTTCTCCCTGGCTACCTCCATTCTCCATGGAAGAAGGAGAAGCAGTTTATCTTGCCTGAGTTGAGGTTTTGCAGAAACCGCATTGCTGTCTCCTGCAAAAGGCTAATGAGGAGAGAAGAAAAACATTTCTCTGTTCATCACCATTCTCTGTGAACGAAGGAAGGAATTGTTTCTTTTTCTTCCTATTAAATTTTTGCTGGGTGCAGCTGCACATTTCTGTTTTTCCTTCAGAGGCCCTCCTGTAAAAGACATAAAATAGCCCTGCTAGTTGGCCTTTTACAGCATTCCTTTTCATATTGTACCCCCTTCCCTTTAGTTGTCTTCTGGCTTGGGGGATGAAGGAAGTCCCAAACTCCAGTAGGTTGCTAACGTGAGGGAAAAGGCGCTGCTGTAGATACCACTGAGGAAAACTTACTCTGTTTCTGCTTATCCTACATGGAACATACACTGAGCATTCAGACACATGGGAAATTATTCCTTAGATGATCAGGATGCCAACCATAGTCTAGATTCCACTTAGGAAACGTGTACTAAAATTAAAGGAACAGTAAGCAGAAAGAGATCTGCTTTCTTGTAAAGAAAATAATGTCAACGTATACTATACAAATAATTTTAAAACTTAGGTCCACAGCTTACATTAGAGTATTACAAGTCCTCATGAGTGTCTGATGAAACACTCAAGGCAAAGGAAAGCGTTTTCCTTCTCTTTTCTGTGGGTGTGGTGTTTTGAAGGAGATTGACAAATGAAAGGAATTTTTTTTTAATCCGGAGTTGACAAATAATGTGCACTTCTAAATAAGTCTTAAGAACACCAGTAGAAGCTAAGGTAGTGGCCAGTAAAGCTTGCCATTCCAAAAAAAGCGAAGGATTGGTGAGGGTTGGATCTACCCCACAGAAAGAAAAAGATGGGTATAAAGCCTTGACATTTTTATGTGTTTCAGTTTCATTAGGAACACATTTAAACTTGGATGGACTTGTTTGGTAAATGTAACTTCAGTTTGTAACTTAAGATGTATTATGCATATTTTTTGTATATATGTAAAATGCAGGAAATCACTGAAAACGTCTTGTATTTACATATTCATGTGTGGCATAGGATTTTAGCCACCTGTATCATTAGTATTTCTGATAAAGGTATAAGGAACGTAAACACTAGGAAAAAGCAGTCTTTTTCCTTCCAGCTGTTGTCCAGCAAAGCAGCCTTGTATTGTGATGGTCCGAAAGAGTGAGTGATTAATACAACGAATGGGGTTTGGATATGTCCTGTGATGAAGCTGGTGGAAGATGAGCAAAATATGTATGCAATTTGCTGTACCCATCACTCTTAGCTTTTCAAAAGTGTTTCATGTTTGAAAATATTGCCCACACCACAAACCTTCCAGCATTTTTGACATTATCTTTTGATGAGACATTTCTCTCTCCATATTTTGACAGGCAGCTTTCAGATTGTGAAGTTGGTGCTTTAGTTTTTAAATGCAGAATTTTCACTGGATGCCTCTTCTGTGTATGGTGAAAGGAAAGTATTAATACAAACATTAACTGTTAAGATTTATTTTACTGTGCTTATTTTCACAGGGAAGTCATCTTTGACTATTCAGTTTGTGGAAGGCCAGTTTGTTGATTCATATGATCCTACTATAGAGAACAGTAAGTAACCGAAGCATTTCCATGTGCATGCAAGAAGAGTTCTTTCCTAACAAAGTTGACTCAGTTCATTTTTAAAAATCACTTTGTTCCTCCAAAAACAGATGGGGGCAGTGTACATTAAAACTTTTTTTTTTTTTGAGGCTATTTAATCTGCAGTTTGATTTCCAAGGAAAAAAGTAATTCCCAAAATCCATCTGCTGTAAAGCCGACAGCAACATTTTGTTGCTTCTGTCACACCACCCTCCTTCTGCCCGTGGTTAGTTAATACTGAATTCATTCAGTCTTCTATAGAGTGGCTAGGACTGTAAACTATGCTACTGGAAATAAAGAGAAAAGCAAACTTGGAACTCTTTCTTAATATGTTCATTGTACAAGCAGCCTGGATATAGCTGACCTGATGGTGTTTTAAATAACATTTTCCTACTACTTCTCAGAAAACAGTAAAGATGTAGCCATGAAGCCAGTGTTATTGCAGTTGATGCTTTACTGCAGGGAACAGAAATCATGAAACCTTCTAGATGTGTTGGACAGCAACTCCCAGTGTTTGTAATCCTTGGTTATACTGGCTAGGGCTGCAAGGGTGTACAGTAATATCTGGAGGGTGTACAGTTGCCACCCTTGCTTAACCAGGTGTCCACCAGCCACATTGGATTACAATTCTATCATCCCCAGCCAGCAGGGCAGTGGGATTGTTGTCTATCACAGCCGGGCAATACAAGTTAGAGTAAAGCTGGTCTTAGCTATTTTAAAAGCATTCCTGATGTAAGATGTCACTGAATTGAAATGGCTTGCAAGCTTAACAATAGAACTTTGATCTGTTCTTTCTACATGTTAGTTCTTAACATCAGATAACTAACATTTATTGGATTTAAGACTTAATTTAGGTTTAAAACTACATCTGAAAAAAACTGTGTTTTTAATCTAGGATGTTCTGCATGCAAACTGTGGGCCTTCCTCTTGGAACTGTGGCACCATTACTTTGGCTAACGCTCCAGCTGCTAAGGGTTAACACTATCACTCTTATATATTTTTCTTTCACCTGACAGCATTCCTGGAGGTCCTCAATTTGTGTCTTATATATTTTAATTATAAAAGAGTCTGTGGACATATTCAGTGTTCTCTGCTGACTGGCATTTAAAAACTGAAATATGTTACAGTGGGCTGATTTGGAATGAGAAGAAGCTGATTATTGCAACTTTTTTTGTTAATGTAGTTAGTTAAAAAAAAACTAGTTTCATCAATCTGGTTCAAACTGTACTTCTTGTCTACCATTACAATTGTCTCCATGTGAATGATGCTACTGAGAGCCTTCATGTGCCAAAAGCTACTGTGGGACGTTGATGCAGAAGGCAAGCCTTTGGCACTGAATTCAGGCAACCAGCCTAAATTTGCGGCAGAGTTCATTGGCAGAAAAAGTTGTAGGCTTGCAAATCAGCTGTTACTCAACTGAATTAACTTTATAGTTCCGGCTTCAAACTGATTAAAGAAATTTAGTCATATTTATTTTGTTCAATACATTTAAATTTGCATATAGGTAAAAATTTGAAAGAAGAAGTATACTGATGTTATTTGATGCTGACATGCATTGTAGCTACCAGCATCTTAGAAGAAGAATCTGGTGTGAGAGAGAAGTGAGAAAGCCTCTTTATGCATAATCTCTGTCTTTGATTAACATCATAAAATTCAGATGTGGCTTTTTAGTCAATGAAAAGCTTTTAAACTCATTAACTAATTATTAAACATTCCAGTTCTGTTTGTAATTCTTTAGTTGGTAGAGAGTGAAATATTTTGTAGACTGGTCCTTTACTGTAATGCAGAGATGTTAATCTACCAGTCCAGAAAAGATAACTTGTGGAATCTTGACAATAATGTACCATGCGCAAGTTGAGTACCAAAAACTTTAACTCCCTGATATATTTTTTGCCTATATTAACAACAAAAGCTTTTAAAAAATGAGGCTTTTGTGGCATTGACTTTCCTAATTAGAACTACCCTGTTCAATCAGTTGTTGAATTTTAAATATATGCTTGTGTAAATTTCACTGATAAAAGGGGTCTACTTTAATTAGGACTAGCAGTTGGGCCCTAATATCCAGACAGGGTTTAATTGTGTACCTGTTCTGTGTGTAGGCACTAATTCAACCTTCCCTGACTAGTGATTATGCTGGCTGGTTGATGGGAGCTGTAGTCCAACATCTCTGGAGATTGACACATGGGGAAGATCTATACTAATAAATAAAATTGAGTATCTGATTAGGAAGTCTATCTTTTAAAAAGGATTTGAATACTAGCCATGACTGTAAGCATAATGAAAAACAGATTATTCTTACATGGGTATTAAGCAAATTAAGTGCACTCAAGTGACAGGCTGTCTATGAGAATCACTAAAATGCCCTTCTCTCATTTGTCCAGCATTCACAAAGCTGATTACAGTAAATGGACAAGAATATCATCTTCAAGTAGTTGACACAGCTGGGCAGGTATGTGCTCTTTGCTACCTTGCTCATCTTGTAATTGGCATGATTGTATAGAAGACTTGGAAGAGAAAGCAACAGCCTTTAAGAAGTTTCAAGTAGAAGTAGATCTTAATTCTCCCTCAGCAGCAGGGGTTGTAGACACCATCCAGAGCCTGGAGGGTCATACCACCCAGTTTTCAGCTGCACTGGAGGAACTCTGTATATTGTTCCTTACATTTTGGGCAACCAGAAAGACATTGTGTCACTCCTAGTTACCTTTGGGGTGTTGCTTATTTTGCAGTCTTGGGATGCTCCCACCCCCAAAAAACATTTTTGTTTTTGTAATTTTTTTCAGTGGTTTAAAGGGCTTGCGAAATCATGGGGTTTCTCCGGATCACCTGAGGATCTCATGCTTGGGCTGCATGTTCTACATCTCTACTGTACTGTCTGGTTGCAGTTTGCTTGAAATTTGGAGAGAACTAAGTACTGTAATTAGTATATTGTTTTATATTGTTAACTACCCTGAGTGTAGTCAGCATCACAAGGGTAGAATACGATTTTCTAAATAATAATAATAAAAAGGCACAAAAATAATAATAAAAGATAGTAACAGTGAAAACAAAATATACTACAATTAGACAGATCCACCAGATAAAAGTGTTAGATAAATATATACTTGAAAAAATAAATCCCAGAGATCTTTTTTATCATCCAGTGAAACACTATAAGCAAAAGAGGTCAAATCAGTCCCTTGGGACAAAGATCTCCACAGTTTATATGTGCCAAGAGGGAGGGATCTTTCTCTTGTTCTTGTCAACTAAATATTGACCATATTCCTGACACACAGACCACATCCACACTAGCCTGATATAGTGCTATTATTCCACTTTCAACATCCTATGGAATCCTGGAGTTTGCACTTTAGAGAGGGGCTTCAGAAGATTCCATATAAAAGTGGAATAATAGCACTGTAACAGGCTAGTGCAGAAATGACCAGAGAAAGGCCTCTGTCCAAACCTGGGGCATGGTTCAGCTGCTGTATGCAGAGACTGTCCTTAAGGTATCCTGGGCCTGGTTTCTTGCAGCTAGGAGTGGGAAGCTCTGGGTTGGACAGGGTAGTCTGTCTCCCACTATGGGCTGCATAGCTCTTCCAGACTGGGCATAGTAACATTTTTATTTCTGGTTTCATAATAGCCCATTCTTTTTGAAGAGATTGTGTCTTTTTTAAAGGAAGGTTGCTATTTCTGGAGGCTTCCAGAAGCAGCAGTTCTGGATATTTTTTTTTTTACGAGAAATGGGGGGCGGGTGAAACTGAGTGTTGAAAAAACAGGCAGGCACTGCATGAGGATTATGTGGCCTGTCTATGGTCTAGGGCTTCCATTGTACCTGGACTAGAAGCCTCAGAAATTGAAGTTATCCTTCAGACCAAAACATCTTTTGTAATCTTCATAACACCATTGGGCATATATTCAGTTACTTCAATAGATAATCTGGTTTATTATCTTCAGAAGCAGAAGCTCAATACTGGTCAATTTGTGTGTAGAAACAGTTTGTTTTGTTGCACAGTATAAAGCTGGTAGGTAACTTTCAATAGCGCTGTGTAGGAATTAAGGTTAACATTTCTCACATTTCAATGTAGTTCTTCATTGTAACTGCTTACTATAAACTGAAGAGTGAGTAACTATGTTGTGCCAATAGAATGTCAGCTTCCCAGGGTGATGTCTTGTATTTTCAGCTGGACTATTTGCTGCTGCTTTAGACTTTTGTATGGGGATTGTAATCCTTCAGCTATGCAAGGAATTCACTAGAACACAAGACAGAGCTATGAAAGGATGTTGGTGCATGTACATTCATGCATGGCATTTTAACAATGCAAGGATTAAACATGCTTAATCTTAACCCGGTTCTTCAAGCTTATTGATAAGCTTGTTTCAGCACAAAACATTAAAATGAACCTTTTTATCTCCCAATAGGATGAATATTCAATATTTCCTCAGACTTACTCAATAGACATTAATGGCTACATTCTTGTTTATTCAGTCACATCAATAAAAAGGTAAGCTTAAGGTCTTATTTTGGCTTTTCAGACATTTGATCTGCTTTTTTCCAAATGTTATTGGAATACATTTGCCACCAGCTCCTAAAGTCTGGTTCCAATGCTGAGGCATGGTGAGGGTTGTAGTTCTGATGGTTCATAGGCTTCACATTCTTTCTTTAACGCAGTAGAAAAAATTTAAAAACACACATATGCAAATACGTCTCTGTATTTTGCTGCATAAATCTTAGCTTTACATAAGAACTGTATTGAGTTACTCATTTGTATGAGTCTTCAAGTTTGTATTGCTTCTGTGACATATAGGGAGTCGCAAAGCATTACCTTAATCTAGGTGTATTATAAGAGTACAGCATTCATTTGCTTCCCATGAATCATAAAACTGGGAGACCTTGGCCCAGCAACCCAGCTCTAGTCCTTGAGCCCTTTTTCACCCATCCAACTGATGTGAGGCTTAGTGCTACCACTGTTTTTCCGTAAGTAGTGTAAAGCTACAAGAGTAAGTTTTGTAACTTAAGTAAATAATCTACTTAATATGCCTGATTTGGTTCTGTAAAATAGTAATTGCTCAAAAAACTATATTTCTGTAGAGTTGGATTATAACATGCGGTGCCTTGAGTAGAGGCTGTCATTGCAATAACTTCAGTGACATAATATTTTTTCAATTGCAGTCAGTGGTACCAGGCGGTATTGCTGTGCTGTGTTGTGCATGGATGCGGACCAGCCAAATGCCTGAAAGTTAGAGCATCTGACATTGTCTTAACGTTCAGCCTACTCTCTACAGCAGTGGTTCTCAACCTGTGGGTCCCCAGATGTTCATGGACTTCAGCTCCCAGAAGCACTGAGCATTGACCATAGTGGCTGGGGCTTCTGGGAGCTGAAGTCCACGAACATCTGGGGACCCACAGGTTGAGAACCACTGCTCTACAGCTAATGCACAAATGTTGGGTGTTCTGTGGATATCCATTGTCTTTATTTTTAGGTAAAGAGCATTTATTTGATCAAGTATAAGTCCAACATGATGTAGGACACTTAAAAAGGAATTTGCAGATCCTGTCATTTTCTGCACTTAAATTACTGGGTAAAGGTGAAAAATGAAGACTGGCCGTTTTCTTCAAACCTGAATTGTCCATTAATTTAATGTTAGCCTTTCTTGCCTCATGAAAGAGAAACCTTGGCGCCATCTCAAACCAATTACTGTTTGAGAATCTAAAGCATATTATTATGGGCAGGAGATTGCTAATGGGATCGAGAGACTTTCACCTTTAGCCCTATCACTTAGGAGGTTATCTGGTGGCATTACTGACCTACAACTGTCCAGAGACCTGTGTAAAGTGAGAAGGCAGCTTTGATCCATTTGCAGTATGCTGTTAGATCTTGGACAGATCTCTTTACTAGGGGGCAGTGTCTGTGAACACATTGTACAGGCCAGCAGAGGGCAAGAGTTTTAATGGGCTGCGTAACCTTTGCTCTTGTGTTGTACTGAGGCATTCTTCCGAGCTGGAAATTTCCTTTGCTTGATCTCCACTTTCTGTGATGGGGCACAATTATCGCTTGCTTATATGTGTGTATTCTTGGCTACAAGGCGGCAAGAAAATCATTTGCTTTGTGAAAAAGGGTTTAAAAATAGGCTTCTTGTATAGCAGGCTGGCTAAGTTATGTTTGCAGTGTTTATGAAAATATTGATGTCATAATTTTAAAAGTTTCCAAATTAATATGCTGAAACCTATGAAGTTCTGTCTAGAAGTCTGAACTGTGGATGACTGTTTCACACTAAGTCCAGCTTCTTTTTTAAGACCACAGGCTGTGAATCTCAAGAGTTGTGTTTGTGGGTTGCAGATATTAATGTGATTAGAATCTCTTGACGACCCATAATACTTTTGAAGTTCTGCACCTTCACGTTTAAGCTACCAGAGTTATGTCCTATCCTCACCTGGCATTGAGTCATAAGCCACCCATGACATGGGGCAACTTTGGTTTGTGAACCACTTTTGTCAGTATGAATATTGCCATTGCTGTTTGAGTCATCCTTGTCTTGCTACTCAGTTGCTACCCTGGCTACTTGGTGCATCCCAGTTTTTGTTCAAATATTGCGAGGAGACAACTGTGTAGCATTTTTGTCCTGAGCAGGGTAGAGGTTGCTGGCTGTAAAATAGGGGTGGAGAGCATATGTTATTAGGCTGCATCTTTTGTCATTGCTCAGTAATGGCTGTGCTGGCTTGGGCTTATGGAAATTTTGGGTCAGTATCTGGAGGGCCATATGTTCCATGCCTCCGCTGTCTTGCTTTGCTTAATTTTTTTTTAATTCCTAGCATGTCCTAGTACTACAATTGGCCTTCCACATTATGGGTTTCTCCAACCCCTGTCCCCTCCCCTATCTCAAGCACTTCTTTTCCATGGAAACCTTCCCTTTCAGCTGCTGTGATCAGGCTCCACAGCCCTTTAAAAACTCGCCTCTGGTTCTCCTTCTCCTCCTTCACCACTAAGCACTGGCTGGCCAGCTTAAAGATGGCTCCCAACCTGATTTTGTACACCCTCTCTTGATGCCCCCCCACCGCATCCATTCAAGGAAACAGGCATCTCAAGGAATGGATGTAGCTTGCTTTCCAGTTGTAATTGTGCAAACACCCTCCTGACCGCTGATGAAACCTGGGCTTCCAGGCTCAGAGTTGAGCCCAAGACTATGAACCTGAGATTTCATTATCAACCTTCCCCAACTTGACACCCCCCAGATTCTTTGGGAATGATGGAATAGTAATCTAACGCATTAAGAGGCTGCCAGGTTGGGAAGAGCTGTTCTACAGTAGTTTTGCTTTTGCAAACCTCACATAGCACAGAAAAGGAAATGCAATGTTCCACCCCTTGCACTTTGTCCTCTCTGACATCTGTTTTGGATTTCTTCTTGCACCCTTTTGGAAATAATCTATCTCAGTTTTCTTGCTGTGGTTAAAGATACTTTATGCTGTGAACAACTGAAATCTTGCTTGGGGCAAGGACAGAGAGAACTGCAAATCCCCAGTACCTTGCTGTACAAAGGGTAGAGAGGAACAGTGTAGAGCTGTGTGTCTGTCTGCGTTGAGGGTGGAGGCAAATGAAAGAGCAATGGACTGGTGCTTTCTGAAGCACACTAGACAGGTGAGTTGAGAGGGGTTGGGGTCATGAAAGGTTACAGGGCAGTTTAGATTGCTTCAACTTTGCAACCATTGGTTGACAGTTTTGGAATTGGAGGTTGTGTTTTTAAGCATCATTGTCATCAGACACAGGCTTACAACGGAGAGATGATGTGAGTTTGGCACATTAATGGAAAGTGAGAGAACAGAGTGTATTGTATACATGTGCACCTCCTCTTTTGTTTATTGTTTTTAGATCACTCCATGTTGTGTTGGAATGCTGATATTTCAGTTATGGATTGTTTTCCATTTCCATGAACTATCAAGCTATCACAATGACAAGTTTCTAGTTTTCTCTTTTTCTGTTTATTCTTCCAAAATGAAGTCCTGACCCAGTTGACTGGAAATAATCTGGCTTTTATTCCTTCATGTTCAAGGTCAAATGTCTGCATATACTCTTAGTATGGTTGTGCAACTTGCTGTCATTTCAGTGGGTCTTGTGCAAGGGAATTTCCCAGTGAATTGTGCAACTGATTGACATGGGAAAGCCCCCTTACCTGACTTGACAATTTAAATATTCTAGCATCATGTGATTCAAGGCTCAACAATATTACTTTTTTTATTATCTGAAGGAAATCACATTTGCTCCAAACTCTGTTAATATCTTTCTTGTCATTCAAAAAAGGGAATGCAGACTCTAGTTTTTAATTCTCAGTTATATAAATGTGATGATGTAACATTGGCATTGGTTTTGTACCACAGATAGGAATAGTAGTGAAAAAACAGCAATATTTTACGTTTACGGTAAAAAGATTTTTTTAAAAAAGCTATCTTAATTATATTACACTAGAAAGATTTTTGAAGCCTATGTTAATTACATTTATGTTAAGAGTGTGTTTATTTTCTAACTTGACTACTTAAATTTAAACTAAGTTATTGTACTAAAAGCTTTACCTGAATGCAAGTGAAAATCCCATCCATGATTTCATTTCTCCTCCCCATTCCTGTATTTTGTTTATGGGAGAGTTAACAATTGCCAGAATTTTGGGGAAACCCCATTTTTAACTCTCTCACCCACTGAAAGTGGAAGAGTAGAGTTTACAAATGAAATACACACAGGAAGGAAACAAAGATGTTTATCTATAATGGGTAAGCCAGAACCACTTTATGGTCACCCACATCAACAATATCTAGACAACACCCATCAATACTGCTCTCACCAGTTTGGTGTTTCCGCTTCTGGGCTTATGAGAGTTACAGATGTTACAAACCTGTAACAGCGTATCTCATTTATGAAGCCAAAAGTGAACGATTATGGATTCTGATACTCTTCCACTTATTCATATGCTTCTTTGATGTCAGTGATACTTACAACAGTAGCAGCAGTATCTGGAAAAAAAGTAGATAAACCAATATTTTTCAATTTAAACTTATTAATGTTTAAACATAAACATTCACAAATCTAATAATGTGCTAAATTAAGTGAAGGTTTTTGTTTATCCATTTGTACCTGATATTCAAATGTTTTCACATAGTCACGTGCACATATGATTGCCGCAGCAGATCTAGTATTTTCAATCCCCATTTGGATGAAGTGGAATAGATTATATTTTGAATAATTAATACTGCACAGAAATACCCTTTGCCCCCACTGCCCACCCCTCAAAAATCCCACAACTTAATTTACTAAAAGTCAAAGCAGTTTTATTATTTAGAGAAAATAAATGCATATTTTAAAAGCTTCCAAGCTGGGCATCTCTATCTGTCACTGTAAGAAACATTTTAATATAGTAGCCTCTGCTTCAGGCTAGAAAAAAAACTGTGATGTTGGAAAAATTTATTAAATACTATCACATACACACACACTGATCCCTGGTATTTATCAGTCCTGTTTTTGGTCAGCCCACTTTTGGATTCCCCCCTTCCCTCTTTCCTCTCTCATCTGCACTCTGTTTTTGTCTTTTACTTCTTTCAAATTCTTTTTCATCTCTGCCATTTCTTCTACCTCCATGTGTGGCTTCTTCCTCTGATCTTTCTGTTACTCTTAGGTTCTTACCCTGTCACTTCTCTGCATGACTTTGTGTCCAACCACTTTGTTTTGTCTTTTGTGTCTTCCACATAGACACTCAACTCTGCAGCGTGTCTCTAGTCTCACGTGATTCCACCTCTGCTCTTTTTCTACCTATTTCTCTTTCTCAGTTCCAGTTTCTCCTTATCTGTAATGAGCTCGCTCTTCTCTCCTGTACCTCCTAATTTTGTTCACACTAGGCCTTCATTTCCTGTATGTGCCTGTGCACCATAAAGGAACACACTGTGGGTCTCCTCTTCTTACTCCTCCATCCCTTCCTTCTATTCTTTGGTGGCTGTCATGCTTGTCAGTGCCACTGACATGTATCTTGGAGGTGAAAACTCAAGGAAGGGTGGCAGCAGAGGCTGTGAAGGGCAAATGAAAACACTACCCCCGCAATTGTTCCTCTGACGCTGTCATGAAAATTACACTTTCATTGGGATAAAGGTTCTGGATCACACACCCTGCAAAAGAAATGTAACTGACATAATTACTGTTACTACAGATCTCTGGTTTTTGTGCCAAATAAATTTCCCTAAGAGTTAAGTAAAGTACTAGTTGCATCTGGCATTGATCTTTACAGAATTACTTGTGGGCTGGGTAGAAATGTTAGGGGGGTGCAACATTGGAGAGTGTGTATGATGTCATCCTTTTATTTTGCAGTTTTGAAGTGATTAAAGTTATCCATGGCAAGTTATTGGATATGGTGGGAAAAGTCCAGTAAGTAGTAACACACTCATTTCATTCCATATTTCATTATGGTATCATATTACTCCTCATACAGTAATTTCTGCTCTGAGAGTGATGTGTGGTGTTTTTTTTTTTTTCCACAGAATCCCCATTATGTTGGTTGGAAATAAAAAAGACCTTCATATGGAACGGTATGGAATATTCCTCTTGAGAATGTTAAGATTCCATTTCAACCCTGTTTAAAGTTCAAATTGCTACAGTACTTAGAGTGGAATAGTCCACAGATAGGCAGTGGATGCTCATGTCATGAAATGTTCGTGTAAACAACTGCCTTTTCCTGTGATGTATTACCTCAGATACTTCAGGACCTTCTTGCTCCTTGTTTGCCTATGCCTGTAAATTCACCTAAGTTTGGAACATTGGCCAGTCACTGACCTACTTAATTGCAGACAAGTATGACAGAGAGCCAGGAATGTGCTATATTTAGCACATTTGTGTCCTGCCCTTCTTCCAAGGATCCCAGGGCAGTCTACATGGGTTATCCCAGTTCATCCTTGCAACAACCCAGTAAGCTAAATCAAGTTGCTAGATTCACCTAGTAGGTTTCATGGGACAAATAGAGGTACTATTTGTTGCCCTGATGTATTAAGTACTCACCAAAGCTCCTTGCCTACTGGTCCTTTGGGAGTCAGCATGCCACGGATATGGCCCATAAAGTCTTAATTTTGTATCAGAAGAGAAAGGTGTGTCCCCTGCAGTCACCATGAGGATTTAAAATATTTGCAAGTACTCAGCTACCCCCCAAGATAAAGCCAAAAAATATTTAACTAGTTTATATTTAAACCTCACTATAGACAACAATTTAATGTAGTTAACTAAATTGATTTAAATTAGAATCAGGTTTCTTTGCACTGCTAATAAAGAGTTAAAATACTTAACTATGTAATAATCAAATGCTGATCAAAGTTTTACTGTCATTAGCCACTGTTTCTCTTTACTCCATCTTCTGGGACTTTGTTCTGGTCCTTTAATGCACACTCTCTGCACTTCCACTGGAGAACAAACCCCTAAACCAGTCAGGGCCTCTGGCTTCCTTTAGCCACATGAATCTCCCCTCTCCTCAACTTTGAACCTTTCCCTATGCTCACAGGAAAGGCTGGAAGAAGAGAATTGACAGGCTGGTATGTAGTCTGTGGTGTTCTTTAGAAACACTTTTTTGTGTTGCAGTGGTACTCTAGAGTATTCCAAGCCCCTCTGATTTTCAGCCAGCCTCATGGCTATTCAATTAGCCACTTAAGGCCCCCTGTTGTCTGGATATTTCTGTGCCCCCTTTAGTGGCTCTTCATGCTATCAGGGATACAGAATGCTTCTTGGAAAAGCAATCTTGTGCTCACTGGCAGAGCACTCCAATATTAGAGTCTCTGATCTACCCTTAGGCCTTGGCAGGCTCTTACCAACAGGACAGAAGGGAGGCACCCATTTTGCAACACACATAGAGGTGTCCCTCCCATTCTCAGTTTAATTCCCTTCTTGTTACAATTACAGGAAAGGACATAAATGCCACTATCTGGGCAGCATAACTTTTGTTGTCTGTCAGGGAAAGGGCTGGTGATTTGGAGGACTCTGGATTCACAGCCAATCCTGTCCTAGCCTCCAACATACTTGCTTTCCTATCTCCCTGTTGTCGGAGCACCTGGATTCAGAGGGGAGACCACTGTAGAGGTTTCTAGGATGACTGGATGAAGGGACTGAGATTGAATCTCCCACTCCGAAGATGAACTTTTCTCTCCACCCTTGGAGGGGGATGTTCACAATTTCCTTGTCCAGGAATCTATTATAAGGAAAGACCTATTTCCAGTTGTTCTGTTACTTTGACTATTTGTGTCCTACAGAAATAGAATTCATTTGAGCCCTCTGCTAATTGGTTAAAAAAAGATCATCATTTATTTAACAAATTTCTTAATCGCTTACAATTTCCAAAGGATCAAAGTGTTCATAAATTTTACAGCAGGCTAATTTTGAAGTAACGCTAATAGACAAGAGTTCATAGTTACCTTTTCTGCAATAATGCTCTTTGTAAAAACCTATTCAAATCATTGCCCTTTTCTGCATGGTCAGGCATGTGATGCTGTCCGTTCTGTGAATGGGCATGGCCTTACATAATCGCTATTCCAAGTCACTGTGCCCAAAATAATACACAGCAGAGTGCTTGTTAGGCTGCTGTAATATGTAACTGGAGACAATGCCTAAGTAGTTGGTGCCAAACAGATGTGGCCATCACTAGGGTTTTAATGTCACTTTGCACTCTGAATGAGCTGTAGTGTTCACTGCTTGCCTTCCAGCAATACACTTGCCTCCCTTTTTTCCAAAACTGTATGGTGGTTAATTATTTCTTTACTGAATGTGACTACAAAGTTGTCTCCATGAAACATTGGTTATTTCAAAACTCTGACAACATATGTATCTACAGCTCTACGTACTACGATGCCTGATTAACTTTGAGCAATTATGTGACTGGATCTTCAGAACAAGTAAGCATTGTCATTTTAAACTTTGCTTAATCACTCCCCCACCCCAGGGTGATCAGCTATGAAGAAGGGAAAGCTTTAGCAGAATCCTGGAATGCAGCTTTCTTGGAATCATCTGCTAAAGAAAACCAGGTAACAAATTTTACTGGAATTGCAACAGTAATTGATGTTGAAATTAAGAGTTTTTAAGGCAGCCTTCCCCAGATCTCTCCTTCCCAGATGTGTTCAGTTGATAGAATTCGTAGTCCAACACATCTAGAGGGCAACTGAGTGTGGAAATGTGTTCAGGAAAATAGGAAAGGAGCTCCTGACAACCTGGTAATGACTCTTTTGTGGTAAAGTCATTGCACAGGTGTTCGCATCTCATGGACTGATTTTAAAATTACTGGGATGTGTCACCAGATGATGAAAGCTTCAGAAGCAATACCATCAGTCACCAGAAGATTCACTTGATTACAGTTACTTAAAACTGCAGATGAGATCAGCAGGAAGAGAGTGGCAGGGTGGAAACCTGGTTAAATATATTTTTGTTTCCCGTAGACCATTGTTAGGTCAGTCTACTTTTAAGTTGCAGTTTCCCTGAACCAGTGCTCCTGTGTGTCTTCTAGAATAAAGAAACAGCAACGTGAAGAAATGACATCAAAGTGATGTCTGCAAATCAAATTCTTGATCAGCTGTCAGTTCTCTTGAGTCTCTGCTAAAATGTAATTTAGAATATATTAAGTTGATCAGCTGCATCCAGACCATTTGTGCTTAGAGAACTTTTTTGCACTGACAACTGACTTTTTGATTTGATTTTAGATTTGAAATGTCATAATGAGACACTGTGCACATCCAGCATTAAATGAAATGCTGTTCAGTTAATTGTCATATTGCTCTGCAAAGATGCTTAAGGGAACAGTTGAGCCTAGTGTGACAGATTTGGAAATGGGCTTAATTCAGAATTGTACCTTTTTGGCAAAGAACTCTTGCTAAACAGAACAAATAGAGAAACAAACATTGGAGTCCCCAGTGTGCCAGCTTGAAAATGTTGAGATGCCATTCTGCATGAATGATCTGCATCATTCAGTCTCATTACTTTAACTAATGTTTCCTCATCACTCTTGGTGAATTTTCTATGCAACTTTTTCTTCTTCCAGTCACAAATCTTTAGAAGTTCAATGTATTTTCAAAATAAATGAAAAAAAATGGAGCTAGAAAATAATTGCAACGCTAAGCAACAGTTTATTAAAATGAAGCTGAAAGACAATATTTGGAGGTGTAAAGCTCTGAACCAAGGATGTTTGTCTTCTGTTCTGCTTACTTACAGTGATGCTTCTCTCAGAATTTAGAAAAGTTACTTGTTTGGGGGAAAAAACTTCCAAAATTTTCTGTGCAGCCATCCTGTATTATCTTTTAGTATTGGAAAAATGCAAGATGCTGTTAAATAAGCATTTTATCTCTGAAACATGTTTTATTCATTTCATCTACTTATTTGTATCACATTTTTCACAAAGTGGCTCGCAATAGATGTATGTATGTTAGCATGTGTTCCCTGAATCCAGTTGCTAGTACCAGAAAGAATAGATGCATTCAATCAAGATTTAACATAAATCTTGGCCTGCCATTCAGTAATTAAGTGAATCCACTCCAGTTTACACTAGCAGGGGCTTTCAGCTGGGGTTGGGCAATGTAGATGCTCCCAAGGTCCCATGAACCCTTCACAAAATTTTACTCCCCAAATAGAATGATAAATTTAAGCCCCAAGCTTGTTTTAGGACAGGAAAAGTCTTTGCTTAAACGAAAGAAAGAAAACAGTAAGAAAATGTATAAGAAAGTAAATCCAACAAAAAAGATTCCAGAAGGCTTGAGCAAAACAGCAAGAAAATAAATGCAAATCTTCAGCTGCCAAAGAGCATGAGAGCATAAACAAAGACTGAACTGATCTAGGTGCCTGACACAGTCCATTCCCTACAGTGGGTGCCACCACAGAAAAAGTCTCCTTACTGCACTGCCACTAACCATTCTCAAAAAGCAGTGGCACTCATGAGCAGGTTATACAAGTTGATCCTAATGCAGAGAGAGATTCATGTGATGGAGAAATATCCTCAAGGAGCTTGGCCCAGAGTCAAAAAAGGCTTTTTAAAGGTAATAAAACACTTTGTGTTGCATTTTGCGTTGCAAACTAGTAAGGCAGTAGTACATCTTACGCAGTAGTAAGGTTGCATGATTGCAGCATCAGAGACCCAACAGAATTTTAGTTCCAGGGATCTTCTGAAATACCTGTGTAGCTTTCAAGGGCAGCCACCTGTACGATGCATCACAGTGGTACGGTGCAGTTTTGCACACTACTGTGAACATCAATATGCGGCTGCATCCTGACTGGTTCTAGATGTAGAACTCCACTTCTGCTGTCGTTAGCTGATATGGCTGTTAGCATTGTCCACAAAAAACACCCTGCGTGGAATGACTGTGTATGTCATTCAACAGGTTGCTGACTGTCTTCTCTCTAAACAAGTAGATGTCCTGACCATTGTCACTTCTTTCTTGTCCAGCTTTTCTTTTCAGCTTGGGCTTCAAAAGCTTGTTCCATAAAACTCTCCTTTGGTCTCTGATTTTCTCATACAGCAACATTTATCTACATAGTGTAATGGTTTTAATGTTGGATTAGGACCCTGAGTTCAAATCCCTGCCCATCCATGAAAACCTACTAGGTGACCTTGAGTAAGTCGCTTCTCAGCTTTAGGGAAAGGCAGCAACAAACCCCTTCTGAACAAATCTCCCAAGAAATGATGGCTTTGATTTAGCTTAGCCATTCTTTCAAAAACAACTTGAAAGCATACCAAGCATATATGTACACAGACATACACACACAAAACATTTATCTGGCCTTTATAATTTCCAGAAGTGGAATTCACTTCAGGTAGATGTATACCAATATGTTGTAAGTTACCAGAAGCACTGAAGTCGCTCTTGTGTTTACTTATATGAACTTACCTACCTGTAGGTTCTCAGCCTCTTGGGAGGAGGATATTCATGAAATTCATAATTAATCCCATTCCAGCATTCAGCATAAATTGCAACAGTTCCATCCAGTTGAACACCAATTAGAATAAAACTCATCACTAAAACAAATTAGTTTCCACAGAAGGACCTGTGTTAGTCTGCTGCAGCAAAAAAAGCCAGTCTTGGGGCAGCTTAAAAACTGGCAAATTTATTACAACATAAGCTGTTGCAGCTTGTAGCCTACTTGATTTAACAGTAGACTTAATGACTAGGTCTTAAATATATTTTTGAAATGCTGCCATGGGTCCTGTATGGGAAAAAGTAAGATCTCTATTGTGTCAGTTGATCATTCAGACTTCATCCTGAATGTCCAAGAACATAACATACAGAACATACTTACAGGTGACACAAACTCACTGAGGTGACACAAACTCATCATGTTGGATTGTGACCAAAATTACATAGAAATCAGTGAGATGTTGAACATTATCTGTATCTTGCATACCGTGGAGTAGGGGGAGAATTTAACTGTACTCTAGAACTAAATTCAGCTATTTTTTCAGCAGTGAGAGCTGTATTACAAATGCATTCTGATCTAGAAGGTGGTGTTAATTGCCTCTTTTTAAAATTGCTTGTAATAAGGATGACATAACACATCATTACAAATACTGCTGTTGGAAAACTAGAGAGAATAAGCTGCTGCTTAGCCTTCGTCTTGTTTTTCTGTAATAATGACAGCTGCTCTGCATATCCTTTGTTTGAGACTCTTAACAACCCCTCTCCCTTTCTTACAGACTGCAGTTGATGTTTTCAGGAGGATAATTTTGGAGGCAGAGAAAATTGATGGGGCATCTTCACAAGGGAAGTCTTCGTGCTCAGTGATGTGATTGCACAGCAGAGGCAGAACACTGGGAATAAGTTGTTCTCCCTAAAGAAGCAAACTGCCTGTTCCCCTCACAGCGAAATTACGCTTTTTCTTCTTTTGTTAACCTGAACAATATACAGTCAGTTGGAGACTTTTCCCTTCAGATTATGTTAAACTCTGACTCCTGTGCAAAAAAAAAAGGCTTCACTTCCATTTTCAAATTTTAAGCAATCATATTTTCAATTTATATATTGTATTTCTTAATATTATGACCAATAATTTTACTGGCATTAATTTTTCAGTGTAGTTGGGTTAGAATAATCATCCAGATGATGCATATTGTTACACTACTATTACTAGGCTTGAATATCAGTGTTTCTTTGTGTTAAATGTATACTTGTAAATAAAATAGCTGCAAACCTTTGCGTGCCCTCTGCTTAGCTGGGATTTTTTTTTTTAAAGATTGCTGTTCACATCACATTAGCAACATTGTCTAGCAGTTTCCCAAAACGATAATCCAGCGTGGAATTCCTGAGCTGGATGGGGGTATACTGAGACTGAGCAATCTTCAAAGGTAATTATAGGAAGAGGCTGCAGTATTTGCTGGAAGGGATTTTGGTCATACCTTCCAGTGTATGAACAAGAATAATGGATACAGGTGGTGGTGTTGTTTTAAAATATGAGTAATGTCTTACCTCCTCTCACTCTCCCCCAGCTATAGGCATGGAATTTTTAGTGTTTCACTAGTTGAAGTGTCTTGAATACTAATCACTTTCAAAATTTAAATCTTGGGAACAAGGTTTTTCCTCCTGACATGACCCGCGTTGGGTTATGGAAGGCTCTGCTAACTGAGCATGAGCTCAAACAGGTTCCATCAAATACAAGGTTTCACTCAGAGGATGTCTGTGTCTGTCATCCACCAAAGACCCTAGCTGATTGTTCAGAGTCTCATCATGAGAAGGATAGGCATCAGATTTACTATAACTGTGTATAGAATGGTTACAGTCTGCATCAGTGGAGGAACTACATGCATCAGTGAAATCACATATGTGCAAGGTATCTCAAACTCATTTTCCTGCCAGTTCCTTCCTGCTTGGTGGATCTTGTTTTATCTGGAGTATGTTCTTGCCTGCAGAGCTGCATAGCATGATAAATGAGTTAGCGTTTTAAGGTTCTGTGCCATGACTTTTCATCCAAAAACAAGTCAGATTTTTGGAAAGTGTAATTGTTACAGATGGGTAGCTAACTGCAGTAACCAGTTGTCACCGTCTCAAAAGATGGTTGGATCACATTGCTCTTCTTAATCCCCAAAAGAATCTTGTAGCACCTTTGAGACTA
This sequence comes from Iguana delicatissima, assembly GCA_948472985.1. Classification (NCBI taxonomy): domain Eukaryota; kingdom Metazoa; phylum Chordata; class Lepidosauria; order Squamata; family Iguanidae; genus Iguana; species Iguana delicatissima. The sequence continues at coordinate 139,061 of CAOKZL010001543.1, read as the reverse complement.
ACTGGGAAAAGGGAAGTGTGTACCATAAGCTGTTGGAGACCTGGTCTGTTTCATCAGATGCAGTCTCAAAATGCGTTACAGGATTTTTTTGTATGCTGATGCAGACTAATATGTCTGTGCCTTTGAATATTAATCCCAACAAGAGTTAAGTCTTGGAAATAAGCCTTTTAAACACTCAGTGGTTCTGCTACAAATAAAAAGTGTGTTGATGGCTTATGTTTTAAGGTGTGCCAATTTTATAATAGAAGTAAATATTCCTTCTTCATGTCTAGCATTACAAAAGTATACTGCTTCAGCTGGTAAGGTTTTTTTTTCTGTTCACCACAATATTAAATCACTTTGGTGCTGATGCTTATAGTGTCAGATTGCTGCCTTTCTTTTTTTTCTTCTTTTTTTTCTTCTTTTTTCTTTTTCTTTTTCTTTTTCTTTTGCATCCACTGCAATTTTCCTACAAGGCTGCAAAAAAAATCATTTAGCATTGAGACTACATTGAAACAAAGTTGAGGGCACTTTATCCTAACAGTAATTCAATTCTGCTCTGAAAACAGCTTGGAAGTTACTCATTCTTGACACTGTGTCAGTGTTGTATGAACTGTCTCAATGAAATGGGTTCAGATCACGATTTAGCTTTACACTGAACCTTGATACCTAGTTTACCTAACAAGATTAAGGATTAAATGAGAATACTAGTGTGATATCTAGAGCTAGAGAAAACGGGTGGCAATATAAAATTAATGTGGCATCCATGGCATATATTAATGATTAATTTTTCAGGAAAATAGTTTGACTGTATTAATACTTGGGATTGAACTGATTCTTACAGCCCACATGTTTCAGATTAGTAATACAGACCATTTCAAGTTGACAACTCTGCTAAAATGCAAAAGAAGAATGAATTTGCCGCCTTTTTCACACAAAGTCTTTGGCTTTTCTTTATTTCTGTACTGCTAATTTTGTATAATGTGGCATGTGAGTACAGTACTCAGTACTATAGTACCTAGATTTCCAAACTACACGACAATGTATTAGCTAGTTTGGGATTGTTAAGGAGAGATGGTATAAATCAGATATTACCAGTGCCAGTGTATCCCATACTCCTCCATGCAGCAAACTATTGCAAGATCTTTATAATGAAAATTCTGACAGATGGAATTGGCATGTTTTCACATGGACCTTATCCTCGCTCTAGACAGGTAGGTCTCCTCCTAGTGAAGGCTGACTTGGCTCCCTCTCTGAATCTGGGGGCCTCTTATTGGCCCAGTTTCCTCTTTTGTGTAGCAAAGGAATTGTTACCATTAGCTCCTTCCTCGGAGGTAACAGGAAGATTTAATTAGCTGCATCTCTAGAGTGTGTTGAGCGTATAAAATGTTCCTGCTAATAAATTCTGTGCTGGTACAAAAATAGCACTTGCTGAGCAGGCTTGTTCTAACTCCATATCTGCTGGTTAAAGAAGAATTAACCCTGTACTACGGCAGGGCATATTTAGTGTTATAAATTTGTGGGAGAGAGAGTATTGTACAAAAACTGTGTGGAAACTATTTTGACCTTTGTGTAGTCATACAGCTTGCCTTTCTTAGAGCAGCAATTGTGTCCTCTGTTATGGAATAGCTTTGCCTTCTGGTGAAGCGGGTTGGAACATGAATGGGCATTTCAGAACATACCCCTTGGGTGCTTTACTGGACCACAGCAGTTTGTTCTCTGTGGGAAATACTTAATCCTCTGAAGAACTACAAAGGAGTTTGTTGTTGGGGAAAACTTTTGGGAACCTTCTGAAGTGACAGTAGAAGATCTGGTCTGTCCAACTAAATTCACAGTGCTGCTTGGTTCTATCAATGGCCTAGTTTATAAATGGTGATAAACTCTAAGTTAGCCCCACGGAAATAAGCCTCAGAAATCCAAAAGCTCACATGTGCAACACAAACACCATTCCCAATGTTGCATTGTGGAGATAGGAAACATCTGCTTTCATTTTTCCACTAACCATAGTTTGTCTTTACATCCCATAAGAACAAATTCATGCTAACTTCAACAGCATGTTTTAAATCATTCTAATAATACCTAAAATCAGACTGCTTTGCCTTTTTACAATAATTTTTTAAATTGTTGTACTTAAAAATAACACATACAACATATAAACCTACCTGATGTACGTAACCTAAAACAAGAAAAAAACAAAAAACACAAAACAAAAATACACAAACCTCTTTATAACAAAAAAAAAATCACAAAATCTAATCCCTGCATAGTTGAATCTCTTCCCTTAAAAAATTCTTCCTAATTTTCTGATACTAGGTGCTAAAGATGATCACCTCCTCTAAGTAAGTTCAATCCTATCATCTATTTTTCCTTAAATAATAAAAAGTTTTTACATATCAAAACCTAATATTATTGTATTCACATTTTGAATCATTATGTGATTTGTTTTGCCTTTTTAGAGACCAAAAACTTCAGAGTGAGTCTCTCTCCTCTTTAGGACTCGCCTGTTGCAACTAAATTTGCTGTCTTTAAATCCAGAAAACATACTCAATGGCAGCCATGTTGTTCATCCAGCAAAAGATAACAAATCCAAAATACACACTGTGGTTATACCTTGATTATGCCAATCAATAGTTGCAAAATACAATGTATATTTTGAGCCTTTTAGGTGGGCTAATAAAGGTATTTTGGATATCTTTGATGTGTATTTTGGATTTTGTTGTATTTTGCTGCATAATCAACATGGCTACTCCCTGCATATATTTCCAGGTGTAATGAGAAATTCTAGTTAATTCAAGCCAGGAAGTAAATGCTATAATCTCTGGGAGGCAACTCTCAAACTGAGGGTCAGTCTAAGCTTAGTTTCATCTTTGGTAGCAGATAGCAGCTCTTTGGTGCCAACCTTTTCCAAGAGTATTTGGTGATACAAGCAATTAATTGAATTGAGTTGAATTGGAATTGAATAAGACTATTTGCAAGAAAAGTGCATGTTCTTTGCCACCAATCTGTGGCCTCAGTTCTCCCACTGAACAAGAGAAAGGAATGAAACAGCTGCACAGTTTTTAATATGGGCAAATTTCTTCATTCTGAAAGGTGTTAGTTGTCTGGGCTCTCAAGCATGAATTTTCATGTATCTTCCCCCCAGCCATGAAGCCAGGGGAATTTATGTTGGTGGACATGGCCTTTTGTTACGACCTCATGTGATAATGGGGCTTCCCATTATCGAGACTTGGCTGAAGAAGGATACTTCCCTCTCAGGTAAACCAAGGGTTAATGAGGTCTTGGGGTTAAGTTACACTTTTTATTGTGCATCAGCCTCACAGGTCATGGGGAGAGAATTGCCAAATCAAGAGGAGAAAGGTGAGAATCTTTGAGATGCTTTGATGGAGAAAGTATAAAATCCTTGATAGACCATCTGGTAGGGAGAGAACAAAGGGGATATCCAAAAACATCAACAAAGGGGCATGGATGCTGGGTAGACCATCTCCTGGCCCTGCCCTTGCAAAGCATCTCAGAAAGTGACCAACTTGCTGTGAGTAACTTAGAATAAGTAGTTAGTTGCACTAGGTCTTTTATTATTTTGGAAGTTTGGCTGATCTGGAGAATGTACCTGTTTTTATAACTACTTGTAACTTAAGCGTACCTGAGAGGGGGGAGCCTCTCATGAGTAGTATTTTCTTGTTTACTTGCATGCCTTAAAATAAATACTTGTCCACACCTCACACACCCTCCAATATTGATGTGGTTTAATTAGCAAACATTATTTAATTGGCAAGCTACATTAACTGGCAAACATGACTTGAAATGACTGGAAGGTCAAATTGGATAGAGGAAAATTGCTGACTACAAACATGAAACTGCAAGGCAGGTCAGCCCACACCCACCTCCAGGTGAAGCTGAAGTCATTGTCAGGAAGGGTACAACAACAGGCTTAGGCAAAAGCTGAATCTTTCCAATTGGAATACAGTGGTCAAGCCAATGTTCCTACCAAACAGTGATTGTCTAAACCTGGCTACCTCATTCCTGGTCATTTTCCCTGCATTGTCCTGACCTTTCCTCAAGTACAGGGCTATTGCAACAGTCATTATCTCTTTGTCACTTAAGCACTGAAACCATTAGCTCCATCCAGACCCCACTGTGTTGCAACTCCCATTGTCCACTAGGCTGGGAGAGTGATTAACTTACACCCCTTCAGGGAAGGAAATAGAGTATAAAAATCCCCAGTTCTGAGCAACTTCTTTTGCAGTTCACCAGTTGCTGAATGTCTCTCTGCCAGTTTGTGTACTGCCCCTAGACACACAAGTCTAAGCCACATTGCTGCTTCTTCACTGCTCTTCTGGATTGATAATTATAACCCCAAACCCTCGGCCTCTCTATCCATAATTTTTCCTCCCTTTATCCTTCAGTTAACTCTTATGTAAACGTGTAACTGTATCTAGCATGCATGCGTGAATGAATTCCTTTCAACAAAACATATTTTTAATTTACTTTTGAATCTGGCTGATTCTTTCCTGCAAGACCCTGTAAACATTGGTGGAAAGATCTCATTGTTACCCCCTCCTCCTAATTCTGGGCTAATTACGTGGAGGCACTGGCATTGCGGGTGGAACCCTGAGTCACCCACGTTTTGGGGCAACGCTTTTGACGTCTAAGTTAGGTTTACTTTCCTATCTCAGGTCAGGATGCTACAGAACAGAAGAACAAAAACATCGGTGCTTTGCTGCTTTACATCTCTGAATGATACTCTCAGCTTCTGAGCCAAGCATATATTTTTTCTTCTCCACAAAGGAAGGCAAATATGATTTAATAGGCATCCTTGAAACCCTGTAGGAGGGGTACCATGATTACAACAAAGGGGTATAACCAGTTTCAAAGAAACAGATCAGAGGAGGAGGAAGAGGAAGGTGGGGGCAAGGGCCTTTACATGTCAAGAATGTGTATACTTGTGAGGAGATCCAGACTTAATGCATTAAAGCCATGCCCAGTTTGGCTATACTGTAGCCATTTTGCTGTATTTCCTTCAATGCTGTGTTCCCTTCAAGGACTGGGTGATGGAAGAGGGAGCCATGCTGAAGCATGGAACCAAAGTCATTCAACAGACTAGTACGGACTAGTGCGTGAGAAAGGAATGTGAGCAGGAAAGATCTGGGAGGGGCAAGAGGTGTTCTAAAAAGAAAAACTTGCATTGCATCCTCAGTTCTGGCAAGAATGCTGTCTGTGTGCTGAACTTAATCTTTAATAAAACCTCTCTGGATCTATTGATGAAGACGGCTTATTGAGTTAGGATAAGATCACACATTACAGAGGCACGGCACCAGCCTGAGCATAGAAGCCCTGGGGGTTTTTTGTACACCACATATCCATTCCCCTGAAAACAAAAGATAATAGAGATGTGAAGCACTTTGTATTTCATGCCTTTGAAGCTCAGTGGTTCTGTGTGGAGCATAAAGATAGGTTTCAAGTCAGGAAAATCACTAGGTGATGCAATGCTCTGTAAAGCTTGTGTAGCCAAGTAGCGTAGGGGCAACTTGTACACTCGGTTTTTGACTGACCAGCTATGTATATATCCTATTGGTCTTCAAGTACTTGGGTGCTTATAATCCTGGTTGTTCTTTATGTGAAGAATTCCAGACAACCTCCACGGAAGGCAATAAGGTGAGACTAGTCTTTTGAGGAAGAATTTTTTTAGAAGGACATTTTAAGAGGCATTTTTCACAGACAGTTTTCAAGTTTAGTGCCATTCTTTTATCAGACCTAAGGAGTTTTCCCTCCCAAAAAAGTAACAACTGGTGGCACAGGGAACATTAATAAATCAACGTGATTAATCATCTGTATGTTACCCTGAGTCCCAAAGTGAGGACAATTGGGATATAGATAGGTATCCTCCCCTTCTCCCCCCTCCCCTCCTCCTTCCCCCTCCCCCTCCCCTTCCTCCCCACCAGAAAGAGTAATGGGTTGGGTTGCTTCTTAAAACCTGCTGTGAGGAAGCAACAAATGACACCTGTAATTTGCAAAGGTATTGACCTCTGGAAGCAACCAGTTCAGATGACAGGGTCTAAGGGGCATCATTGGAACACCCATAGACACGCGCGCGCGCGCACATACACACGCTAATCACCCTGAACTTTCCAGCTGTTTCCAGCTGTCTTTTGATAGATTGATGATAGATTGGTGATCATACTATGTTCTGCACGTGTAGGTCTAAGTTACCAGCTTCACTGATGGCAGCGCTGGATTCTGGCTGAAGCCTTGGAAAACTTCAAGTCAAAATAGACAGGATCTGGCCTGATAAAGCAATGAACCGAGTCAATATAAAGGTGACATCACACGTTCGTAATTTCTAAGACATCTTCTGAAAACACTGACTATGGACTCCAGAAGGAGAGGCTTAGATGGAAATGTACTTGGCTGTATTAAAAGGAAAACAACAGATATGGAAGAGTTTGTCACCTTTTCTATGATTTCATTGTTACCTATTCTAAATAAACTTCTCTGAAGGGAACTGTAAATGTACAGCACTCATGGCTCAAATCCCCATCAAGTGATTCCTTTGTCAAAGTATCTGCATTAAATCAAAACTCCTGTATCAGCAGAGACTGAGGCATGCAGTTCTTGCCAGCTAAGCATGAATCGTTCGCTGGTGTGCATTGTTTGGCAGGCCCTATGACCCCAAACTGGTCTCTCCATGGCTGATATATAGTACAGCTTCCAGAGGTTCTGCAAATCCCATTTGGGAGTCAGCTTCATCGTGAGCATCGGACAGATCACCTAAATATCATGTCTCAGTATTCAGGAAAAGTAAGTAATTTTTTCTTTTAAAAAAAACTTTCATTATTTTACTTACAGTTTAGATCATCCCCCCCCCCCCAAAGGAGACATTGTGAGATGGGAAATGAAACCTTAGTATGCCAGCAGGAGATGGGATGGGTCGAGGGAGCAAGACTTGAGAAACCCGGTGGACTTTGGTTGTGGAGTCACCATACAGCCAGGGTGGTCTAAAGGGACATTCCCTTAAAATCCAAAAATCTGGTGACTTAAAGAGAAGGAGTAAGAGTGATTGGGAAATATGGAACATACCCTAATTAATCCAAACATACAATTTGAAACAGTGGTGTTTACAAAAGACCAAGAGGGAGTTTGCATTATGTACCACACACAGTGTTGTAAACCAGAGCTGAGCTGTAATTTCTGCCTAAAGATACTCGTCCAGCTTCCCTTTAGCTCTCTCTCTAGTTGGATGCAAAATTAAATCCATCTGGCAGTTAATGCCATGTGCTTGGAATACCAATGGGCAGCGGGACTATCATGCACTTGTGATAGTATCTTTCATTCAGTGGATGGAACATTTTCCTTTCAGATTGTTTTCTATGAGGGCAAATGCTTCACAGGCAAAAAGCTGGAGATCTCTGGGCCCTGCGATAACTTCCAGGAACGGGGTTTCACAAACCGAGTCAACTCCATCTGTGTGCAATCCGGAGCTTGGGTTGGCTTCAGTCATGCGGATTTCCGAGGCCAGCAGTATATCCTGGAGCATGGCGAGTACCCCAGCTTTTATCGTTGGAATGGACACAATGACCGAATGGGATCCTGCAAGCCAGTTGGAATGGTTAGTGCACTTTCCCCCCTACTGATCAGGCATGTGTCTATTTTCTGCTGCTTTGTCCTTCTGCGTCCTTTTGCGGAGAAATCCTTTATCAGGATTTTAAAGTGTGCACACATGCACTCCATTTTTACAGTTTTAGATCTCTCCTGGACAAGCCCTCCCTACAGCTTCCTGGATTCTACAATGTAATTCTGTGTGGGTGTGATGGAAACATCTTCCTTGGAACTTTTTTAGCTATTTGCAATGAATGTGTTCAGTTCATGGATGTATGAACAGAGTTCCACAAATGGAGCCTTTTGACATGGTCCAGTATCTTGTAGTTAGTCCCAGCTAGAGGTGAGCTATTAAAAACATGGATTTAGGTACACGTTGACTCACCAGTCAACAAAGGAATCAATTAGGCACCTCTAGTTGGAACTAACCATCAGGATTCCAGTCATGCAGCTGTACCTTCTTGGATGGCATATAATTATTCATTCATGACTTCAGTTTTCCACTTTCTTTAGTCAAATTATAGTGCATTCCCCATTGTGCAATGGAACTATAAGCAGGCACATTGGCAGGTACAGAACTGGTTGCACAATGTCAGTACTGAGACAGAAGGCTGATGTATGGCAATCACCTTGTAACTATGTGAACATAGATTAATACTGCCCAAGCACAATGTAGGATCTCAGGTCTTACCTTTAGTGTGCCTGCACATAAATAAAATATGTGCAGGATACAACATGCTACTGTATGTCTTCCCTTGCACTAATCTTCCATCTAACCTCTTTTCTGGATAGTGCAGTCAGAAGTATTTGAGTCAAAGCCACTCTGCAATAAGCACAAACTGTTCCTTCGTGCTGTTATAGTTCCGTTTTTTAAAAATTGTAAAGGAAAATATATTCTAGTGAAAATCCTGGTGTCTGAATCCCTCCAACTTCAATTAGACTTTCTCTTCTGTAAATGGACATAGGATTGCAGTCTTAAATTACCAACGTCTCCTACTTCAGAAATGTGGTTTCCAACCAGGTTGTTGTAAAATTCATTAATACCACAGGAGATAAAAAGCAGTGCATACTGCAGAAGGGGGCTGAATCTGAGGCAAAGCCTGGGAACAATACTTTTTTGGGACTATGGCACCCAGAATGTCCCATCCACATGGCCACTGTCAAAGCTATCTGGTTAATTCTGGGAATTGTAATACAAAAAGGGGTAACATTCACATGCTCTGCAGGAGTAGGAAATCCAGAGACTTCCAGATGTTAGACAGCAACTCTTAACTCCCCTGAGTCCATTGGCCATGTTTGCTGGGGCTGATGGGGTTTGGAGTCCACCAGCATCTGGAGGAGCGGGGGATCTCTGTTCTTGCAGTAAGAAAATGAGCAACCACCAATGATCATCAATGGCTATTTGGCTTGTTATACAATGGGAATGTGCTAGATGAGTCTGGAGTTGTTATGAGCTGTGGACAGCTAGCCCATCTGTTGAGCCACTGAAGAGCGGATGACAGTTTCCCAGTGAAGTATCTCCAGCTCCTGTCTGACTCCACCTATTAAATACTCCTGCACAGGAAGGAATATAAATAGGCTCCCTCATCTGGTTAAGCCTTACTTGAGGAACAAGGTCTTCCTGAATTCTGTTATGTTCCTGGTTTGTTTCTTTACTTTGCCTCCTGGCTTGTACTTTAGGTTTTGGTTTTGACTGGACTCCTCAGCCTTGACTCCAAGCCATAGATGCCAATAGTTCTTGATTCCCAGCTCCTGGGTCACCTGTGTGATGTCTATGTCCTATTCCTGACAAGAGAACACAGTGAGGGTTCTGCTGATCTGTCTGTCTATTATCTATCTATCTAACAAATCTATCTAATCTATTTTCCATCTTTTAACCAAAAGCAGAACTCAAGGCAGCTCACAAATAAAAAACAGCTAAAAACATGCAAAAAGTTAAGATTAAAACAATATTAAACTGTCTATATGATCAAAATCATATAAAACATCAATTTGAAAGCCTAGAGTACAACACTAAAATTAAAGACCCATTATCAGTCAGTCCCCAAATGTCTGCTGAATTAGAAAAGTCTTCACTTGACAAAAAAGAGGTAGCTCAGTCTCCCTAGAAAGTGATTTCTACAGCCTAGGAGCTACTATGAAGAAAGCCTGTGAAGGTGGTGAGACTGAGACAAGCACCTCCCCACAAGGTTTGGGCAAGCTCATCGGGGAAGATCCAATCCTTCACGTACTCTGGAGCTGAGCTGTATGGGGTTACTGTCATGGACACATCTGGGTGGGGAAAGCCAGATGTTGAATTAAATTGAACAGGCTTCTCCAATCCAGCGCTCTCCAGGTGTGTTGACTACTAAGCATGCTTCGGGCTGTCTGAATTTGTGTTTCTGCTTTTGAAAAAGACCTCTGAATATTTTTTTTTAAAGTGTGGGGTGGTGAAGTTGTACTTCAAGAAACTTTGTGGCTCCCAAAGTGTGAGGATATATCCCTCTTGTTTCTGTATGATTCTGTTTTGGCTCCATTCCTGATAGCACTCAAAACCTGAGTTAGAAGGTGCAGTATACTGGAAGGTACTTGCTTGTTGCCTCCAGGAAACAGTCTTCCGCCATAGTTTCATATGGAAGAGGTTTGGGGTCATCTGTTGTATATGGGGCCCAGCTTCCACGGAAGATGCAGCACTTTTAAAAGCTGCTGTAGCCTCCCGAGAGAAGCTCACAGCATGACAAGCTAAAAGCCTCTGTAGAGCAGTAGGCGGCTTTACAAATAGTGTTTCTGCAGCTGTGGCTCCATTCCATATTGCTTAACTTCAGAATGAAGAAACCACAGAAGAAGACAATAATTGTAAGGGAAGAACCAAAGTGCCTTAAGAGCAGGTCATTCTTTCCATACCATCCCACCTTTGGCTATGGCCTCTGTGTTCTTACATTGTAAGGCTGGCGCAGAATGAAGTCAGGAGAGGCTGGGAAGGGGAAGATTCCACCTTATTCTATTCTGTGGCATAAATAAATCCATTCATTCATTCGTTCATTCATTCATTCATGATTCTGCCCCATCCTATCCTCTCTCTCCTACTGAGTTAACTGAGAACAAACTACTTTTGAACTTTGATCTTAATTTGCAGCAAAGTGTGCTGAGCACAATGGGGAAAGTGGGGGAACGAGAGAGAAACCGGGACGTTTCAAAAACAGCTGGAAAAATGGGATGATGGAGGATTAGCTGGGATTCTCCCTGCCACAAAAGGAAAGTTGGAGATTTTCTCTCTACACAGTTTAAGCCATTTTAAAATAGGATTGCCTTTCTCGGGCCTAAATTAATCCCTTCCCTATTCAAGCATGCTTTTTTTGCCCCCCCCCATATACAGAAAGCCAGGGAATGGGGAGGAACTACTATTTTGGGATTCTTTTTGGACCACCATCAGCCATTTTGGGCTTATGTAAGATTTCACAGATGAAAATATTTTGCAACCTTTTTTGGTACCTTAAACTGAGCCATCTCCTGCTTAATTGCATTTGTAAATCTATCAAATATCATGGAATATAAGTTTTGGTTTCTTTCTTTCTTTCTTTCTTTCTTTCTTTCTTTCTTTCTTTCTTTCTTTCTTGATGAAAATAATACTTGTCTGCAAATCCCATACAGAACAAAAGTCAGCTGGGAGTGGGATTCCTAAAAAACTTGACCTCAGCTCACCCTCTAAACTTGCATAGCTGAGCTGCAGAAACCAAGGAGGGAAAGGGGGAGAGGTTTATTTTTCCTCCATCTTCCCCCAGTTTAATAACATCACAGCATTTATCCTGTGTAAATAATCACAGTCTTGACTGGAAACTTAGGGAATATTTGATTTGGGGTTTTAAGGCAAACAGTCTCAAGATCTGTGTATTTTGGAATATCTTCTTAATATTTCTGCCCCAGACGGAATTCTTATTTCATTTCTGTGTGTATGCCTGTCTGGATCATTTGCAGATGTCAAAGGTGACATTGTGGTCTTGTCTTTTACTCTGAGCTTGGTCCTTTTTATGTTTTAAAAAAATTATTCCTTGGGGTAGGGGTAGGGGGTTTGGTGCTTAAAGGTATGCGAATGTACAGTTGGCCTCCCACATTCACTAGGGTTGGGGCACAGGACTCTTGTAAAAGTGGGAAAATCACAAACACACAATGTGTGTGTGTGTGTGTGTGTCTTTGTGTCTGTGAGAAGGGGGCCAAGGCATGGTGGAGAGAACAGACATCCTGGGTCCAAACCAGCACTACACTCTTATAGCGCGATTATTCCACTTTCAACATCCTATGGAACCTGGGGTTTGCAGTTTTGGGAGGGGCTGGCTGGCCCCTCCCGAAACTGCAAACCCCAGGATTCCATAGGATGTTGAAAGTGGAATAATCGCGCTATAAGAGTGTAGTGCGGAAATGGCAGGTCAGACAAAGGAGAGGGGAAGGGGTGAGTGGGCATCGTGGCCCTATATTTCCTCTCTCACACCCATCTCCTTCCTTGGTTGTGTGGGGGAAAGCAGCGAGAGGCAGTTTGTGGTGCTGAGAAATCAGGCTGTGAATGTTCCCCTGGAAAAGAAGCACTTGAGGAGGGAGCAGTGTTGGAGAAACACGGAAATAATCAAATCTGTGAAAATTAAACCCACATCTCTCTAAGATGATAAAACAGCTGTGGTAGATGAGTTTGAAGAAGAGTCTCAAATAGCAAATATAATGATACAGTGCCAGAAGGATGAGAAGAGATCGAATGAAGAAATAATGAACATATATTTCACAAAATACTTGGTATAACTTGGAAGGTTCATTGTACAGAAAACAAAGTGGAGCACCATACATTGAAAAGCCATGGAAAGGAATTACACCTATGAAAGAAAGAAAGGTCCAAATGGGGTATCCATGTTATATAATTCTGTTTCCTGAAGTATACATGTTGGCACTGTTAGAAGAGTTCATTTGATTCATTTTCACATTTTATTTCATTGGTTAAAATTATTTGTGCATCACGATTCAGTGAATAATGTATGAAGAGATGCAAAAAAAAAAAGTTAAACCCACAAATGTGGACGGCCGACGGTACTCTGTGTTTGTGGCATTCACACTGGTGGTTCGTCATGCAACGATCTACCTTTCCACCTGCAAGATTTGGACAGTGAAAGAGGTGTACCTACGGGGGGGGGGGGGTTGGGATGGGAGTAAAAATGGTCTTCTTTCCTCAAATTTCTAGCATGGAAGAGAGTGAGAAATCAAAAACCATTCCCATCTAGAACTTTCTATATTTGCTATGTTCACATTCTCTTTGTAATTTCATCTGCTCCTTTTCTTTAGATGCCTAAATTTCCAACTGCTTGATTTAAGTTACTGCGAAGCTAGAAATTAGAGGATTGGAGGAAAATTTTGTGAAGGGGAAAGAATTCTTATTTGGGGGAGTATTTTGGGCTACACCCTGGTAGTGGAGCCGCAAAGACAACTGGGCAAATCCCCAATCTGGACCTGAGGCCCTGTGTTTCTGCTAGAACTGGGGTGGGTCACTGTGCCCGGTCTGGGGGACCCTCTGGGGACCATGTGTTCAGAATATAACTTCCTGTCACCATTTTGAGAGGGTCTACAGAGGAAAACAGAGGTATTTGGGCTTGCTGGGAGTGTGCAGCCCACGGGGAGGGTATGGGGGAAATTTGGGCCCTGCCTCTTCCCCACACAGTTGCCCACCCATACTCTAGGGAAGTACATGACCTCTACTCAAGATTGGGATCCTGCGTGTGGTGGGCATCCAAACACAAACACTCAGAAATTAACTCCATTTAGACGGATCACAATATACAGAAATTGCTGGCATGTAAGAAGGAAGAGGTTGGGCCAAATGATTCTTTCAGGATAAGTGACAAATGCTTTTTCTATATTTTGTACCGAATGCAATGTTCTTTTTCTTGTATTTGGGAAATGTTGCTTTTGCTGTGAAAGCTAATTTTGCTTTATCCTTCTCGACAGCATGGAGAGTATTACCGAATAGAACTATACGAAGGGAAACATTTTAGTGGCCGCAGTCAGGAATTCACCAAAGACTGCTCGTTCTTGAGTAGGCAAGGCTGGGCCAAGAACTGGATCAACGCCATCAAAGTCTACGGGGATGGAGCGTAAGTAGCGTAACATACATTCAGGTCTTACGACTGCCCTGCCTCTTTGATCCTGTGTGGCAGAAGAGTTGTGTGCTGGTGGGTCAACACAGAGGTGAATCCAATTGACTCTTCTTTAGTTGGAACTAACAATAGGAAATGGTTACACTTATAGGACTCTGGCCATTTCTTCAAACGTCGCTCCCTAAACTGCAAACCCCAGGATACCATAGGATGTTGAAAGTGGAATAATAGCTCTATAACAGTCTAATATGGAAACGGCCTCTATTTATGCAACCATGAACTGTAAACATCCATTGCACAATGGCCAAAGCAATACAACTACATATGTAAAGGACATTATATCAGGTTCTACACTTGGAAGATGAACCTGGGGTACAGCTAGGAAGCAATTAATTTTTCTAGTGGGTAACTTTGATAAATGGATTTTTTTTTCGTAGTAACAACACCAGCCTGTACCAGCCATGGCTGTAATTCACTGTTTTTCCATAGTTTAGTAACAAGGTTGTCTACCTGTTCATCAGTACTGGGTATATGTGTTGACTCAGCCTGAATAATCGAGTAGCAAGAGCAAGGTCACATGTGTAGCTGCCTAGCACTACAACCAGAAAGACTGATTTGTAATTTCTTTTCCATTTTTTCCCTGAATGTCTAAGGTGCAATAGCTAAATTGACCCATTGAGGGAACTAGAGATTATTTTTGGATATATGGATTCAAGCTGCAGGAAAGGAGATTCACCTGAACCTCAGGAAGAACTTCCTGACGGTCAGGGCTGTCCAGCAGTGGAATATGCTGCCTCGGAGTGTGATGGAGTCTGCTTCTTTGGAAGTTTTTAAGCAGAGGCTGGATGGCCATCTGTCAAAGGGAGTGCTTTGAGGGTGTTCCTGCATGGCAGGGGGTTGGACTGGATGGCCCCTGTGGTCTCTTCCAGCTCTACATTTCTATGATTTCAATGATTTCTATATTTTTCCATGGTACAATAGTAAAACCAACTGTAATTTGTTAATAAAAAGTAACTCAGCAAGTTATATTTCTGGACTGTAATAACATGGTCAAGGGATGACCTGCTGGGTGGTCAGAACAAAGTAACTAGTTCCTTTTTTAAAAATCACCTTCCAAGTTTTGGTTTGGGCCAACTAGAATGGCCTCAGAGGGAGAGGAGGGGCCAAAACAAATATTTAGTCCCAGTTGCCCTGACTTGGAGGAACTAAGCTTAGAACACTAACATCAGATGCAGCCAGACAAAACAGAGTAACTTCTAAGAATAAAGACTAGAGATGGGAACCGCAGCTTCAAAAAGCAATTTGCGACAGGTCTTCTTAGGCTGTCTTGAGACTGAGCAAGAAAGCCCGCTGATAATCAGCATGCCTCAGTCCTGCAGGTAATATTTCAACAGCATTTAGGTGCTTAATAAAGGAATAATATGCACTGGTGCCTTTATTGTAGCCTCAACTTGGTTCTACTCAGCTTGATTTCACTCTTTTTTCGCTGTTGTTTTGCTTTTTAGCCATTTTTTCCCCCTATGAATATAGCAAATTATATCCCTTTGAAGTTCTTCTCTTTTCTTGGCATACCTTCAGAGCTGTCTGGGTTTGTAGCTGGGAGAGGTGGGAAGGAGGAAGGCACTAAGGACCCAAATAAGAATTCTGCCCTTCCAAATGAAATTTTCCTTCATTCCCCAAATTTCTAGCATTGCAGACACCAAAACGCTGGAAAATATTCACACCTAGAACTCTTATATTTGCTTTATTCACATTTCCGTGGCCACTTTGCCTGCCTCTTTTCCTTGGATACTTAAATGTTGGACTGAAAGTTTAAAGTTACTGCAATGCTAAAAATTTGGAAACTAGAGGGAGATTGCATTTTGGGGGAGCAGAAATCTTCTTTGTGGCAAAGCCCTCATTTTACTTCTTCCATAGCCTCATCAAGCCAGTGTGATGTGGTGGTTTGAGCACTGGCCTGTTTGATTCCCCACTTGGCCATGCAAACTCACCAGGTGACCTTGGGCACGTCACATACTCTCAGCCCTAGAAAACCCCATGCTAGGTTCACCTTAGGGTCACCATAAGTCGGAAACGACCCAAAGGAACACAACAACAATAATAGCTTCATCCCTGAAGCTGTCTGTTTTGGAAAAGACCCCCATTCATACTTCTGCTCCCTCTCAAATTCTTTAACCCTTGCATTTCTCTAGGATTAGATCTTTCTGTCTCTCTCTCTTCTCTCTCTCTCTGGCATTGTAGATCGTGATGCAATGAATAAAAGGACTGTAATGTTAAGAAGCTGGATATTGCTCATTGAGAGCAAAAGTCAGCATGTGGCATGACAGGATCCACTTAATGAGGGTTTTTAATTTTTTATGGTGAGCATTTTTTATGGTGAACAGACAATATCCTTCCTCCAACAGTCCCTCTATTTTATTTTATTTTATTTTATTTTATTTTATTTTATTTTATTTTATTTTATTTTATTTTATTTGCATTCTTGCTTTGTTATCCTTTGCCAGCAGTCTCTCTCCCACCCTCCTCACACTAGTCCTTGAAACATTTCCCCTACAAAAAAGAAAAAGAAACACTAAGTAGCAGGGTTGCAGTGTCATCATTTCTGACCAGAAATGAATGTTCTCTTGGGGAGAAGGGGGCACGTCTCCTTCTCGGTGTGTAAAAATCATCACTGCTGTGTCTTGCCCTCTTTCAAATAATGGAATTGCTGTGTGCTTATGTCCCTGCCTGATTTGTTTTGTTTTCTGGCTTCGTTGTACCATGCGCTCCTCTTGGACAGGCAAATACACACCAGGGGGCATGTGCGGGGAGTGCGTCTGAGAGAGAGGCAGGGGAGGGGAGGCCGAAACAGTGCTGTTGCAGCGGAGCCAGGGAGTGCTTGGCTTGTGCAAGGCACAGCTGGAGTTCTGGTTTACACATTGCACTTTCGTGCCAAGAGAGCATCTCTAAGGAGGGTAGAATAGCAAAACTTGTAGGCACTCTCTGGTGGAAAGGTCAAGCATGCCTGCTGACTGCCTCTCTGGGACAGAGCTGGCTAAAGCCCTACAAAATCATAGTCTCTCAGGGCCCTTACGCATTATACCAATATTGTGCTATGATTCCACTTTAACTGCCCTATGAAATCCCTGGATTTGCAGTTTAGGGACAAGTATTTAGACTCCTCTGCCAGAGAGCAGTAGAGTCTCATCAAACTACAGACCCCAGGATTCTATGGGATGCAGCCATGGCTGTTAAAATGGAACCACAGTGCTATGACTATGTAGCCCAAAAGGCCCCAGAGTGGAAAGGACTATGAGTGCCATGTAGTTCAATCTCCTGTAGGTGCAGGAATCCACCACCAAAATATTCCAGAAAGGTGGGCATCCAACCTAAGATGAAGGAGTGTCCACTGCCTGTAATGTGGATTTCATGAAAAACCGAAGGGTTTTGGTTGGGGTGAAGACCATCACCCACCCCTATGCTATGGGAGAAACAGGTGCTATATTAGCAAAGCGAATCTCTCCATATGTTGCTGTTGGACCATTAGATAGGCTGACTAACATCAATGGGAGTTGTAGTCCAACAACATCTGGCGGCCCACAACTTGCCCATCCCTGCTGTAAAAGTGTCAATTGTTCAAGTCTTGGAACCTCCAGTTCTTAGATGGTTGGGTGGGTGTCATAAAAGGGCCATGTGATAAAAGGACCATCGTGAGGGAGACCTTTGTGTGTGAGCCTGCAGACCTACTGAAGAGACTACAGGGCTAGATAGAAATATCACCTAACCTGGCATCAAGCAGTGCCGTAGGATCCTGTGATGCCCACGCTGCCTTCTGCAAGGTTGTGGAAGCAGAGCCATGCATGCCATGCCACTGCAGATGAGTGCACATCTGCATTGCACATTGGTGCATACTGTGCCTTGTTCTTGCAGCTGCTCATGCACAGTTGGTTCTGCAGTATTACAATTCACTGAAAGGGTTGCAATGTACAATAGTTGTGTAACTGTGTGAGTGTAAAGTTATGTTCCATCTTCTCAATGAAGGTTCTTGGCCACTGAGAAGGCAAACCCCCTCCTGGAAAAAAGGCAGGATATAGAGGAGGAAGAGGAGGAGGAGAAGGAAGAATATAGCTATGGGGAGAGATATGTAGGGCAAAAATGACTGTGAGATGCAAAAACAACAGGAGCTTAAAATGAGCCTACATAATGGCAGTGGATGACACAGTCGTCAGCTTTGGTCACCTTGATTAACATCTATAATAAGCCACCAAGTCACTGTCTCTGCTCTAGCTTAAACAAATGGAACCTAATAAAGCCTAAATCAACAGTTTGCACATAGATAAGTAAACATGGGTACCAGAATGTATGTTGTCACAGGCAAAATGATGGTGGAAAGAAGGTCTAGGTGGAACAAAGACTGTTTCTCATCTCTCCGGAGCAATTTTGGGCAACTGTGGTGAGGTGGGAGGCCAGTTTTCTGATCCTGAAATTCTCTGGGAGCCACATAGACTGACGAAAATGCCAACAGGCAAGCACAGAAGTCTTTCTTCAGGTTTTCACACAGTCCTAGAGTTGGAAGGGGTCCTATGGGCCATTGAGTCCAACTCCCTCCTCAATACAGGATGTCCACTTAAACCTTCCCCAGCAGATAGCTGTCTGGGCTCTTTCTGAAAACAACCAGAGAAGGTGACCCCACCACCTCTCTAGGTGGTTGGTTCCATTGCTGAACCACTGTCAGTGTCAGAGAATTTCCTTCTAATATTCAATTGAAATCTATCCTCCTGTAACTTAAAACCATTAGACCCAGCCCTACCCTATGGGGCAGCAGAGAGCAGGCCCGCCCTGCTCCTGTCTGTCACAGCCCTTCAGTTACTGAAAGAGTGCCATCATGTCACCCCCCCCCCAGTCTTCTCTTCACCAGGCTGAACATGCCCATCTCCTTCAACCTTTCCTCATATGTTTTGCTCCCCATACCTCTTATCATCCTTGTTGACCTTCTCTTGAACATGCTCCCACTTGTCTAATCCTTCTTAAAATTAGGTGCTAAGAACTGAATGCAGTACTCCAGATGAGGCCTGATTAGCTCAAAATATAGTGGGACTACTACTTCCCTCAACTTGGAAACTAGATCTCTATTAATGCAGGCTAAAATAGCATTCACCTTCTTTGCTGCAGCAATGCACTGTTGGCTCATGTTCAACTTATGGTCAACAATAACACCAAGGTCCTTTCCACATGTAGTACTGTTGAGCCATGTATTCCCCCATCCGATACCTGAGCATTTGATTTTGAAAAATGTTTGAAGCAAACAGTGCAGGGAAGCCCTGCAACCTATTTAAAAGGTGGTTTGTTGTTCCTGGAGACTTCAAGGCAAGGCAATTTACCCCTTTTAGGGATTCAGAAAGAGGACTGTTTGGAGGGAATAGTGGGATTGAGAACCTCAAAATAGGCCACGGGCCACATGCGGTCCAAGCACTATACTTGCCCCACTTCTCCTGGCGAGCAATGGTTCCTATATCACCAGATGTTTCATTAAAATGGTATTGTACCCAACTGTGAATATTGTCTGAAGTCCTTTGAAAATATAAGCCATTTTATTTCTATTTCAGGTGGGTGTTGTATGAGGAACCTAATTATCGTGGCCAGATGTATGTGGTTGAGAGGGGTGACTACAGCAGCTGTAACGAGTGGCAAGCTTCGAATGCAAACATCCAGTCCATCAGAAGAGTCATCAACTATTTTTAACAAAGTGCCAGGTGAAAACTAGAGTCTTGAACTTTCCTAGCTTCTCTTTGAAATAAAGATTTTAAATTCTGTGTGTTTGGGCTGATCATATAGACAAGGCCAAAAACTGATGAGAGACCACCCACTTGGGGCTGCTGTGTTGACAGGCTGGTTTTATTTGTGTGGGGAGCTGAGGCTCATATAGGATAGACTGATATACAGTGAGCCCTCCACTTTTCAGCACTCATGGATTTGATTTTTGCAGGGTGTTTAATTTGATTTATTGAAATTATTTATTTAAAAAATTCTTACTCTATTTGCCCCAGCCACAGAAAAAAAATACGTTCTGTCTAGGAATCTCTAGATCCTCTAGAGAATTCTGTCATCTACTTTTGTCAGAAGTGGGACATAGAATTGTATTGGTGGACCTAGAGCTTTCTAGAGAGACCACTTTCTAGGCATTGCTAGTTCCTCCAGCTTGACTCTGTGGCTCATTTCTTTCAGCAATGGACCACAGAATTGCACTGGAGGACACAGATTCCTAGAGAAGTGTTCCCATGTTAAAAAAAAATAGCATTCATGATTTTTTTATATTTATTCGTGTTTTTCCCACTTTTGCAAGGGTCTTGTACCACTAGCCATTGTGAAAGTGGAGGGCTCACTGTATTATGAAAGCAAGAGCAAACAAAATGCATAGAGCTGCCTTAGTTAAACCCTAGTGATTTAAAGATGTCAACATGCAGGCATTAGAAGCTATAACAGAGCTGTGTTGCTGCCATTATTTGCAACCCATGCTAGTGAACTGTGATGGGCAAGTGGGCATAATGCAAGATATTCCACATCAAGAAACGGGGCAAGATGGCAGGGCAAGGGGTAGCCCGTCAATGAGCAATCGTGAAACCGGGCTAGGTACCTGTCCGTAAATCACGAGACAGGACAGATCTTCCTGGCAGGTTGAGAGGGAGACTGGAGGGGCTCAATTGAGATCTTGACTTCAGTAAGGCCTTTGACAAGGTCCCCCATGATATTCTTGCAAACAAGCTACTAAAACACAGGCTATACAGTACTACTGTTAGGTGCATTTGTAAATGGTTGACCAGCCAAACCCAAAGGATGCTCACCAATGGCTTCTTTTCATCCTGGAGAAAAGTGACAAGAGGGGTGCCATAAGGTTCTGTCCTGGGCCCAGTGCTTATCAAATTTGCAGATAATACCAAGTTAGGAGTGGTAGCTAACACCCCAGAGGACAGGATCAGAATTCAAAATGATCTTAACAGATCAGAGAGCTGGACTAAAAATAACAAGAAGAATTTCAACGGAAGAAATGTAAGGTACTATGCTTGGGCAGAAAAAAATGAAATGCACAGCTATAAGATGGGTGACACCTGGCTTAACCATGGTACATTGGAAAGGGATATAGAAGTCTTAGTAGACCACAAGCTGAACATGACTCAACAGTGTGATGCAGCAGCTAAAAAAGCCAATGTGATCCTGGGCTGCTTCAATAGGAGTATAGTGTCTAGATCAAGGGAAGTGATAATGCCATTCTATTCTGCTTTGGTCAGACCCCACCTGAAATAATCTGTCCAGTTGTGGGCACTACAGTTCAAGATGGATATTGACAAGCTGGAATGTGTCTAGAAGAGAATGATCAAAATGGTAGAAGGACTAAAAACCATGCTATATGAGGAGAGGCTTGGGGAGCTGGATATGTTTACTCTGGAGAAGAGAAGGTTAAGAGGTGACATGATAGCTATGTTTAAATATTTGAAGGGATCTCATAAGGAGGATGGAGCAAGCCTGTCTTCTGCTGCTCCACAGACAAGGACACAGAGCAATGTCTTCATACTTCAAGAAAAAAGATTCCATCTAAATATTAGGAAGAACTTCCTGATGGTAAGAGCAGTTTGACAATAGAATACACTGCCTCAGAGTATGGTGGAATCTCCTTCTTTTGATGTTTTTAAACAGAAGTTGGGTGGCCCTTGGTTGGGGATGTTTTGAACATGTGTTCCTGCATGGCAAGGGGTTGGACTTGATGGCCCTTGTGGTCTCTTCTGGTTCTGTGATTTCACAGTTCTGTGATTCTAATACCAACCTCCACAGCAGCCAAAAAAGTATACACACATATCCGGTGGATTTATGCTTGCATATGTCACTATGGAAAAGGATTCAGGATGTTGGCTGAGATCCTACATCAGTTAGGCTGAGATCCTACAAGCAATTCCATGTCCTCTCCCCACTCTGGCAACTTTCAAGTCCCAGGAGAAGATATTGCAGCTGCTTCTTATTGGTGGGGAGCAGAGAGGGGAAGACAATTCCAAAACGTTAGTCAGGTGTCTGTGGTGTGGGGGGATGAGGTGGGTGTGCTCACTACTCCATGGAGACCAGAATAGCCATATCTTCATAGTCTAAATTGCCTCCCCCTCTTCCCTCTCCAAAGGCAAGCAGCAAGTCTAGCAGCCCCTCCCAGAACCTGAAAGCTGCCATGGAGGGAGGTTTTGGATGGCACCCCAAGGACTGCAAAACAGCTCTTTGCACCCCACCCCATACACATGCATAAACCGCATTTATTGCACATATTTGCCATTAACATAGGGGTGGGCAAAAGCAGAGTGGGTGGGGGCCACTTGCCCCTTGTAGCCCCCACCTAGCTAGCATTTGACACACCAGAAGTGATGCAATGTTACCTTTACCATGATCTTGGCTAACTGGGAGGTCTTTTGGAGGGGGATGAGGGGCTGATGGGGTGGAGGCAGTATATGTTGGTATGATTTTGGTAGAGTCTGGGGGGGGGGAAGCCAGTTGGGTCTGAGGACTGGAGGCTTTTAGGGGGCTTGAGGAGATCACAGTTAGGGGTCTGACAAGCTGTATTCTGGAATCAGGATTCTGCCTGTTGTGTCCCATGTCAGTACCAGGACATGCTGGAAAGAAAAAGGATCTGTAGTGTGGATTTCACAGAATTCCTGTAGCATTTGTGCCAAGTACGTTGCACTGTTGCTGTTACTTCTGCCTGATGTTAACGATGCTGTAGAATCAACGTGTAACTGATCCTAGAGGACTTAGGACCCTCCAGTGACACAGTACAGCTGATCTCGTCCTAATTATTCTCCTCTCTGCAGCCCCGGGGTGCGACTAGGCTTGGTTAATAAAATTGCCAGAGTCGCCCTGCTTCCTCATCCAGAAGGGAGACTTTCTTTTTGAGAAATGACAAGGCAAAATGTGTTGCAGAAAGGAGAACAAGAGAAGAGGGAAGTGACTCACAATCATCCTGAGTGGGTTGCACAGCAGACACGATTCAGGCGCAAGTGCCCTTACATCTCACACATTCGTTCTCTCTCTCTCTTCTGCTAAAATGATTTCCTGCTGCCAAGCACCATTCTCTACAAGTACTCCCAGGGGTGGTGTTGCTCTTGTTTTGAAGCATGCTAATCTGCCGTCTTGCTCAATGTGCCATTAAATATTACCGTTTGGAACTGTACATTCTGGCTCCACCGTGACCTCTTCCCTCACTAATTTGTCAGCAAATCACAGTCTGGCTTTTTGCAGAAATGAATTCAATAGAACAGGGACCAAGAGGAGGAGGAGAACCAGAGGAAAGTCTTTGGGGACTGAGAGCAATAAAAATGGGAGGGGAAAGTGATTTCAAACAGGAACAGGTCATTCCATGCGCGCTCTCTCTCTCTCTGTATGAAAATGGGTCTGGCTGCGATCCAGCATCCGTTCACTGTAGCGTAACTGTCCATAAGAGGAAATACAATATGCAACTCCCATGCAGAACAGCAACATCGCTCAACACATATCAATGACTGGGTGATGCTATGAAAAGCACAATGTGCATCCACAGTGCACAATGTGCAACTCCATTGCACGATGCATAACTGCAATGGACAACGCTGTTGCATATATAACTCTGAGCTGGCCACTGTCAGCAGAATATGTCTGTTGCACCACCAAGAGAGTAAGTAACCCTGCACTTATAGAGCGATTTACTTTTGTGTGTGTCTCAAACAGGGTGCCAGCCTCCATGGGTGTTTTTCAAATCATAACCAGGCTCTGAACAAAACCAGGCTGTTAGAGTGGAAAGCATCCACATTCTGAGACACCTCTGTTTTAGCCACTGTGGCTTGTCATAGCTTGAGTTTCCTACAATAAACTCACAGCTCTCCTTAGTACCTTTCACACTACACAGTTACAACAGTTTGATACCACTTTCACTACCATGGCTCCATTCTATGGAATCCTACAATGTGGATTTTCATGAGATACTTACAATTCTCAGCCAGGGGGCTCTAGTGCCTCATTGAATGGCAAAGCCTGGGATTCCATATGATGCAAAAGTTGGTATCAAAGTGCTAGTGTGAAAGAGACCCTAATGCCAGCTAATCTATGGGTAAAAACTGTGTTCGTCAAGTTTTTGGAGGTGGGTGGGAGAGCAAGAGAAGGATGCAATCAGTGCCTAGATGCTACCCGCCCTTTAAGCTAGCCCAACTTCTCTTTGTTCCATGCCACCAGTACCCACTCGCTTGCCCTCTCTCTCTGGGTCCACTGGACCATTCATAGGTTTAGGAGCAAAACATTTGGAAGATGTAATTCCTCAGTCTTCTTGTTGTTTGCATGCTCAGCGAAGGGAGGTTAGTAACCATCAGCAGCAAAAAGAGAAGGAATAGAGCCCGGAGTCAGCAGTGGGTTCCAAGGACAGGCTCTTTGACAACTGGCTCTTGCTAGGAGTATATCTGTGCTCCCAAACTTCCACAGGTTTGATTGTACCTGAACTATTGTGCTCCCTTTGCCCCACTGAGAACCATGGGGATTGTTACATGGGAAATAGAAACCTGCCTTCTACCAAGTCAGAACTTGGCTCATCTACGTCAGTACTACATGCACTAGAGTGGGCAATGACATGGGTGCTGGACACTAATTCCTCCCCAGTCCACTCCCCACAGGCCGCACTCCTCCCACAACAAACCAAAATACCTCTGTTTTCCTCTACAGTCCCTCTCAAAATGGAGACAGGAAATGATGGGCCATTTCCCCTCTGGAGATGCCTGGGACATTCTGCAGACAAAGCATGTGCTCTACACTGTAGCTGTTACCCTAGTTTGACAATGCAAAGGTATACAAAATTATATATATTAGAGAATTGTTGCTTCCTTCTAAAACTACCTGGAAGTCCAGGCCTAGGAATGGTGATTAAAAACTGTTGATTGGATACATACTCAGTGCACAAAATCAGCTGGTAAATGCTGTAGGGTTATCTGCCTTTAACACCCACTCTCAACGTTCAGGAATACTGTTTGAGGGATCCTAAAGATTCTTCTCTCGGCTAGGCTCAAAAGCCACATACCATGTTTTATTGAGGTTGCAAACTTTTCCCAAGCCTGCCATTGTAGTTGAGAGATTATAATGACCCTTGTGTTGGACTTCATAAACACTGCAGTCAGCCTTCAGCGTCTTCCACCATTTTGAGTCACAGTGCATTATGGGAGAATTCAGATATTTTGCTGTTGAATTCTAGCTGCTGAATTGTCTATGAGGCAAAATAACACATTCGCGCACACACACAGACACACACACACACACACACACACACACACAGAAAGATTGAACCTCAGCCAGAGCATGCAACATTTTCTTCTTATAACTAGCTGGAATATCCAGTATTACCAGGGTTAGATACTCCTTAATCCCCACCTCACCCCACTGCTCTTTTACTCTGTTCTTTCTCCCACTACACACCACAACTCTTTTTCTTTCTTGATGGTCTTTCTCTTTCTTCCTTCTGGGATACATTCCACTTTTCCCTTTCCATACTCTTCCTGATGAGGCAAACATAGCTGAAGATGTACACAGGCCCTCTGGAGAAATGAATGTCATAGAGCTCCTGCAACTTTGTCTCCACTGGCTTGGGAAGGTGGGGACAATCTGCCACCTAGTGACTGAAGATGGTTCTACAGTATGCAAAGAAATTTTAATTAATTAAAATTAATTAAAACCCCAACCCCAACCTCCATGCCCCTAGAGTATATCTCCTTTTTCCATTTTTGAAGATATGGTTCACATGCACACACACTCATGGTCATAGACATAGACACAGATATGTCCCCCTTATTCATTTTCCTAACAATGTAATTTCCCAATTAAGATTAATAATAAAGTGAAACACCTAGAAATTCTTATCACTTCCCATTGTAAAAATAAATTTAAATTAATTTAATGTAGGCAAAATGTGGTCTTCTGAGAAGAACATAGGGCCAATCAGCCAGAAACATACATTTTCCTTTCAATGAGGAATAAAAAGAAGCCATCCAGTAACTTTAGTCTGTTTCTTAGAGCCACAATGTGCCTGGACATCCTCCTTCCAGTATTCTTCCTGCCCTACATAACTGGGAAAAGTAATATAGGAATCCTTTCTGGAATTCCTATGTTTGCCACCTAAGGTATGCTTTTATTTTTTAAAAAAGCAGAGATTGGCCAATGCCATACTTGATTTCACTCTCACATGTTCCAATTTCAGAAGGGCAAAAGCAAAACCTGAACTGCTTCAGAAACCTATTGTAACCTAGTCCAGTCCTGTTTATACTGTAACACTGAGCTGTTTGAACATATGACTAAAGTCTCCAGCATGGCAGTTTCTCCAAAATGTAAGTAAGCAGCGAGCAAAAAGTGCTGAGACTTGCACAGCTTGGGACGTGGTTATCTTGGCTTGTAAGGGGAAATAATAACAATAGGGCTATGTGAACCTGTAATAATAGTAATCAGAGCAGAACGCAGGGAGCGTTTGTGTTTTATGGATCCTGTTTTTACCAACTTGAAGTAAAAAATGCTGCTGATACTTTTTTTTTATCCTAGAAATGAGATTATCACATTTTTCATGTGGAAAATGAATCATTTATCAGAAACAGCTCCATCTACTTGCTTGCCTGCCTATCTGTCTACCTACTTACCTATCCATCATGCTCAGAGAGTTCGACTGGCACTTGGGAGCTCCAGGTGCATGTCCCTGTTCAGCCATGAATCTCTCCAGGTGATTTTGACCTCTTTCACAGCCTGACCTATCTCAGAGATCTGTGGTGAGGAGGAGAATCATGTCCACTATTTTCAGTTAATTGGAGAAAAAGCAGGGTACAATTTAATCTGAAATAAACAAATATCTGCCTACAAACACCTACACAGTATACACACCTATTGATGGTATGCACTTCTCTAAAGCAATGAGAAGTCTCAGAAGTAGCTACAGAAATATGGGTTCCCTTTGGAAATGAGGGTACTAGAGACTTAGGTGTTTTTGGCAAACTTGGCTTTTTTGTCTTTTGGGAACTGGCCCAAATTGTCCAGAGCCGGGCAAAGTTGCTCTACAAGCAGTTGTCCCAGCAAGACACCAGAAGACGTTGAGATGGTTGACTTCTGACAGCAATGTTACTGAACATCTGTACTTTTGTGAATGGTGGCAGCTACAAAGTATGAGTCAGTCCTATGACATGATGAGTAAGAGAGTATCCAGAATTCACTGACTCATCGCCACTTGAGATGCAGCACAATAAATGACGGGTCCATACATTTTCAGAGACTGTTTCCTGCAATGTTAGACCACAGAGCTCAGAAAAGTTATTCTTTTGTATGACAGTTCCCAATTTCCATGGCTAGTGGCCATGCTGGCTGAGAGATTGAATTGGGATTCTGGAAACTGTTGTTCAAATAGGTAACTTTTCTGAGCTTTGTGGCCAAACGTTGCAGGAAAGAGTCAGTGAAAATGCATGGACCTATCATTTCCCGTTTGATGTCTGAAGTGGTCATTGGTGACTTAACATCTATGATGTCTGTGGTTAACATGCTTCTGTCAGCCATGTTCAACTGCTGAAACCCGGGTTATGTACTCAGTGCTGCACTTCACACATTACTGGGGAGGGGGAGTAAATCCACAACTGTCCCACATGGAAATAGGGAAAGATCATCCTTTTTGCTCTAAATCAGGACACAGCCTAGAGATTTCTCACAGGAAATGTTAACAGACCTCACAACTCTTATCTCCCAACTTCCTCCTGTGCAAAGTGGTACTTTTGCTCCCTGAGCCATGAAAATGACATGCATCATACTATAAACAGGGTCATTTACTTTCATGTATATAGTTTTTGACTCTTCTGAAATTTGTACCTAAGTTTCTGGAGGCAAATCGCAGGGAGCATACAGCTCCTCTCCTTTACTTTCTCTATTCTGTAAGATATTTTGGGTTCATCCTCTCCCCACTCTGCCAATTAATAATCACACGATGGAAAGGAAAACCTCAGGCTGTACTCTGGCTTAGAACTTTACAATTCCCAAAGGTGAATAAGAGGTGGATTTTCCAAGCATTTAATGTTATTTCTGGGCTCTTAGCCTGAGGTTTTCACATATAGTTTTGGGGTACTGGTAGAATTTCTCAGTCAGAAAAACAACCATGCAGCCTTCAATCCTCAGCAATGCTGGTGTCCTCCAACCTGTCAGGGCACATGTATGACTCATGACATTTCATTCATACAGTAACTATTGGCTGGCTATTGGATACTCTGGCATAAAATAAAATAAAATATAAAACATATAAAAAAAACCCCACTCTGTCTTTAGAGCCCTTCCTGAAGTCTAGAAATCTAGTGTGGATAAAGATGAAGCTGGAGTAACTAAGAGCCTTTCCACACTACACTGTTATAGAGCTATTATTTCACTTTCAACATCCTATGGAATCCTGGGGTTTGCAGTTTAGGGAGGGGAATTTAGAATTCTCAGACAGAAAACTCTTGAGCCTCAGTAAACTACAAACACCAGAATTCCACAGGATGTTAAAAGTGGAATAATAGCAGTATAAGAGGGTAGCGCAGAAAGGCCCTATGATAGAATTGCCTTAGGGTTGCCATAACTCAGAAACAACTAGAAGGAATACAATAACAACATAGTAGCATAGTAGTAAACTCTGAAGTGTAGAAATTCAGTGCAAAGCTGAGAAAAGTTACTTTCTTGGACTACAATTCAAAGAAGTCCTTAGTTCCATGGCTAGTGGCCATGGTAGCTCACAGATCCTGGGAATTAGTGTCTAAAACATAAACTTTCTGAACTTGGATTCCTGTTGACATTCCAGCCCCCACCCAATACAACACCCAAGGAGAGTCCAAATACAAGCAATTATGCTGATTATCTTTCTTTCTGTCTGTCCATGCCAAAATACATTGGAAAATACTCAGTGTTTTAGGTATAAATGCAATGTGCAGGAAGGAGAGCGTTGCATTCGTTTGAAAAAATGTGTCAGCTCTAGTCCCTGTGTACCTGCTTCATATGCCCCTGGTGATGGACGTGATAGGAACCCTTCATATGCCCCTGGTGATGGACATGATAGGAACAGTTTACAGCAGTGGTTCTCAACCTAACAGATGTTCTGGGCTTCAGCTCCCAAAAGATCCAGCCTGCATGGCTGATGGCCAGGAATCGTGGGAGTTTGAAGTCTAAAACACCTGGGAGGGACAAGTTTGAGAATGATTAGTCCATCCCTTAATGACACAACATTACCCAGGAAGATAATTGAAATGGCATCATACAAGACAGATTCACACAAAGCTGAGGACCCCAAGCTCTTCCCTATTTGGCTTTCCTCATGCTGGACCTTCTGTGAGATTTTGTGTATATTCTAGCCACCATAGTCCAGTGTTGGGCTGCCACTTCCATCATCCTCAGTGCTGCCATGTGTTTATGCTAGCTGGGACAGTGGGAGATGTAGACCAACACATCTGGAGGGCAACAGGTTGGGGAAAGCTGTTTTTGATCATCTTCATGGAGGAGGGGAGGAAAACCACTGTCAAGATTTAAGACTGACTGGAAGGGGCTCCCTCTGTTTGGTCAGACAATCACAATGACTCTTGTTTCCTTTGGAGCAAGATTGTGTGTGGATGCACATTCTGTTTGCCAGAGCAAAACCACTGATTACACTGTGTAAGCTGAGTTGGAAGGCTGTCTGCAAAACCTGATGAGTAAAGGAAGTGCATAAAGGGCTACTTCCCTCATCCATCTTATTCAGACCTTGTCATTGCGGGTATGCATATGCCGTGCACACACACACATACACACACATTTAGCAGAGAAACCACCACTTGGCCTCCTAGGCTATACTGGAAAGGAATCTAGCAGTGTCAGGGCATGAAGTCTGGAATGAATGGAAACAGATGTTCATGAATCAGCTAACTGCAATTCTACACAGGAGAAGAGAACAATTATTTGTCATCTCTGCAAACCAAGTTTTGCACTCTTCTATGGTATGTTATAGTTTTATTATTCCTTCCTTCTCTTTGTGTGTCTATACACATATTTTAGATTGTATGCCTTTGGCAGGACCTACTGTTTTTGGTTGTTTTACTTGTAAAGCGCCATGTATGTAGATGGTACTATATTAATAAATTATAATAATACTAATATGTGTTGTTGGTGTGACTGGTGTTTCAGTTAAGCAGATAGAGAGTAAAGGGTGAGGAAAAGTGGCAGGAGATCTATGGATCTGAACCCTGCTCTTGGAGACCAAAAACCATTGTACAATCTGCTGGACTGCATATCACAGCTGCTGCCCTGCTTACTTTTCAATTGTCCCTATTTATTCCCTATTACTGACTGTACTCACCAGGAACTTGTCTGCCTTTCCCTATGAAGCCCAGTAATATATAGACTGATGACAGAATAACAGATTTGTGGTTTCCAAAGTCATCTACTCTAACCTTCATCAGATGCTTCAATATCTCTAAAGGAGAGTCTACCACCTTCAGAGATAGTTTTATTCCCCTGGTAAACAGCTTCTTCAGTCACAAACTGCTTCTACCTACTATGGATGGGAATTGGGCATCCCGCCAGATGTTGTTTGTCTGCAACTCTTACAAGTCCTAGCCACCATAGCCTGATGGAAAACGGTCAGGTTTGGATGCAGAAGATCTAACCTAGAAAACTGCACCTACATACACCTACTGGCTCAGATCTTCTCTCTGTGTATGGTTCAAATTCAAATATTTATGAACACGAACTATTCACGCATTCAATTCTGCATCTTCCAAATGCCCAGCAGCCGTCAAGCCTCAGGAGGTATCTCTGCTGCTGTCGCCTACTGGTGGGAAAAGGAGGGAGGGAGGAAGCAATTCAGACCATGGAGAAGCTGCTGGTCTCAGTTGAGTTGAAGGAAAAGAAAAGAAGGTGTGCTCACAAATGTGCCTTCAAATTGACGCTAACTTATGGCAACCCAATCTTAGCGTTTTCTTGCCAAGATTTATTCAGAAGTTTGCCATTGCCTTCCTCTGAAAGAGTGTGATTTGCCCAGGGTCACCTAGTGGGTTTCCATGGCTGAGCAGGGATTTGAACTCTGGTCTCTAGTAGTCCTTGTCTAATGCTCAAACCACTACATCATGATGGCTGCTCAGATGGCACCTGACTTTTCTTCCCTCCAGGAGTCCAGAGCAGCTGAATCTTTACCGTCTGAATTGCCTCCCTGTCCCCTTTCCACTGGTCGACAAAGGGCAACAGGGGGTCCTCCCAGGGATTGACAGTTGCTGGAGGGGCTGTTGGATGAAGCACAAGCACAAGTTTAGCCCCCTGGGCCTCATCCAAAAGAGGACCCACATGCAAGTAAGCTGCACTTAACAATGCATAAATCATTAATGGGATGCTGGTCACTGAGCAAGAGAGCAGGAGGCAATTAAGTTATTTCGTGCAACCAATGAGCAGAATAGGTTTTGTGCCTGTTGGACCTGTACAACCTGAACTGATCTTGGTCATTATCATTCTGCTACTCTAGGACTAGAATCCTGTTGGCATCATATGCCTCAATAAATTCCCTTAGACATGTGGTTGTATTTCATTGCTGTTGTTGTTGTGTGACTTTAAATTGTTTCTGACTTGTGGAGTCCCTAAAGCAACCTATCACAAGGTTTTTCTGGCAAGATTTGTCCAGGAGGAGGGGTTGCCTTTGCCTTCCACTAAGATGGAGAGAGTGTGACTTGATCGGGGTCACCCAATGGGTATCAATGGCTGAGTGGGGATTTAAACCCTGGTCCCCAGAGTCATAGCCCAATGCTCAAACCACTACATCATGCTGGTTCTCCTGTATTTCTTTGGCTGCTGTGTAGTGAACATGTTCAATGCCTGGTTGAATAAACGGAATTTTGAAAGTATAACCTACTGGCATATATACCCAGTGTTGCCCGGAATTTTATTTTCTCATAGGTAATACTTAGAAAAGTTTGAGATCCTGTGTCAATAATTCCCCAATCTGTCTTGTCCAGTACCTGTAACTTTCCCCCATGTTCCCCAATCCAAGCTGTATTCAGAGTTATTAACATACAGAAGTTGGGCTTCTGAGAGAATACATTGTCCTCTTCCTTGCTGCTAGGCCTGGTCTCCATGGTGACCAGCAAGGGCTAAGAGCTCTTTGGCTGAAAATTCTAAAGGAGAGAGAGAGAGAGAGACAACAGCTCCAAGCCATGTGCCTTTCAACATTTCACAGAGGTGTATTTGTAACATCTTTCACCTCATGCCAAGGATGATAGCCTCAGCATCTCTGGAGTTGCTGCTGCTGCTGTGTGCCTTCTAACGCCATTTCCGCACTAGACTGTTATAGCACTATGATTCCACTTGCAACATCCTATGGAATCCTGGGGTTTGCAGTTTCGAAACTGCAAACCCCAGGATTCCATAGGATGTTGCAAGTGGAATCATAGTGCTATAACAGCCTCATGTGGAAATGGCCTAAGCCATTTCCACCTTATGGCAATCCTAAGGTGAACCTATAGTAGGGTTTTCTTGGCAAGATCTGTTCACAGAGAGTTTGCCATTGCTTTCTTCTGAGTGGGACTTTCCCAAGGTCATTCAGTAAGATGCTTTCTTCTTGTGCAGCTATCTTGCGAGGACCTGTTCTATATGAATTTTGAAGGTGAGGAAGATATTGGGCTAGATATACACATCAGAAGAACATAATTCATCTGGGGTGTTCTGAGTCAGGTCACCTCAGTCCAATCCTGCCCATTTTCCAGTGTGGAAGTGAGAAGTTTATGGGGTTAATTTTTCTCTTTTTTTCTTCACATAATCTTCTGAATCTGAATTATTAGCCTTAAGAGTGCAAGTGAACCCATTTTGAGAAACTGGAGAGAAAGCACGTTGCTATACAAATCAGGTCCTTTGAAATTAACATTTTGCAATACATCTCAGCTTAAAAGCTTAAAAAGCTGTGAAGTGCCTTCCTTTTGAGATATAATTCTTAGCATCTAACAAGTCTTAGTGAACATGAGCTGGAAGACTGAAACACAGCTGTTTATAAGGCTGTATCCACTTGAAAAACAAATCATTAATAATTTTCAATAGCTAGTATCCAAACTAAGTTTGCAAATTACACCTAGACTAAAATGTATAAAAGGCACAGGAGAGTTTAAAGTTTGAATTAAAGTGTTTTCAAGGTTCAGTTCAAAGCAGCTCTTGCTTCAGTTGGGTTTGTTAGCACAAATGTAAAAATCAGTATCTGTTTTGAAAATGCCACCTTCCCTTCCATATGAACAATGATCTTCTGCTAACATAAACAACATGGAGACAGCCTGACTATGACTTAAAACTTGCATGTGAAAGTATACTCTAACATATGTTTGGCAAAATGAAGAACCTCTTAATGCTTCCAATTTGAATTCAAGAATGTGATTCTATGAAAATGAATGTGAAAATATCCGAGTGTAGCTTTCATTTCTTGGCTCCAGTCGCAAGGATGATGCTTGGGGATTTCAAAGTCAGAGGGTGAGTTTCTGATTTCTGGATTTTCCAAAGCTGACAGGTATGCTAATAAGAGCCACCTGCATGTACCCAAACTGGGGATTTATTTAATTTCTCTCCTCTTCATGAGCGGAAGGAACAAAGCCAGCACAGCTCCCATAGGGAATGCAGTCTGCCTTTTAGAGCCCATTTTGAATTTGGGAATTTACTTGTCAAAATTCAGAGGGCAGAGAAGATTGCTTTTAAAGACTGGAATGGCCAACAGCAGGTTTCATTTATTTGTTTCTTTGTTTTGTGTAGAAATTTACAACTGTGAGTCCTGTTTGCTCACTTTTCTCTGGTGTAAGTAAGACTATTGTCAAGCAAGACCTGTTTAAGGCCATTATTTTAACGCTGACATCGTTTGGCTTGTTCTTAGAGTTATCCCTTTGGAAATGTATTGCACACATATGCAACACTGGGCAATAGGCCAGTTCATCGCCTGGAAGTGAAGGGCTTTCACCAAAGTATGGATACATTGGAGTGTGCAGGTGTGTGTTAGTTTATTCAAAGGGAATCTGACTACTCTCAGTCCTTTCCTACAATGGCTGTCCCAGTAGAGAATTACAAGTTGTTGAAAGTAAGTTGTAAATTACTTGTAAGTTGCCTTGCAAACTGGAGGTACTGGGCATATTTTCCTTAATGCCGTGAGAAAGATAGTGTTACCATGCCCTACACTCCCAATCTGTGATACAGTATGATTGACTATAAATACTGTTTATTTGGCATGGAATAAATATAAATTTTACACTTATGGCTGAAAGCTATGTGGAAAGGAAAGGACTCTGACTGGAAAATTTGAAACTAGGACAAAGGATCTCAGCATGGCCAGGTCATAAGTTCAGAAAGATCAGTTGGAGAGCTTGACCTGATGAGTTTTAGATGAATCTTCTAAAGTACCCAAGCCCAAGAAACAATAGCGAATGAAGCTGCTAGAAGGCACATCCAAAAGGTCAACATCCTGCCACCTTTTCTCAATGAAACTCTCCTTTTGTTCCCTCACCTTTGCAGTCATTAAGAGGCTATCATGCCTTCCCTCAGCGCTGTATGACCTGCTGCAAACACAATCAGAACCTTCCAGACCCCTTTGTTGGCTCTGCCAGAGAGCAATTAACACATTCCCCTTCAGGGCAGAAAAAGGGTATTTAAACCCTGGCTCAGATCATGTTTTTTTACTAGTACTTTGGACACACGTTGGCATGTCACGCAACACAAGGGCTCCCAGATTCCTGTTCACTGTGCTGCCCTTAGATCCAGAGTCTGAGACACACTTAACCTCAATCTTATCCGCTTAAGGAATGGTAACTATTGCCCCCTCCATCCCAAAATCTCCTCACTATCCAACCTTTCTATCCTTTCCTTCTGTTAGTCTTGTACAGATTGTGAGACTGCTTGATTACTTGTGTGTGTGTGAATTAGCCCAAAAAAGATATACTTTTGATTTCCAACTAGTGTCTTACAGCTAGTACTGGTATACACAGGTGAAAAGATCCCACGGTTGTCCCCCTCTCGCAGACCTCCTATTGAGCTATAATTCTCCACCTTTCCAGGGAAGCATAGGTATTGTGGGTGGACCCTGGGTCACCCACCTTTTGGGGTAACAATGGATGCATTGAAACAGCTTTCTGTTGGTGTCAGAGGTACAGAAATAGATGCCCCAGAGAAAAGGACCTGTGACTCTGGCAGCAGTTTCGCTGCCAAAAAGATGATCAGTGCTATGTTCACGGACAACCTGTGAAGAGTCAGAGTCCAAGCAGTCTGTCTTCTTTCCTCTCCATCTAAGAAGTGACCAGTGTAGGGCTCTTCCTGAAAGACAAATGTGGTGGGAGTTAGACATTTTTGTTGCTTAACATCCCATTTTTTTAAAAAAGATCCAAATGACATTTTGCCAGCTGCATAACATTTTGGCCGTTTCTAGACTAGACTGCTATAGTGCTGTTATTCCATTTTGAACATCCTATGGAATCCTGGGGTTTGCAGTTTAGGGAGGGGCCTCTTCCTAAACTGCAAACCCCAGGATACAATTGGATGTTCAAAGTGGAATGATAGCACTGTAACAGTCTAGCGTGGAAATGGCCTTTGCCAATCATAGGGCCCTTCTGCAGCACACTGTCATAGTGGCATTATTCCACTTTCAACATCCTGTGGAATTGGGGTTTGTAGTTTAGGGAGTGGCATTTATAATTCTCAGCCAGAGAGCTCTTTGGCCTCAGTAAACTACAAACCCCAGAATTCCACAGGATGTTGCACTATAAGTATGTAGTGCGTATAAGTATGTATAAGTAGCACTATAAGAATATAGTGTGGAAATGGCCATGGAAACATGCCACTTTTCCACTGAATTTTTTTCTTAAAGTCAGGAGAACATTTGGAGGACACAAAAAAAAAAAGCATCAGGAAGTAACATTAAGTAGTGTAATATAAATTGGCACCCCAAATCATCAGTTTGGATAAGCCACAATTGTGATCATGTGTTCAGTAGAAGGAAGAAGGTATCTCCATACTTAACGTGGATGGAATCTGTCTTAGATCCAGGTTACTGGGCACACAATCTCCAGAAAACATTGCTTTCAGAATGTGACCTGATATTGGATCTTCTTGACCTAGGATCTGTGCCAGGCAGGGATTTCAGCTATGCACAACAACCTGCCCAGAGAGGGAACTGCAGTGACATTGGCCACATTGGCACAGATACTTCTTAAGATAACAAACTTGAGATGGCCAAGTAATAGTATACCCTCCAACATTTCACAGTTGAATACTGGAGCACGTGCAGCCAAGCAACACCAGAGGATGTCAAGATGGCAAAAATTATTAATGAGGAAGAACACACAAGCTAAGAGAGGCTGCAGTTGCTTGTATTTGCCTGAATTTACAGGGAGGACAAGATTCTGCCCCTTCTCCTCCTCTTCTGAGGACAATGGGAAAAAATGGGAGGAGGAGGAGAGAGAAACTAGGACATTTTAAAAGTAGCCAAAAAAGTGGGATGGCAGAAGATTAATCAGGACTGTTCTCGTAAAATCAGGATGGTTGGAGGGTAAACCCCCTTGAATCCTATAAAAGTTTCCCTCTATAAACTTGCTTCTCTGAACAAGTTGGGTATTTTGCTTCTAGATATTGATCCTTCATACAGATATTGATCCTTCAAACACATACAGAGCCCCATTGCCTTCTGTCACTTTGGCTTCTGGATGGTCCATTAGCTTTCATTACTAAGGTGTCCACTTGTTTCTACAGTCAATCCTCTACATTTGCAGATTTCACTTTCAGAGATTTGATTACTCGTGAGTTTCTCCAACCCCTGCCCCTCTAAGTGCATCTTTTCTGGTGGAACCTTCCCTCTCGGTGGCTCTGGTCAGGCTGCACAGCCCTTTAAAAGTCCACCCCTGGTCCTCCTTCCCCACCAGCCACTGCCTGGACGGCTACAGATGGCTCACCGCCCAACTTCTCAGTACCACAAAACCTCTCCCAATGCCTCCGCCCCACATAATCAATGAAGGAGATGAGCACGAGAGTGGGAGTATAGGGCTACCACATATACCCTTTTTCTCTTGCGAGCTGTGTGGAGCACTGCCATGATAACCCGCGACAACGTTCTGATGACGAGACTTGGACAGAGGAGCAGTCAGAAGTAGAAATAGATTGTGAGTGCTGGCTGCTGGATCCCTCTTCAGAATACCTCCAGCTGGGGACCTGCAATCTGTGGATCAGGCTCCCCAAGCGGAGGGAGTGGCGCAGTTGTAGGAGAGGTGCAAGGGCCACATGAAATGGCCTGCCAGGCCAGATTTGGCCCGCAGGCCTTGTATTTGACACATGTGAGCTAGAGCTAGAATAGAGAGGAGGCCTGATCTTCTAGGAAGGTTTATTTGTATGGCAAGGCTTCCAGTTGTTTTTCATCTGATTAGGGAGGGGCTTGAAACTGACTACTTAGCCTTTGGGCAACGTTGGCTCCACTTGCCAGGAAAAACAAAAGTACCTTTGTTATTCATTGAAGCCCATAGCAGTTGTAATAATTTTGGATTTGGCCCCATAAAACAGTAGCTTTATCCTCTATCTTTTTAAAAGTAATGCATTTATTTATTTTGTTGTTAAATTTAAATAGTGGTTTTGTCCAAAAATCTTTTGCTTCCTGAAAACAAAACAACGCAGGATCAAATACCGGTTTTGTTTTTGTTTTCTTTTTTTGCCTTGCTTTTATTTCAGTCCAACTGCAACTGAAGCTTGCTATAGAAGTCTGGATGCTTACTTGCCAAGTTAAAGAGAAGCTGTGTTAGCCAGGATAATGTTCCTTCTACCAAAATTTCATATACAAGAAAAGAACTCTTAATAGAGTTGTTATGGCTGTGGAACAAGGGGATGACCTTTTCTGTAGTCTTTTGCATGTCACTAACTAAAGTTAGTGCCAAGAAAACACTATGACAGGATTGCCATAAACTAGATTTGACCTGAAGGCAGACAACAACATGGGATCTGTAGGCTGGCAGGTTGTTGCTTAAATTATCATTGGCAGCTTTTGATGACTGGTGGATACTAGCTACACAACACACTGTATTTATTGGGTAGAAACTTGTGAGAAACTGTTTGGAAACTAGGGCCATTTCTGCACTAAACTGTTATAGTGCTATTATTCCACTTTCAACTTCCTATGCAATCCTGGGGTCTGCAGTTTAGGGAGGGGCCCTCCCTAAAATGCAGACCCCAGGATTCCATTGGAAGTTGAAAGTGGAATAATAGCACTATAACAGTCTAGTGCAGCAATGGCCTAGATTGCAGGTAGCGAAGGAAAAAAAGTTTGTGTATGTGTGCATGTTTTCAAGCTAAATAGAAAAAAGCTCTGTGGGAGTGAGATAAGTTCAAAGCTGGTTATTGCTTTTGTTCGGGGGGAAACCCAGTGTGGCTTTACAAAGTTGCACTCTCTGGGTTTCTGCTTATCTCCTCATGTTCAGTTTGTACATCTGTCACAAATGTTATGTACACATGTTATAAAATAACCATTAAGTCTCATGTGTTAATGTTTTAAATGGTTTTATTGTATGTTGCCTAGGGGCCCTAGTGGGTTAAAGGGCAATAGATAAATTTTTTAAATCAAGGAATTAACCAATCAGTCTCACAACAAAACTGATACAGCCATCCCACTACTTTTTGACAATTTGTTTTTTGATGTTCCGCCCTTTCAGCCGTTGTAAATTATAGACATGTGCTGTTCTTTCGACACAAGGTCAACTCTTTTGTCAGATCTTCTCCTCTTGCCTTCTTCCTGTAGGGAACATGAGGAAATTATGGAAGCTCACCAAGCCTCCATAACACACACAGGTTTTGTACAATGCCAAGCGAGCCTCCATAATTCCCTCATGTTCCCTACAGGAAGAAGGCAAGGGGAAAAAAAACTGACAAAAGGCTGGGTTCTGCTTTTCAACCAGTTCTTTTTTTTTATATGTTTTTTATTAATTAGTTAAACTTACATAATACACAACACAATACATAATACATAATGAACATAGACTTACAAACCACTTATAACCATAAATTCTTAAAACTACTCTACAATTAAATCATAAGTGCTCCCCCCACCGGGACTATTAGAGATATAACTGTTTTCATTCCCTTCATGTGGTTCCATTTGCCTTCCAAAATTGTGATGATTCTTCTGTTGGTTTACTTCCTTTCCGTTTTATTAACACATAATCAATAAATTAACCCCAAGTATCTATAAAAATATCTCTTTTTAACTCCCCCTTCTTTACTTTAATATTACAAGTTAATTTATCCTTAATAGCAATATCCCATACTTCTTTATACCATTCATTTAAATGAGAGTCCCGCTCTGTTTTCCAGTTCTTAGCTATCCTCAGCCTGGCTGCAGTTAATAAAATAGAAATTAATTCTCTTGTTGGCCACTTACTTTGTTCCTTATCAAATAAAGATAACAAGGCTAACTGAGGATTTATCTCTAAATTTTGACCTTTTTTGTCTTAAATTAAATTAAATTTTGATCTTAAATTTTATCTCTAAATTTCCAATTCTTCTTTCTGACAGTGCTCTGCTTCATTACCTGTCAGATAGGTAGGAGGGTGCCTATATTTTACAAGGCAGTCCCTGAAACTTCTCACCACTTGGTAAAGTAAATGCAAAATGCTACATCTTACCAACGGTTGTAACAACAACGTTAAGCCTTAATCCCATGGACCAAGTTGCCCATAATTGCCATACCTGGCTGAACGGATCAGATTGGTGCTACAGTCTCACATGCTGTTCCTGGCCGTGTTTGACTACAGTACAATGTAACTTGTCTGAACTGCAAATATTATGGCACAACCCAGTTGTCCAGGCTCACTGCTTTCATATGAGTTGGTGCCTTCCTGACCTCAAATGAGGCACATCTGGGACTAATTTGGCTGCCATGTCTTTATGGCCCTCCAGCTTCCCTGGGGCTCCAGCAAAAT
Organism: Iguana delicatissima; assembly: GCA_948472985.1. Taxonomy (NCBI): domain Eukaryota; kingdom Metazoa; phylum Chordata; class Lepidosauria; order Squamata; family Iguanidae; genus Iguana; species Iguana delicatissima. The sequence goes on along the minus strand of CAOKZL010001543.1, from coordinate 99,445 downwards.
AAAGCAGGAAGAAGCTGCTGGTAGATTAATAAACAGGTTTTGCCCAGAACAATTGGATCGTACTTCACAGGAAAACAGCAGCCCACGTTCCTTTCGTTCGCTTTGCCCACCCACTAAGTTTGGAATCTTTGGGCCGATTGCCACATGCACGTTCATGAACTGATTCTTGCAACATGAAATTTTGATTTATACATCTGAATTAGCCATCCCAGAGCAAAACATACACATACACCCAACACGCAAAGGTTTTGTACAATACCAAATGTAATGCTTTAAAATTGTAAATTCACACATTCGGCCCTCAATTGTGTGTACAGTAACAGATTTCTTGACAAATTAAGTTGTTGAGAGATCAACCAACTTTTTCTTTCTGCTTAATTTGCAAGCAGCGTGGACTTCTTCTCTAACGCTGCTGCCACTGATAAACTCATTTCTCAGTCTTGTATGTATGCGTATATGTGCCTCCAAGTTGCCCATTGACTTATGGAGACCCTGTGAATTTCATAGGGTTTTCCTAGGCAAGGAATACTCAGAAGTGGCTTTGCCAGTTCTTTCCACTCTAGTCTGCTTTGGTCTCAAACCTCACCTAGAATACTGTGTCCAGTTCTGGCCACCATAGTTCAGGAAGGATGTTGACAAGCTGAAACATGACCAGAAGAGGGTGATCAAAATGGTAAAAGGCCTGGAAGCCATGGTCTATGAGGAGCGGCTTAGGGAGCTGGCTATGTTTAGTCTGGAGTGGAGAAAGTTAAGAGGGGACATGACAGCTATGCTTAAATATTTGAAGGGATGGAGGGAGCAAGCCTGTTTTCTGCTGCTCAAGAGACTAGGGCATGGAGCAATGGCTTCAAACTATAGAAAAAGAGATTCCACTCAATATTAGGAAGAACTTCCTGACAGTAAGAGCAGTTCAACAGTGGAATACGCTGCCTCAGAGTATGGTGGAAGCTCCTTCTTTGGAGGTTTTTAAACAGAGGCTAGATGGCCATCTGTCAGGAATGCTTTGATGGTATATTCCTGCATGGGAGGGGGTTAGATTTGATGGCCCTTGTTGTCTCTTCCAACTCCATGATTCTAAGATAGCCTATGGCACCTGGTATTCCTTGGCAGTGTCCCATCCAAGTGGTAACCAGGACAGTATTTGCTTAGTTTCCAAGATCAGACAGATCTGGTACCATTAGGATATTTAGGTTTCTTTGCTTGTTTATTAACCTGTCCTGGTGTTTATGGACAGGTCTTAGCTTAACAGAAGAACCCATTGCTGACACACAAAATCTCTCTATTTCAATATCTTGCATCTCCAGACAGGGGCTGAGAAAGAGGCCTGTGAAATGTTGCCCTTCTCTGTACTCAGTGATACTGAGCTAGAGGGTAAACTAATCTGGCATAGTATAAGGATGATATTGCAGGAGGCAAATAAATTGGAATTACAGCAGGATAATGGCATCTTGAGAGCCACTGTGGACTAGTGATTTGAGCATTGGACTACAACCGTGGGACCCAGGCCATTTCCGCACTAGACTGTTATAGTGTTATAGTGCTATTATTCCACTTTCAACATCCTGGGGTTTGCAGTTTAGGGAGGGGCCTAAACGGAAATGGCCCAGGGTTCCATTCCCTGCTTGGCCACAGAAACCCAGTGGGTTCATCACACACTCTGAGCCCCCCAAAAATCCCATGATAGGTTTGCCTTAGGATTCTCATAAGTCAGAAAAGACTTGAAGGCACACAGAAAAAGCAGCAATAGGATCTTTGGCTGGGACTTACCACGTGACCACAATTCTCCTGATGGGACACCATTTGAAAATTATGTCTTTTGTTAACACTAAAATTCCATTTACGACCTTCCTTGTAAAAGAAAAGTTTTCCAAATGGTCTCCCACCAAGAGAACAACATAAGAGGAATGAGGTCACGTGACGAGTTCCAGCCAAAGATACTATTATCCTGCTGCATGGGTAATAAGTTCTTAAGACATAGATCCTATCTGGTCTTTATGCTACCCTGGGCCAGACAGATCCTACCAGTCCTACCATTGGGCAACATGACACAAACACTCTAGACATATGCTCCATCTGGAGGACTGAAATGTATTTGCCATTTATCTACTCATATATGTATGTATGTGTGTGTGTGTATACTTTCACTTATGGTGACCTAAGAAATTTCACTTTTTTTAAAGGCAAGGAATACTCAGGAGTTGTTAACCATTGTTTCTTCTAAAATATAGCATACAACACCTGGATTTCTTCTGCAGTCTCTCACCCAAGCAGAGAGCCAACGTGGTGTAGAGGCCTGAGCTTTAAACTGCAGTTGGCCCTCCACATTTGTGGTTTTCACTTTCACGTGCTTGATTATTTGCAAGTTTATCCAACCCCCGCTGTCCCCACTTCAAGCATTTCTTTCCCAAGGGGACCTTCCCTCCTGGTGGCTCCGATCAGGCCACGCAGCCCTTTATAAACCTGCCTCTGGTCCTCTTCCTCCTCCACCAGCCACTGCCTGAGCAGCTAAGGGCGACTCAGCACCATGAACCCTTTTCCAATGCTCTCACATACCCAAAGAAGGAGATGGGTGAGAGAGGAAGTATAAGGCCACCATGCCAACCCAGCCCTTTCCCTGACCTGGTTTGGACTTGTGTGCCTGGTCTCCTTACCATGCCTTCCCCTCCTTCCTACAGACACACAAAACATTTTGATATTTGCAGTTTTTCCACTTTTGCGGGGGCCCTGTGCCTCTAACCCTAGTGAATGTGGAGGGCCAACTGTGCAGCTCTAGTGAACAAGTTTCGAATCCCCACGCAGCGATGGGAACCCACTGAGTGACCCTGGACAAGCTCCACTCTCTCAGCCCTGGAAAAGGGGCAACGGCAAACGCCCTCTGAAGAAATCTTGCCAGAACTCCCCCGCCTCCATAATAGATTCACCTCGGTGCTGTGGTTGTTGTTGCTGCTGTTGTTGTGTGCCAAGCAAGTCACTCCTGACTTCTGGAAACCTTGAAGCATACCAATCACGGGTTTCTGGGGACTGAGAGTATGTGACACACCCAAATTCACCCAGTGGGTTTCCATGGCCGAATGGGAATCGAACCCTGCTCTCTAGGGTCACAATCCAATGCTCAGACCACCACACTGCACTGGTTCTCACACATATACCACATTCTAATGTAAAGGAAAAGTCATTTTGTACATATCTAACAGCTCCAATCAAGCACCATCTTAACTCTGCATGCCATGCTCTCATCCCATAACTTGCCTTCTAATGATTTGTTCTTGTTGTGTGCCTTCCTTTCCGACTTATGATGACCCTAAAGTGAACCTATCACAGGTTTTTCTGGGGACTGAGAGTATGTGATGTGCTTATAATTCACCTCAGCTAGCAAAAAAATCTTGGTCTGTCTCTGAACCGCGAGCCATACAGCACTCCCAGAAACCTACTGCTGAGCAGTTTAAATCGTCGTAGATTCTGCTATTTAATTCAGCTTTCTTTAGGACCGTGGAGAAATCTGGGGGGTGGTGGTATTTGATCCCCTGCAGAGCATGAACAGACCGACAAGTTATGCTCTGAACAACTGTATTGATCTAAGAAACAGCGAAATAAAAGTTTGAGAGAACTAGGTAAGCAGAAAAAGAGAGGTTTTGGATTCTGGTGGAGATCTCAGCATGCTGTCTAGATGAACCTTCTTCGCAGAACAACCGAAGGGTGTAAGAAAAGGAGACAAAAGGCAGCTGGGCTCTCTAAACAGGAAGACTTTTAAACATCCAGCTTTTTTTTTCTCCCTCTTGAAAATGCTGCAATAGTTACCACAATGAATTGTACTAAGCTCAGGCTCCAGATCAACACCAGCATCTTCTTCTTGGGATGCAAACAAAAAAGAACCCACTGGAGAAAGTGAAGATTCAGAAAGTGGTGAGGAAAGGCTTGGATGAACAAAGTGCCCCTTCCCCTTTCAGTCCTTGTTTCTTTTTTCTTGCTTCTTATCATGGAAGGAAATGAGTGCTGCCTGGAAGTGAGTTTTGCAGCTGCCAAATTGGTTTCCTCTCAGGGGGTTGTGTCCCTCAGGAGTTTTCTTTCTCCCCCCTGCAACAATGTGAACGGCCCTGAGCACATAAGGCAAAGCCCTGCATTTTACTGGTGCACATTTTTAAGTTTTGGACAAAGCCTGGGTTTAAAGAGGTAAAATTTTTCGGATGCTCCTCTGAAAGGCGAAAGGGGGGTGCGTGTTGGCTGGTTTGGCTGCTCTCCAAGGACGGCTGCCCCCAATCAGCAACAGAAGATCACCCCTTGGGACTTGCCAATGAAGTAAGTAAAACTCCTGCGTGTGTGTGTGTGTGTGTGTGTTGCATCTAACAATTTTAAAATCAAGAGAGATTGCTTAAGAGGAAACACAAAAGTTGCGCCCTATGTGAGAGATGTGGGGTAGCTGTGCAGTCCTTGGGTTTTTCTTTTTTAATTGTAGCAGAATGAACAGCATAAAACTGTACCTATTAGGAGGCCAGAGAAATGCAAATTTTTATTAACTTGGGGGTGAGGTTAATGCTGTTGGGATAGGAGCAGGGCATGAGAGGGGTCCCCTGCACCTTTAGGATAGGCGCTTCTTTTCCTTTCTGGGATCTCCACAAAGGCTGCCTTGAATGGAGAACTGTATTGCTGCGGGGCAGGGAACTATTTCTGGAGGAAGAAGATCACAGAATCCTAGAAACAGACAACTGAAAGAGACCACAACAGCCATCGAGTCCAACCCCCTGCCAGGCAGGAACAAACACTCAAAGCCCCCCCAGCTCAGCAATTTTTATTTAATTTATATATTCGAGGGGGTGCATAGTGAGTATCTAGCTCACCCTTTTGCACCGTGAACTTCCTGTATGGGTTGTAGACCCCCCATTTATCCCCATAAAAGGCTCTGGAAGCAGCCTTCCAGAGGGGTGGTGAGGCGGCAGAAGGCCATTGTGTTCCCGCTCCCTCACTTGCGGGGAGCAACTTGTCCCTAGCAGGAAGGCAGGAGACTGGCTGGAAGAGGCACTAAATAGGGGGTCTAAGCCCCCTGAAAGAGGGGGGCTGAAAGAGGGATCAATGGGGGGTCTACAGCCCATGCGGGAAGTTCATGGTGCGTGTGTGGCGGGACGAGGCGGCTTGCCTCAGGAGAGTTGCGTCCAAGCGCTTGGATGAGAGAAAGCGACCAAAAATGCCAGCGTGGGGGGACGGTCGTGAGGCGCAGCTTGGAAACGCCGCTGGGGGGGAGGGCAGCCCTAAATCCTCCAGCCACCATGGCCCTAGGGTACTCTGGAAACTGGAAGTAACTTTTCCAAACTCAGCGCGGCGGGGGGCAGGAGGACCTTTGTGGGAAGCGCCTGTACAAGGCACCGCGAGGGGAAAGAAAAAAACTGGGAATGTCTATCATTCGTTGTTGTTCGCCTCGAAAGGAAGGAAGCAGGAGAGACGTGGGGGCTGGGGGCGTCGCTTTCCCCCACGTACTCCCTGCAGGCTGAGGCGAGTCCTCTTCGGGGGCTGCGCAAATTTCTCTGGCGGAGGGTTACGCACAACTCCCGCGGGGGACGCTTCTGTTTCTCTCCCCTTCTCTCCTTTCATCCCTTCCGGGGGAGCGAGAGGGAGGCTGGGGGTCGGTCTCCCCTCCCGGGCAAGGCGAGGGGCGCCGCGGCCCAGCCGGACGCGGGGCGCGAGGAGGAGGCGGCGGCGGCGGCGCGACAGACGCGGCGCAGACACGGGGGCAGGGCGGAGACTGCCCGCCTTTCCTGGCGGAGGCGAGGCTCCTCTTGGCCGCCCCCCGGTTTCCCCGCCCTTGCTCGAGGGGCGGGGGCCGGTTTCTCCCGCCTACTTTGGGGAGGCGAGTGGCCTGGAAGCCGGAGGTGGAGCGCTGCCAAGGCAGGCCCTTTTTGTGGGAGCCTCGGCTTCGCCAGCGCCCCCGTGAAATGTTTCGTCTTGGAAAGTACTGTCATGTTCAGCTCTGAAGATGTTTCCAAATCTGAGGTGGAGGCCTTAAACGGCTGTCCCCTTGTTGCCTTTAATTGTTGCTAACTGCCCTCAGGTAGACATGGGGACCGGTGTGATGCAGTGCCTAGGATTCTGGGAGACCCGGGTTCAGATTCCCACTTGGCCAGGGAAACCCACCGGTGGCCTTCTCCAAGGCCATTTCTGCACTACACTCTCATGGCGCGATTATTCCACTCCTTAAACTGCAAACCCCAGGAGTCCATAGGATGTTGGTGGGATGATGGTGCTATAAGAGTGTAGTGCAGAAATGGCCCACATCACACTCTCTCAGCCTCAGGGAAAAGCAATGGCAATTGAATTAAGTCTTGACCCTTCTTCCATATATTAAGTTTACATGACAAGATGAAGAGTAATCTCTCAGTCCAGAATAGGGCGGTCAGTCCTATTTCAGCTCTCGTTAACAAAAAGTTATGAAAGCTAAAGCCTGTGTAATCTACAAGGAGGAGAGACAGCATCACATAGTGGTTCAAGTGTTAGACTGCGGCTCTGGAGACCTGGGTTTGAATCCTTGAATCAACCATGGAAAATCATTGGGTGACCTTGGCCAAGTCACATTCTCTCATCCTCAATGGTAGACAATGGCAAACCTGCTCTGAACCAAGCTTGCCAAGAATACCCTGTGATAGGTTCACCTTAAGGTTGCTCTAAATTGGAAAAGACAGACAACAACAATAAATGGAGGACCTCCAGGTATCCGTGTCATGAACAGCCCTGCTCTGGTCTTGCATATTCAGGACTCTGGCTTCCTTAATTGAGTCTATTTACTTGGAATGCCGTCTTCCACTTTTCCTACTACCTTTCATCTTACCATTATTGTCTTCTAAGTCGTGTCTTCTCATGGTATGTCCAAAGTAGGACAGTCTCAGTTCAGTCTTCCTGGCTTATAGACAAGAGTTCAGGCTTGATTTGTTTCTGGACCCTCTCATCTTTTTGGCAGCCCATGCTATCTGCAGAACTCTCTTCTAGTACCATATTTCAGTTGAGCTGATTCTCTTCTAGGTTATGTATTTGGGAGGTGGCACTGGTTGGAGTGGTGAGATTAGTCATCTTAAGTCTCTTGGAGTGAAAACTAGAGATGACTCCTGTACGATGACTCGTGTACTTTGAATGGTTGTAGAGAAGAGGAGATTTCTACAGGTGTTCCTTGCTACCTGTTTGTGTAGCCAGCAACACCTGATTAAATTCTCTCGTCTACAAAATCCTTAAAGGTACAGGAGCCATGTCTCCTTCTCAATCTGGCAACAAAAAACATGGAAAAGCCATGTGGCACCTTAAAAACCTTAAACAGTTTTATTTGACATAAGCTTTCGTGGATTGTAACCCATACATTTAGGTGTAAATACCTGACAGAAGTGGGCCTCAACTTATGTTAAAAAAAAAAATTCTTTGAAATACCACGAGACATTTCTGTCTTTGGCCTAATCATGGCTCAGTGTAACTTCTGAATAGCTACTTTATTTATTTATATCCCACATTTCTCCCAGGGCAGATTATAAGGTAGTTTACAACATAAAACAATGTTGTTAAAAGCCAAAAAGTAAAAACATTAAAGAGCAGTTTAAAAACAGTACTAACCTATTCTATTAAAGTCAAACAGTAAATTAAAACATTCAAAAACAGGAAGAATGGTGGTAGTGGGGAATTCATTACATTTTGCAGCAGTCAATTAATGATTAAAAGCTTGTCTCAAACAGAAGGCCTTTTGTGTGCTGGCAGAAAGATGTGGGGAGTTCCATCACCTAGGAGCAGCTGCAGAGAAGGTGTAGTTGATAGTGTGGTGGTGGGTTTGGGAACTTAGGTTCTTGGACAAGTCACAGTCTCAGACTCTCTCAGCCTAACCCACTTCACAGGGTTGTTGTGAAGATAAAATGGGTGGAATACACATGCTATAGAAATGGTTCTGAATCATAGAATCATAGAGCTGGAAGAGACCACAAGGGCCATTGTGTCCAACCCCATTCTGCCATGCAGGAATACACCATCAAAGCATTCCCAACAGATGGCTGTCCAGCCTCTGTTTAAAAATCTCCAAAGGAGATCACTACTCTTACCGTCAGAAAGTCTCCAAAGAAGGAGATTCCACCACACTTTCATACTGTTAGGATGTTCCTCCTAATGCTTAGATGGAATCTCTTTTCTTGAAGTTTGAAGCAAACCCATTTGTAGCATGTGTTTATTAGTGCCTGCACATGGACAAAGACAACTCTGATGTTGGTTTGCAAAAACAATAGCTGGATCTACAATCTTATAACTGCTGAGGATTCATGTTTATAGCCATCAACAGCAAAGCAGGACCCTCAAAACCTACAGTTTCAGCCTGGAAGTGCCTGAGCTGAAGGGTTTCCGAAACACTGGAGACTGGGGTATTGGGAAATTATGTCTGCAGTACTCCCCTGTTCAGAGGGTACCTTGAGACAAAACAGTTGGAGCAGGATCTGAAAGTTTTCTCCAGCTGCTTGCTCTCAATGTGCCTGCGATGGGGAGAGCATTGCAGATATTTCCCAGTACCTTGAACTGCAGAGCCTGGTTTACCCTTTGGTTGGGACGCTACCAGGATGAAATGGTAGGTTTCTGCAGGGTGGCATTGTTAGATGGGACAATGATGGAACTCCATCATTGTAGTTATGTCTGGTAATATAGGATCTTGATCATTATTCAGTTATGCCTATAGTTTCAGATGCGTTTATGTGTGAAAGAGCTAATACCTGAGAGAATAAGAGATAGTTTAGTTATAAAGATTTTTTTTTAATTACATGCATACATTTCTGACTACAAATTATGCTGTAGATTGTTCTCTATTAAACAGAAAGGAAGTGTGTGTAAGTACTGTAAGTTAAGTACATAAATACGCAAGAGCAGTGTAAATGGTCTTGGGCTTTTTTCTGTCCATGTGGCCCCTTCCGCATGCTTTATTTGTACTTAATCTTGACTTCAGTGGAGCCCAGCTATGCCAGTGGTCGTCAGTTCCCATAACCAAAATAATTTTTTAAAAAAGAAGAAAAGAAAGGGAAAGAAAGAAAGAAAAAGATAGATAGATAGATAGATAGATAGATAGATAGATAGATAGATAGATAAGTAACAACTTGGCACCCATATCCAAAATTTGATGGCTGAGGCAGCCTTCTCTCTCTTCCTAATGGTAGATACTGTCTTGATGAGAGTAGTTCACTCTAGTGGTAATAAGTAAAGATTGCACCATGGGACTGCTGTATGATGGAGGGAGGACATAAATAATCCTTTCTGCTTCTTCTTCGCTTTGTCTTGGCTTTTGGAAGGGTAGATTCCGTATACTTGGGCAGTGAGATCAGATTGCCTTTTCCCAACACCCACAACAAGTGGTAGCATTGCTGTGGAAGAATTTGTTCATTTGTAAAAAGAGCACATACATGTAGCAGCTAAGCCAACTGTCACTTACTAGTCATGTATTGTAGTCTAGCCGGTGATTCCCCAATCCTTACTAGCATTATTTTGTACCATTATTATTGGCTTTCCCAGAAACAAAACCTGCAAGAGAAGGTTTAAAGGTGATATGATAGGTATGTTTAAATATTTGAAGGGATGTTATAGGGAGGATGGAGCAAGCCTGTTTTCTGCTGCTCCAGAGACTAGGATACAGAGCAATGGCTTCAAACTTCAGGAAAAGGCATTCCATCTAAACCTTAGGAAGAACTTTTTGATGGTAAGAGCGGACTAACAGTGGAATATGATGACTTGGAGTGCTGTGGAGTCTCTTTCTTCGGAGGTCTTTGAACAGGGACTTGGTGGTCATCTGTTGGGAGTGCTTTGACAGTGTATTCCTGCATGGCAGGGGGTTGGACTCAGTGGCCCATGTGGTCTCTTCCAACTCTACAATTCTATGATTCTAATTTCTTGAACTCCTGATGGGTAGGCATATTATTGATTGACTCTGTATTCATCTTTCTGTGTCAGAAGGTGCAGAGGTTGGGTATGTTTCTGTTTTGGAATACTCCACCAAGAATCTCCCAGCCAGCATGGCCACTGGGATGGGATGGTACAGCTTTCTGTAGTAATTCTGTCTCACTGTGAAGCTAGTCCCTCAGGCAGCCTTTTGCAGACCGAAGTGGAGCTGGATGGCGTTCTCCAGGTGTTCTGGCTCAGGTAGAGAGCTGTACTGCAAAAGTGGTTTTGCATGTGTGTTTCCATTTTCTAATGTGAAGCAGCTTTGTACCCTCTTAGCCCACATATTCTTAGCATCCTTAACTTTTCTTCCACTGCTCTTTTTAGGCTGAGCCAAGGAATTCCAGACGTTTTGAAACCTTTATTTCTTTTTTTGTCTTTTTTTTTAAAGCAGAATAAATGTATGCAGATTTCAGATAGGCATAACATTTTCAATTTCTATTCTAGTCACAGAATTTGATTTTATTTGGCACAAAGTTCAGAGTGTCTGTTTTTCATTGGAATTACATTGGCTAGAGCCAAAATCATTTATCTTCCCTGATTAGCAACCAGTATTTGTAGAAAGGTGATCAAGCAAAAAATACAGAAGAAATGCCAGATGATTCTATAAACTCTTAATCATTGCTGTACCCTTCTGTCTCTCCCTTCCAGATGTTGGTGTGACATGTGGGTGGGGCTTTTCGTAGTAGGAATTCACAGATTTCACATTGTTTTGCTGCGGAACACTGGAGTGGAAACACAGTTCTTGTATCCCTCAGAATTTGTTTTCCCCAACTTATCAGACAGGTTAGGGACTGTTGCACTGTCAGAAAACGGAATTGGTTGAAAAGCAGAACCCATGTACTAGGGATCATGAAGGGATTTATGGAGGCTCACTTGGGATTGGCTGCATATGTGCTGCTTGCAAAATCTCTCAGCTGGCTTGGCACCTTTCCCCCCACCCTCAGCTCACTTTGCAAGCGGTTCTAAGCGAGCCTCTATAGGCAAGAAAAACTGATGAAAGAATGGAATCCCCATCAAATTACCTTAACTTGGAAGCATCAAAAGACCAAGTTGTCACATAACGGGACATTGAAAGATGGAAGTTTCCTGTATCTGCAAACAGAAATCTGCAAACAGGAGTGCAAATGAAAACGAAGCATCTCGAAAAATGTGTAAAAGCATGGTGTCAATTAAAAACTAAAGTGAATGCTTTGGAAAATGGGATAAACTTGGCCTGCCATCTTGATACATTAATGAAGATGTCAAGCAAACCTCCCCTGGGAGAAAGCCCAAAAAATAGGGTGCTGCAAAAAAGAAGTTCCTCTTTTTAGTAGTCACTTGTCCAGCTTTAGATGGTGGGCCAGTTAAGCAAAGCAACTGAGTTGCAGATTTTAGATGAGAGATGGATTATTTCGGAAGAAGGAGGCTCTTGTTATATTGCAGGCCTGGACTGTTTCACACTGTTAAGAACCAGCACCTTGAATGATGGAAAGCAAAAATAACACCACCTGTTAAAGCAAAAAAAAAAAAAAAAAAAATTGAGTCAGTTTCATTCTTTGAGAACTGGAGGAAAATAGTTATTTCAATGGTCCCAGGTCAACAGTTTGACTGCAGTGTTTTGAACAATATTTTGGAAATTTTCAAAGGCCAGTCAGATAGTGTAACACAATTGCATGCATAATTAGTTTAGAAATATCATCCCATTTGATTCTCATACTTTTCTTTCCCTTCTTTTTTTGTAGAAACAACTACTTCCCTCCTGTTTGTTCGCACCAAAGATGACAGCTGAATTTGGCTCAATGCAGCTCATTCTTGCAAGATCTACTCCTGTTCCTTGTGTGGCTTGGAGCACATGATCTTCCTTATACCCAGCCTCTGCCTCATGGTGGAACCTGCAGAATGGGGAGCAGTAGTTCAGCACTGAAGATTTGCACTGAACACCAGGGAGGCATCAACTGGCTCAGCCTCAGTCCAGACGGTCAGTGGCTACTGACAGGCAGTGAAGATGGCACTGCACGGCTTTGGAGCACTGCTGATAGTCAGTGCCGGGCACATTTTCAAGGTATGGATGATATAACCTTTGCCACCGATCTGATACTGGGATACAGACCATTCCAAACTTTAATCAAATGGTACCGATGTCTGTATGGCTACGGTTGTTGTGTGTCTTCAAGTTGTTTCCGATTTATGGCAACCTATCACACGGTTTTCTTGGCAAGATTTGTTCAGAAGGGGATTGTCTTCGCTTTCCTCTGAGGCTGAGAGTGTGTGACTTGCCCAAGGTCACCTAGTGAATTTTCATGGCTGAGTGGGAAATTGAACACTGGTTTCCAGGGTCATCATCCAACACTCCAAACCACTACACCACACTGACTCTCCATATGACTATGGTGGCCTTCTCATATGTTCTTTGACACTGATCTTGTTCAGTTGTATTTTGGCTGCCGTGTCAAAGTCCTAAGTGTCCCAAGAACCTGTAGAACTTCATTCTAGTTTCCTTCTTTCTAGAATTCCCTTAGGATGCCTTAAACATCCATGATTCAGAAATTGGGAATGGATGGGTTGAGAAGATAGAGATATGCTGATAAATTAGGAAGCACCTAAAGATACCAGTTGCAATACAGAATTTGGGTGTACCTTCTAATAAAATCCACGATACCTTTGTAAAGAAAGGTGTAAGGAGGGGGAATCAATCAAGAAAAGCCCAAATGAAAAGCAGTCTTAAAGAGATACTTGACTATAATTTATTAATTAAAATTTTATTGTCACTAATGTGCTTTCAGCTGTATTCCAACCCACGGTTACCCAGTCAGGGTTTTCTTGGCAAGGTTTATTCAGAGGGGATTTGCCATTCTAAGGCTGAGTGTGACTTGTCCAAGGGCATCCAGTGGGTTTCCATAGCTGAGCCAGGATATTGCTTTGTCTTATACAATAAGCTGTATGGATTTTTAAAAAATAATTACTGGGTATATTTATCAATAAAATTTAATAATAATAATAATAAAAAAGAAAGTGGTACATAGTAGATACTGACAAATATTTATGCAGGAATATGAAACTGTATGGCTGGAATCCTACTTGTTAGAATAACCAAAATAACCATAATAAATTCACTGAATCAATTGCTGAATGCTCATTTGACACATAGGTAAATCCAGTTGATTCAATGGCTCTACTCTAGTTAGAACTAACAGTAGGATTTAGACCCATGTGAACTATTTATGCTTGAGGAACTCCACTTCTGACTGTGAATGGCTGAAAAAGCACAACCATGTGTGAGTGTGTGAGAGTGTGAGAGAGGGAGACAGGGAGACAACAAAAGGATTCCAGCCTGAGTTAACTTTTTAATGTATACGTCCCCTCTCTCAGTTCTTTCTTTCAGTTCCGTGACAATCATAAAACTTAACACTTAAGGTATAATCCATTTTTCCTTTTGATACATTTAAAAACTCAGATCCCACTGTGTTGTTGCCGCTGATTTGTACTTATCATTTTTAGTTCTGTATATTATTCCTAGGGCACGAAAGCTATATCACCTTTTGCCATTTAGAAAATGAAGTCGCCTTCACATGCAGTGCTGACCATACAATTAGGAAGTGGGATGTGATGACAGGTCAGTGTCTGGCTGTTTATCGAGGACACACATCAATTGTGAACAGGTAGGTTGGTTTAGGTTACAGTAGATCCCCGCACAAAAATTATCCCCATCGGATTTCTTTTCAGGCTTCTCTACCATTTATTTTATTGTTAAATCTAGCAGTTTCCCTCCTGTGTTTATACTACACAGATGAATTGTCATAGATTTGTGTTATGAGTGCTCTTGGCTGCAGGATTAGTTAGGAGCAAATGCTGACGCAGCTGTATTCTGGGGACAAGAGACCAGCAGGAAAGCAAGGAGGAACTGAACTGAATCCATTGCTGGGAAAGAAATTCCAGGCGGGAGGCTGGCGGTGAGGGGCAGGAACCCAGCTCATTTGGTAACAGATGGACCTGATAAAGAGATTTGAAAAGCACTGTGTTAAGATTTCCTCTTGGTAGTAAAAAGATTCTTCTAAGACTTTGTGTAGAGTTGGATTTCTGCTTTATTGTTGATTAGCCCAGAGAAGCTTAAACCCAGACCTTGTTATATTAAATGTACCCTTTATGTCTAAGCGGTAGATGGTAATTTCTTGATGTCTTCTGCCAAATAGATATGGGTGACGATTGTCACATGGTGGCCACTCACATTTTATCTGCAGTGTTGGGCTATGCAGCATGTTGAATGTTATCACACTTGGAATTGTAAGACTCTTCTTTGATAAGCTCTCCATGTGATTACACCACAGTGAGTTTACAAATAACCACTATGTGTATGCCTGACTGAAACTTTTGTTGTTTGCTTACAAGGTTAAGACCTGGTTTTTTTTCCTCCAGAGTTTATTCTGTTCCTCTTTGTATTACCCTGGAAAATAGGAGAAGTCCTGAAAGAACCAGTTCAATAATTACATGGAATACCAAGTCTGATTCTGAATATCATTGTTCATTTAAAAAACTTGAAAGGAAAGCTGCAAAAATGATCAAGACTGCAGTTCTGTAAACAGTTGCTTGAGTTCCATTTAATTCATTTGGAAGTAAACCTGAGGACTGTTGTGCAAGTGGTTTAAAAGCAGAGTTTGGAAAAAATTTTGGGGTGGGGATTTTTTGGGACCCCCTTCTAAGCTTGGTGCATGCACATGCATGCATGTAGGGGTGCAATATTTAGGTATTTAAAATAATCTCAGAAAATGGGCATGTCTGATTACCTTCATCACTACCATGGTCTTAGATCAAGAAACAATGGTTTGGGGTTATGCAGGGTGGAATCAGGATAACCATTACAATGAAAAAGTTCTTGTAAAGTGTAAAATCAATTTGACGGTGAAACACTTCCATGAGGAAACTGAACATCTGCTTCCTTAGAGGTTTCCATAATCTATTGAAGGGGGTGGTGGGCATGCTTTAGCTATTGGTCGTCTTCCCCTTTATTTCAACAAGGACATTAAGGGGACATTTTGATATGTAGCTCTTCTTTTTAAAATTTTAAACAGGATCCTGGTTTCAAAAGATTACCTTTTCAGTGGCTCCTATGATAGGACGGCACGTTGCTGGAGTGTAGATAAGGAGAAGCCAATCCAGGAATTTCGGGGCCACCGGAACTGCGTTCTGACATTGGCCCTTTACTCCTCCAAGGATGTTCTTGAAGACTCAGAAGAGGAAGAACTGGAAGAGGAGAAAATGAGCAGGGACTTCCTGGTGACAGGGAGCACGGATTGCACTGTCAAAGTCTGGTGGGTGTCTAGTGGGCGCTGCCACCAGACCTTGCTGGGACACACTGGGGCCATTTTGTGCCTTATACTTGATGCTCCAAATAGGGAGCTCTTTTCGGGCAGCACTGATTACACCATTCGGACATGGAACATTGTGACTGGTGAGCAGCTAAGAGTGTTCAAAGAGCACCAAGGATCTGTTATTTGCCTAGAGGTAAGAGATCAATCATTTTCATACCAGAGATCTTGGAATATTACTGTTTTGGATTACAACTCTAGAATCCTACATCCATTGTGACTCACAGACCATGCTAGCTGGTGTATGCTGGAAGTTATAGACCAACCTGCCAAACCTTTCCAAGCTCTAGTTTATACCAGGAGTGGGCAAATGTAGCCATGCTCATTTTCGCAGCCTGCAGGAACCACTGTAAAAAAAATTAAAAATGGTGGCTCATGCTCCTGAAAGTGAGATTTACTTTTAAATCACAGCATATTCCCAATGACTTTTGTAGGCAGAAAAAAAGATTCAACAAAAGTAAACAGAACTGGACTTTTAACTATTTATGGTTTCTGGAGAGGATGATGTTGTAGACCTCAGGATGACGGAGAGGAATTTGGCTAGCAGACCCTCTGAATTTACCCATACCCTCCAGGCATGCTTGGAACATGTAAACAACTGCCATTGTTAGGATGGCAAAACTGTAGAGGAAGCCAGTGTGGCTAAGGACCCACCATATGAAAAAGGCATCAGGCATCTGAGATGTTGGTTAATCCCTCCTAGAACGGACTTATTGAAACAGTTGCTGAATAGTGAGTCAATGTATAGGTAACTCCAAATTATTTGATGGCTCTGTTCTGATTGGGACTAACAATAGGATTTTGATGTATGTGAAATGGGGGTACTTTGTGGAATTTTGCTGTGCAGCTATGAACTGAATACATCTGTGACAAAATGGCAAAAAAAAAAAGGCATCTGCTTGTGTAAGGTAACTTACAAAGGTGCATGACACCAACAGGATTGTGGCTATAATGAGGCAGCCATCTAGGGCTTGCTGCAGACAGATGACCATTTTTCTGTCATCCATAAGCTCTGTACCAGGCAAGCATGTCCAGAAGGTGTGAGGGCTGTGATTCGAGTCTCACTGAATTCAATTGGGCTTACATTTGAATTGAATTAGAATTAAACTCTAAGGACTGATTCTAAATGGTGATGGCTAATTTGTCAGTTCCATATGTATGAATCAGTCCTCTGCTGATGGTTGGACCAATGCCCACAGACATGTGGAGAAAGTTTTTTTTTAAGTTAATGGTTTACATATAATATTATTGGAACAATTGACCACTCCAAGGCGAAAAGAACAAGCAGAATTGTGAGGGGAGGAGGTTTCAACTGAATGTGGATGGATCACATTGGTGTGAGCTATAGGCAGACAAATGTGCCAGAGAGCTCTGTTTCTCATGTTTTTGGTTCATGTGCAGAGGGGTGCTGAAATTGCCCTGAACAAATGCATATATGTAGAACATACTTCTCAAATGCTCCGGTATATTGGAGCATTTCTTCTCAAATTATTTGGAGGGTCAGATTGATGGGTTTTTTTGTCCCAGTGTTCCAGGAATGGCTACCATATTTACAGCTTTTTTGGAAACTCATCATGTGCTGGCCGCTGATGCCTTGTGGACTGACACTAGTCCTCAGACCACCACTCTAACACTGTCCTAGAGAGCTCTAATACTCACCATCTTGGAGAAGAGGCTTCTGTTTAGTGTCAGAACATAGGCTTCTCCTGTATATAGTGCCAAAGCTGATCCTTAACATCCCCAAATAAAAGGATCTCAGGTAGTCTTGGCATGTTGAGTTAGAGCAGTGGTTCTCAACCTGTGGGTCCCCAGATGTTTTTGGACTTCAGCTCCCAGAAGTCCTGAGCATTGACCATAGTGGCTGGGGCTTCTGGGAGCTGAAGTCCACAAACATCTGGAGACCCACAGGTTGAGAACCACTGGGTTACAAAGATGAGTGGGCTAGTTCAGTATAAAGCAACCTGATTACTATGAACAGACATGGGCGTGTAGGTGTCTATTTTTGTGTTCTTGATTAAAAGAGTGCATCATACACAGCTGAGCTCAGTTTTCACAGAACAGAGCTTTGACGTGGCTCTTGTTTATCATCTCAGGCCACTGATTGTAGGGATAAACTGATGTCTGATGTCTTGAAGGAAGGATGATAAAGGATGAAAGATAAGTTCAAGATGTGATTGACTGGCTTTATCACAAAGCAGTTTAACTGCGTTAGTCTAGCAAGCTGTTAGCCCATAAGGAATTGTTCCATGCACGAGGCTACACACAAGCCTGCTATAATAAGTAGATTCTTACCTTAGCAGCTTTTGCTATTGTGGCTGCTTCTCTTGTGGTGGAAATAATAAGTAGGTGCCGATTTAAATTTCCAAGAATGAATCAGTCATGTGAATACGGGCTAAATTGGTTATGCTAGCCAATGGGTAGAACATATCCTTTTTGTGCATGTGTAGCACAAGATGTAGTATTGGATGTTGTTGGCATGCAAATCTCAGCAGTCCTATCTGGTGTAGCTAGTGATGAGGAATGCTGGAATCCCAGTCCTATAACATCTCCAGACCTACATGTTTCCCGCCGCTGATGTATAGGTTATTTTCCCTTTCTTTGGGATATAAAGATACTCTAAGCACTAGTGAATTAAATGAGGCCAAATCCAGTTTAGTGGTATAAGGGATTCATACGTTCATGCTGGTTGCCTCTCAAGCTTAATCATCTGACAGAAACTATAATAGAGGGACTAATCATGGACCTGAATTCCTATTGATAGTCTCAACTAGATTAGGTCAGTGGAATCTATAGGATTTAGATAGGTGTAGATTCACCATTAAACACTTGATTCAGAAGAATGTACTCTACCAAAATGATTCAGGCCATTAACTACCTTGGCTTTGTGGTGGCAGTATGGGAATATCTCAGAAAAACTGGTATGTCTTCTCTGGAGATGTTTCTGGTTCAGCTCATAAACCTGAGGTGATGCAGAGCTACATTACCTGTAATACACTAGTTTCAGAGGGCATGACAGCAGCCTTTATTGGCAGCTGAATGTTTTGACAGTTTATATGCTTTTGGCATTATATGTACCCTTTAGCTGTAATTTTGCAAATATTTTAAGGGTCACTTTGCAGAGTTTTGGGACATTTTTCTTTTCTTATTCTTTAAAATGTGTTAAGATACATTAGAGAGCCAGTGTGATGTAGGGTTTGAGTGTTGCACTACAACCCTGGAGATTGGGGTTGTAATTCCCCCACTTGGCCATGGAAGCCCACTGAGTGACCTTGAGTGCTTCACACACACACACACACACACACACACACACACACACACTCAGAAGACCCCGAGATAGGTTCACCTTAGGATTGCCATAAGTCAAAAATGACTTGAAGGCACACAACAACAAAGGAATACGTTACTAATACACACACACCCTCATTGTTAACGTTAATGTGTTGCAAATTTTTAAAAGCTACCGATACTGGTAGGGTTTTAGGCACTTCCACTCAACATTTTTAAGCCGTGGTGCAGACATGCCCTACGAGGTCCAAGTCCAGTTGTACTCTCTGCTTTCCGTGATGTGCTGTGCTTTTCTCCAACAGCCGCTCTGTTGGGAAATTAGCCAGATTGAACAAAGCCTTTTCCTAAGCCAGCCAAGAAAACACAGCAACAAACCCATTGCCGCTTCTTCAAGTCACAGACGGATTATAATTGAGAATTGTATCTCCCCAGTCATTAAACAAACAAACAAACCCCCAGCAATTTGTTGACTTTTAGATACTTTTGGGAAAACTATGGTTAAACAGGATTCCCCTACACCTTATCTCCCCCCTGTGGTTCATAATTATGGGAAAAATAATCACTGCTCCTGTTGATAAAAGAGGTGCCAGTGTTTCTACTGAAAGGAATTAAAAGCATATTTTCAGTGACTGACCACTTTATTTTATCTTGACATAAATTAAGCAGTGATCTTGTATGGGCTATCCTGCAGCTTGCTTGGTATGTGTCTCATGATATAGGATACTTTGGCTGCAGTTGTTTTTCCATTCCATTAGCCAAATGAATGTTGTGGGAGGTTGCATAAAACATTTTTAAAATTTAAAATAATGGATCATTTCTGGGGAAATGCATTCCTTCATGGCGGATTGGGAGGAGTGGCTGTGGGGGAAACCCACAACACACTGAACCTTTGTAAATGAGAAAGTTAACCAGTGGCAGGGGGAGGATAGTGGAATCCATGCTCATTTTTTGCAGAGGAAAATTAAAACACAAATTGGTTGGAGAAAGTGATCGTGTAGATCTTTTATAATGGAATGTACAGCTTCTTAGAATATTGTAACTGTCTTTATTTTGAAATTGTTTCCTGTTAAGTATGTCTGCTCAAGGATTTACAGGCTTCCTCCGCTTATCTGACGGGTCAGGGGCCTGAGCACTGTCAGAAATCAAAATGGTAGAAAAGCAAAACCCATCTGCTATAGGGAACAGGAAGGACTTGTGACACTTGCGACTGACCACGTGTGCACACTGCTTGTAAAGTCTCACCACTGGCTTGGCACCTTTCCCTCTGCCCTGAGCTCACTTTGCAAACAGTGTACATGTGATCCCAAATGACCCTCCAAATGACCCTCCGTAAGGAAGAAGAGCTGATGGAAAGCCATTGTTTAATGCTTGCAATACAGATACCGTAAGTTCCATTAATTTGATTGTGGGACCTGCTCTTTCCATAGGCAAGAATTTTGGACCATGCATGCATGCATGGAAGTGGTCCCAGGCAAGCCTTTGTAGACAAGAAGAACTGACAAAAGAGCAGACCCCACATTGAATTAATGGAACTTGTCCTTAATTTGGAAGCATCAAAACAGTTTGTTGTCAGATAACAAGGTGCTGAAAGGCAGGGATTCCTGTGCTAATTTCTCAGTCTGAGCTTAATTGCCTTCTCCAGTCCCAGTTTATTCAGACCAGATGTGTGTTAACCCTGCCCCAGTGCTATTTACATTAGATGTCCAGACAAAGAATCTTCATATTTCTCTTTTCTGAGGAATCGATAACACTAGTGTCCTGCTTCTTAGCTTCCCCAGAGGCAATTGGATGGCCACTGTGGGAACAGAATGCTGGACTGGAGAGCATTTTGGTCTAATTCAGTATGGCTCCTTCCACGTATCTGACATTGAGCCTACGTTGTTACCTTGTCCATCCACATAATAAATGGTCTGACTATAGGAGTAGCTGTGTAACCTCCCAAAGTTCAGGCCTTAATAATAATAAGCATCTAGTAGAGCTTTTAGAGTTACTCAGAGTGATTCACATACATATTATTGGGAAAATCTGTAATGTAGCATGAAGGAACATGGGGCAGCTGTCTTGCTGAAGCTGAATGGGAGGCGACCAGGCAGTTCTGTTATCTACTTGAATTCCATGGAAGAAAAAAGGACAATTGAAGTAGTAATTGATTGAAGTAGTAAATAAATACCTTGCTGATAGGTTGGGGGAGTTTGTTCTGGGGAAGTTCCAGTTCTCAACTTGCTTAAGTTAATTATATTTTTTAACTCTTAAGAAGAATCTTGCACTGGCTGGAATAGCATAGAACCCTGTTCTTCTTGCTTTCAGCCAATTAATACTACTCAATCCAATTAATCCTATGGACTCAGAGCCAGGCAGTGGTAGGTAGTGTGGCTTGCTACTTGCCCCACTTTTCAGAGAGTCCCTAGGGCATTGTGTTACCTAGCCACACATACTACCCTAGTTCTTTTCCAATACTACTCAAAGTGGTGGTCTGTGGACCAATGCCAGTACCCTAGCCATCTTCTGGAGGGCCCTGAAGAGCTTCCAAGAAAGAAAGAAGGAAAGAAAGAACTGTAACCACAAATATGATGCTGGTTCCTGGCATGTTGGGGGGAAAAGAAATACCTATCCCTCACATCAAAAGACTTTATTTCACGGTACCCTACCTCTAAACTACTGCTGCTGCTTCTAATCAATTAATGCAACTTTTTTTCTGGACCAGTGGATCTGGAGGTAAAAAGGGACAGAGTTTCATTGGCTTTAGAGAATGTGCTCCTAGTTACACTAGGAGAATGAGTGTTATTTAGTCTGAGGTCTCAGAGCTATTTGTGGGCCTACTGGGAATTCCTCCTGTCTGCAGAACAAAAGATTAGAAACCTGCATTGCAGTTCTGAAGGCAGTGCAGCCTTTAGCATGCTATTATTGACTTAAATCCAGTTGCTAGCCCCAAATAGAGTAGACCTATTGAATGAATTGCTGAAAGGTGAGTCATCCTTTCCATAAAGTTCATTGCTTCAATAGTCTGTTTTAGGTGGGACTAGCAATTGGGTTTAGGCAATTGTTGCATCTTCTTTTTGCTCCTAGAGGAATCTGGGTCCAAGATAACAGTGTCTTCCAAAAATACTCTCTTATGAAAGTGCTTGTTTCTTCTCTTTTCCCTCTTAGCTGGTGAATCGATGTTTGTATTCAGGGAGTGCAGACAGGACAGTGAAATGCTGGTTGGCTGATACTGGGGAACGAATCCGAACATACAAGGCTCACAAGCACAGTGTCAGTACTTTGAAATACCATGCTGGGATATGTAAGTTCCAACTGATCTCCCTTTCTTGTTTTGCTTCTTCTCATCTTGTTGCTTACAAGGCACATTCTGCCTGTGTTCTAGTAGAAGGCACAGCTCTGTTTCACCAAACGTGTGAAATGGATCTTTGATAAGTTACAAAAGGACCTCCCCCAAATCTTGAAAGATAAAGCTAGTTCAGAGATGAGTAGAGAATAGCCCTGGTGCCACATGAGACCCCAGTCTCTTTTTGTGGTCCTTGATGCCTTCAGGCTTCCTTAGACACTCCTGTTTCTGGCCTCAAAAGGAGGAGAATTGCTGGAGCAGGGGAAGGATTCTCAGTTTACCTGTTTACATAGACTGCAGAACCCTCCACAGTGTTCAGTACTGAAAAAGAAATACCTATTTTTCAAAACTGGAAGTAGACATCTGGCCACTTTTGAGGGCTTTTTTTGTCCTTTCTTTCTTTCTTTCTTTCTTTCTTTCTTTCTTTCTTTCTTTCTTTCTTTCTTTCTTTTTCTTTCTTTCTGGCAAACTTTGCAGCCTCTGCAGGGTCCTTCTGATAGAAAACTGGCCCCTGGACATGGCACAGCTGCTTACCCTTGCTGTAGTTGAAGACCAGAAAGATGAAGAAAGGTTAAATGTCTTCATGTAGAATGTGAACCAGGGGACAGCTTTTCAAAATCTTGGGAGGCGGTCGACGATTTACAAGTTAATTTTTTAAATTTCTGTTTGTACCACCATTGTTTTTGGTCAAACCACTTTTCCAGGGCATTCGTAGCACTTTTATGTTGTATTGGAGAAATGGCAAAATTACTCTGAAGAACTATGATGAATACTGCAGCAAAGAAAAACATCATTCCACCAAAAATCATCCTGGAAGATTGTGCCCAGAAGTTGGAAGAATTATAGCTGGGCCAATGGTCTTGCTGGTTGATGAGTTCCATGGACCTATGGTCCACGGAAGTAATTTTCCAGGTTCAGCCTTGGCATAGCTACCATTAGGTAAAAGCTAAGAGGTAAAACATGGGTGGGTGAAGTGTAGCTAGTGGGGAGAAATACAGCCCTCAACTCCTTTTTGGTGACCTGCCCATGCCCAAGTACTTTGCAGAAGTTTCTCTTCCCAGAAGTATCAGTTTGGACAGCATTTATACTAACATAGATCCCAAAGTCATGTGTATATTGGATGCATAGCAGTGTACAGTGGGCCCTTGGTATCTGCTAGGGTTGTTTCCAAAACCCCCCATGGATACCAAAATTTGTGGATGCTCAAGTTCTGTTATGTACAATAATATAGTAAAATGGCATCCCTTATATAAAATGGCAAAATCAAAGTTTGCTTTTGGTTTTTTGTTTTGTTTTTGGAATATTTACAAGCTGTGGTTGGTTGAATCCATGGATACAGAATCTGTAAATATGGAGGGCCAACTGTACAGGACAGCTTCATATGATGTGTACACAAGATAGGTGCAATTTTGATACCTCTCTTGTATCAAAAATTTTCCTTCTTCTCTCTTGGCCTGGACATGCAGTTGAAAGTGAAAAGATGGCACATACTCAAATATTGTCTAAGATGAGCCAGCAAACTGTAGTGATTTACGTGTTGGATTAAGACTGTGAGAGAGTCTTAATTGGCCATGGAAACCCACCGAGTGACCTTAGGCAAGTCACACTCTCTCAGTCTCAAAGGAAGGCAAGGGCAAACCTTCTGTGAATAAACGTTGCCAAGAAAGCCCCATGATAGATTCACCTTAGTGTTGCCGTCAATTGGGAACAACTTGAAGGGACACCACAAGAATATTTTTGATTGGCTTACATTGATGTAACTCGTGGTTACACCAGTATGAGCATTTTTTTTCTAGTTTTGTGCAAGGAGGTATCCAGTACATTCTTGGGAAACACCTTTCTTCATGTGTGTAATGGCTGTCAGATAGCTTTCAGGCATATACCCACAGTGAGTCAGTTACCAGGGGATGGAAATGCATCCCAGCAACATCTGACTATAATTGTACAGTGAAGGAAAAAAGAACAAGGTTCACCCTCCCAGATTTCAAAAGGTCAAGGAGGACAAAGGCTGTTTCTTCTTCACCAGTTATGGAACAACAGTTGCATGGCCCCTGGGTGCAGCTCTACTTGCTACAACCAGTTGGCCATGAGGGTGCCATTGGGTGCTATTTCTTGCTGTCCACCTAGGAAAGAGGAGCAGCATTCTCCCTGCAGACCTCCAAGTTAAGTACAACGGCGAAGCTTTATGCTCCACCATTGCCAAATGGGATCTTGATTGGAATGTTGCTTATAAACTAAAGATAGGAGTGTGTCCTTAACTGCTTAAGTTGCAAATTTTGCTGGCTGTAGAAATTTTTAGTTATTTTCACAAGCTCTTGTCTAAAAACTGTCTTCAGTTAGGAGCGAACAAGAACATAGGAAGGCACCTTAGATTGAGGGTGGATCCACCTTATACAATTGTAGCAGTTTGGTCACACTTTAACTGCCATGCTCCATCCTCTGGGAACCTGGGATTTGTGGTTTGGTGGGGAGTACTTAGACCTCTGTGCTAGAGAGTTCCTCTAATGGTGCAGTTCAGAGGAATGGACTAGAGCCCTCTAGCAGAAAAATCCAAACTGATCATCAATACTACAAATCCCAGGATTCCCTGTGATGAAGCCACAGAAGTGGAAGTGGTTTCAAACTGCTCTAATTGTGTAGTGTTGGTACACCCTGAGTCAGGCACACCATTAATCTGTCTAGTTCAGTACTATCTTCACTCACTGCTGAATGTCTCCATGGCTTCAAACAAGAGTCTACAGCCTAAATCCTGTTGGTTAGTCTCACTTAGTAGACTCACTGAACAAGTTATCAGTTGACAAGTCAATAAATAAGTATATCTCACTGATCCAGTGGGAGACTAACAATAGGATTCAAGTCTACCTCTGTTTGGGGTTAATGAAATTCCATCATTACCTTGCTCACAAGGACAGCCTCCTGTATTTGTAGAACCTCATGATTATGAACTCTAATTTTCCAGGGCTTGTGTGCTTGCATGGAGACCCCCGCCCAGTCATACAGGGGTCTCTCTCTGCTTCAGCTCCCTTTTTCTTTTAAAATGTGAGCTGGAATACCTGTTGCCCATGCTGGCTTGGGAGCTCTGGAAGTTATCGACAAAAAAGCAACTTTCCCAAGTTCTGGTTCCATCCCTTGAAGTTCAGAGCCCTCTCTCTGCTGTCTGTGTAGCAAATATTTGGTACTTGTATTAGGCACAGTAGAGCAAGATTAGTGTAATACAGTGCACCCGCTTTACATGTGAGTCTTCAACTCCAGGAACCCCCTTGTAAAACAAAAAATGCAAGTGCTGCATCCCATTGTAGTCAATGGACACAGCATGAACACACTTGCGCCTATCTCTTCCATTGACTATAATGGGACATAACGTTTCACCTGACCTTGCTTTCATACAGGCAGAGGTCATGCCAGAAGAGGGCTCACTGAATGAGCTTATGGCTGCTGCCCGGCCAGCGAAGAATGGCTCACACTCTGATTTCTCACACCTTGAACCTTCTCCTGATGCTGCCATGCACATGCAAGGAAGGAAATGAGTGTGAGAGAGGGAATGTAAGACCACCATCCTGACCCACTCATTTTCCCTCTCCTTTGCTTGACCTGGTTTGGACCCTGGGTGTCTCTTCACCCCACCAGGCCTTGTCTCCTTTCACTCACACACACACACACACACACACACACATTTTATATTTGCAGTTTTTCCATTTTTATGAGAGCCCTGCATCCCTCACCCCAGTGAATGTGGAGGGCCAACTGTACAAGAAACTCTAAACATTAACTCTTACGTAGGGGGAAGCTAGCATCTATTTCTAGGATGCTGCCCCATGGCTGTTCCCTTCTCAGAAGGAAGGAAACAGAAAGACAAACTGCCTTCTTGATGAAGGTGGATGTGACTTCAACAGAGAAATAGGAAGCAATAGGTTTGAGTACAAAGACCAAAGGATGATAGAGAGAAGGATAAACTGTAGGCAATTTCTACCTTCCCGTTGTCCCATCTTGCACTCATGTTGAAAGTGTTTTTGCTTCCAAGAGTCCAGAATTGTGAGTCATTTGGGTCCGTTCCACAGAGCTCATTTCTAGGTGCTTTTTAAAACGTGGTTGATGAGAAGGTGCAGGCTTTGTGTGTGTGCTTAACTCTGTCTCACTTGACATTTGTCCCCTCTAAATATTCTCCTCCCAGTTTAATATATACATTAGAAACAATTACAAAGCGTAATTGCAAAATTCTGAGTAGTGGTTAAATGTTAAAACTTGTTTTTTTGTCTCTGCTTTTGCCTGAGCCTGCTCGGTGAATCAGTTTCCACACCCAGATTTGAAGACAGAAATAAATTAAATGGTATATTAGTATCATTGCTTGGAAAAATATAGCAGCAGTAAATCTGATAGTTGTGACACCGTTTCAGGCTGTTGGAAAGCAGTGGTGGTGACTGTGGTAGAGACGGGAAGGTGCTTTAATAACTGTTTGTCTTTTAAGTTGCTCAGTTGTGTTTGCCAGATCAGCCTGTAATATTTGGTGGAAACTGTAACTGAATACCTTTTCAAAGAACACAATGACCTGTGTCACTGAATGGAAAAGAACAACGCATTCCACATAAAAATGCCTCTTTGCGAAAGAGGTTACGATTAAAGATGACTTGTTCTGTTTCTCAAACAATTAAAATTGTGGTTGGAAGAAGAAATATTGTCTTGTTACTCAAACAATTAATATTGTGGTTGGAAGATGAAATATTGTCTTGCTTGCTAGCTAGTGATTCATTGTTTATGTTACATCCCCATTGTATTTTTGTTCTACAAGGCTGACTGGTAGAAAAAAGAATTGTATAACCAACATACACGTTCATATGTGGTCTTTGCTTTCTACCATTCTGCATTCATTTAACAGGGACTAAGTCCCGTTGAGAAAACCAGTGTGGTGTAGCAAATGAAGCATTGGGCTATGACCCTGGGAACCATAGCTTAGCCGTGAAAACCTATTGGATGACCAGCCCCAGACACCCTTGTAGAAGGTTCTTCTTTGGGTTGCCATAAATTGGAAATGACTTGAAGGCTTGCGACAAAAGCAGCAGAGGCATACCTAGGGTGGGGCAAGTAGGGTATGTGCCCCGGGTGCTAATGCCAGGGAGTGCTGAAAAACAGTGCTGGAAACAGCAGAGGAGGGAGAAGAAGAGGAGGAAGAAGATAGAGAGCAACTTCAATGCTTGCCCCAGGTGCTGTTTGTGCTAGATATGCCTCTGAACAGCAGCAGCAGTGACAACAACAACAGCAAGTCCCATTGAAGGGCCTAAGTACCCTAAAGGCACCAGATTCCAACTGATCTTGGAGCTTAGCTTCCAAGATCAGTTGGTATCTGGTGCTTTTAGGGTATTTAGCCCTGGGTGGGAGATTGCCAGTGAACACCAGGTACTATGGGCTATATTTCAGAGGAAGGAACTGACAAAACTACTTCTGAATACTCTTTGCTTAAAAAAACTCTATGAAAAATTTATGGAGTCACCATAAATCAATGGGCAGCTTGACTACACACAGACACACAGACACCCCATTGAACCCAGTTGAGTGTAAATCTGAGTGGACATCTATGGGATTAATTTGGAATTTCTAATCTGTGTAATACTTTATAAGGTTTGTTTTACATCCACATGTTGTTTGCAGTTTTTAGTATCTGGTGAGTAATGCCTTTTCTATTTAACTATTAAATAGTGCAGAGGATGGGATGAGTAAGTCTCCCGATGCTGTCTAGATCTTTTGGGTTACAGCTCCCATAATCCCTGACCATTGCCTACGTTGTCTGGGGCTGACAGTTCAGAACTCTTGGCAGCCATCTGTTTTGGGACATAGGTTTGGGATAGCCACGGCTTCAGTGGGCATTTCAGCACTAGACTGTTATAGCACTACTATTGTGCTATTATTCCACTTTCAACATCCTATGGAATCCTGGGATTTGCAGTTTATGGAGGGGCCGGTAGGATGTTGAAAGTGCACTATAATAGCACTATAACAGTCTAGTGCGGAAATGGCCAGTGTTTAGCTTTTGTGAATTTCACTGTAGAACTTGGAGGAAGCCCCCAACTCAACATAACTAACAGGATTCCTGTGATGGTAAAATAACACATTATCATATGCCTGAAATGTATTGTTGGACTATGCTCAAGATGATACCAATTTAGACAACTGACAATAGTTTCCAAAATAATGTTTGGCCAAATCTGGGTTTGAAATGTTTCTTTGTTAGACCCATAGAATGTCCCCTTTCTTTCCTGTGTTAAGACCAGTGGAGTTTCTTTTTATTTATTTTTTTCTTTAAATATCCTTGATTCCAGCAGACTGAGAAAGTGCAAGGAGTTAATTATTGTTTTCTCTTGTGTATTGTTTTGCATCTTATTTGGTTAGCTGCCTGGTATATCCTTTTGATTGAAAATAATGATGAGATGGATGCTAATACTTTAATAAGTGACTATAATTAGATTTTTTTTGTGGGAGAAATTTCTCATCTTTGTTTATTTTTTTACAGTGTTTACAGGAAGTGGGGATGCCTGTGCTCGAGCTTTTAATACAAAGACTGGCATCCTGCAAAGAGTTTTTCGAGGGCACAAGCTGGTTATCAACTGCATCCAGGTGAGCTATCAGCTTATTGGATGTCATCATCTGCAGATGAGAGGCATTTGGCTACAACTCTATGGGGTAGGAATGTTTGAATGCAAGCTGTATCATAAGTACTTTTTGAAGGGGTCCCTTCTGTTAGGTACTGGCAGCAGATTTCTGGGTAGTGATGTGGGAAGTTGGTTTTCTTATGGAGAAAACTGTCCTGAGGAAGAAGTTTTCTTCCCTTTCATGTTACTGCATTTCTGGGTCACCAGATGAAGCTGATACACTTATATACCTTTAAAGTAAACTTTACATCCATTCACAGACTTTGTCTTAGAAACTTAGAACTTAGCAAAATTCCTTTTTTTGAAGCAAAATTCCTTTTTTTGAACTACTCTTTTCAGAATTCCTCTGTCAGTGGCCATGCTCTCCAATATTGCAGAGATGAAAACTGGAACATGCATAGCCAAGCAACATCAAGAGTGTGGTCAAGGTGGCAAAAAGTTATTAATGGGGAGCAATGCACAAGCTAGGATAGGCTGCACTGCAGCAGGTTGCTTTTGTCTGAGCCTCCTGGGAAGGGAAGGATTTTGCCCTCCCTCACTTTCCGCAGTAAATGGAATACAAATTGCTTTTGCTGTTCTAACTCAGTTTGTAGCAACTGAAGACAAAGGGAGAAAGTGGGAGGAATGGAGAGAAACTGGAACATTTTAAAAACAGGTGGAACAACAGAGGATTAAGGGGACTCTCCTAGCCAAATTGGAACAGCTGGAGGGCAACTGTTAGTTGTAGTCCAATAAATTAACTATTCTAAGCTCCATTCTTGAGCTGACTCACATTGACTAGCCACATTTGGCTGTTGGTTTGAGATGGGGATATGTAATTCTGGAAGTCTAATGCAGTCCTGAGGAACTTTGTCTGCTTTTTGTAACATCCAGTCCATAGGCCTCAGTAGTTATCAAAGGAATCTTTGACTCCTTCCTTCCCTGTATGAACGTAAAGAGGTTCTTTAGAGAGCTCCTCTGCCCCACATCTTGCACCCCAAATACTCCTGACTCTAGAGCACAGGCTGAGGACACTTTTTAGCCCTCTGCTTCTACCAGAGCAGAGCCTGAGAAAGTTCCTTTTTTAGATGACAATTTCTATAATCCATGACCATGCTAACTGAGACATTGAAAGAGTTGAAATTGAATTTTTTTTCCCCAGGCTGTGTATCCCAGCAAGCAGGGAAAATGGTGTTGTGAGAGTTTTCCCTTTATCTGTTAGCCAAAACAGACACTTGGTAGTGTGTGTCTTCCTATCAAAGCCTCTACTGCTTTATCTTGGGTGGAGGGGAATTTCAGTTGGTGTGTCAAGGTGAGAGCCCTTAGTTCCTGCAGGGATGAGCCAGCAGGTGGAAATAATGATGCCTGCTCTTAAAGTTTTGCTGCATTTAAAACATAGATTTTACTAGATATTATTTGATGATCATGCATGTAGAACTGGGATGGATCCAGAATATTCTTACTAGAGTAGGAGGACTTAAGTTAGTCATGACTTACTGACCCTATTGACAAATCTGGATCCAATTCAATGTAAGTAATGTCAGATATCACAATTGTTTTTCATACTGACTTCACACTGATAGAGTCATGGAATCATGGAGCTGGAAGGCACATCATGAGTTATCAAGTCCAACCCCTTGCTCAGTGCAAGATCGCCAGCTAAAGCATCCCCAACACATAGCTGTCCAGCTTCTTTTTGAAGATGTCCAGAGATAAAGAACTCACCACTTCTCTAGGGATTTGGTTCCATTGCTGAACTGCTCTCCCTGTCAGGAAATTCCTTCTGATGTTCATTGTAATCTAGTCTTCTGTAACTTCAAACCATTAGACCTGGTCCTACCTTCTGGAGCAGCAGAGCACAGACCTGGACCCTCCTGTCTGTGGCAGCCCTTGAAGTATTTAAATCATGTCACCCCTCCGTGTTTTCAGCAAACTAAAGATGCCCAGCTCCTTCAAACTTTTTTCTTAGTTTGCTGATCAAAATATAATGGGGAACCTTATCAAATGCTTTGCTGAAAGCCAGATAAATGACATCCATAGCATTCCCACCATCTGCTAAACTAGTGACCTGATTGAAAAAAGATATAGGATTACTTTGGCAGGATTTGTTCTTGACAACCCCATCTTGTCTCCTACTGATCACTGAGTTGTCATGAAGATATTTGCAGATAGACTCCTGTGTAACATGCCCTAATATTTTTCCTGGTATTGAAGTCAGGCTGGCTGGTCTGTAGTTTCCTGATTCATTCCCCCGCCTCCTCAGGATGCAATCCTACACACTGGGGGTGGGAACCATGACGCCTTCCACTTATTGTTGGACTACAGCTCCTAGCAATTCATAGCCAGCATGACCAGTGGTGAAGAATGCTGGGAGCTCTAGTTTGACAAAATCTAGGGGGGCTTTGTGATCCCTATTGGTACTGCTCAGATTTACCTGCAATTAAATGCCACTGTGTTCAGTGACTACCTCTGAGTAGGATTCATGTTTTGGAAAAGTGATTCTTTCGTATTAGAACTCTCATAATCCCCCCCCCAACCAACATAGTCAGTGCTGTCCTTCAAAGCATGCTGGCTAGAGGATGCTGGGACAGACCTGTAGCCTACAAATTACTTTTCCAAGTTCTGGTAGAGTTGTATTGTCATGCTTGGTGCCTCCTGTGTTTGCTGCCGTTCCACATTTTTCATTGCTTTGCACTTGGGAGAATAAAAGGAATGTCTCACTGTTGTGTTTTGTGCTGCTTTCAGCTCTGCATGAACAAATCCCCTGCCCCTTCCCTCTGAAAAGACTGTGGGCGTCTTGACAGCCAGTCATGTATAAGTAAGAGAGACACTTCAGCTATGCTCATACTGAGAACGGAGTGAAATCATCGTGAATAGGATTTGTGCGTGGGCCATGCATTCATTAGTCTCTGGGAAGAGAAGCTGAAAGGGCCCAGCCTGCTTTTATTTAGGGGGAATTGTGGAGCTGTGTAGGGGGGTTTCTCGTGAGGAGCGATGGATGAAGGAAAGAGTGGAATCCCTGAAAGCCCCCATAATATTGAAATCTTCTCTTGGTGGGTGGTTAGAATCCCTCTTTCTTGTTATTCAGCACAGAGCAGCTGTGTTCAACCTACTAAACCTTGAAATTCCTGGCTTTGCATCCTGTCTGAGGCTAAGTGTTTGGAATGGTTAATGTAACCCAGGCCTAAGCTCTGGAACTTATTTTCAGCGCTGGAACTCAATGTAGTCTACACTGCTAGACTGATGTGGAAGAATGTTTCAAAGGCAGGTGGGGAAATGTCTCAGAATCCACTCTAAGTTAACTCCTCCCATATCTTCCAACTGTTCCAATTTAGCAGGGACTGTCCCAATTAACCCTCTGACATTCCACTTTTTCAGCTGTTTTTAAAATGTCCCAGTTTCTCTTTTCTCCTCCCATTTCTGCCTTTGTTATCTTCTTACTTCAATGGCTACAAATGGAGTTCAACCTGCAAAAGTAGTTTGCACTTAATTAACTCAGCAAGGAGAAGAGACAGGGAAGGGGCAGAATCTTGCCCTTCCTAGTAGGCTCAGGCAAAAACAAACTACTGCAGTCTCCTCTAGCTTGTGTTTTCTTCCTCATTAATAACTTTTGCCATCTTGATCACATTCTGATGTTGCTTGGCCACACACATCACAGTTTTCATTTGTGACGGGTTAGAAGGTGTTCCCTCCACCTCACTGCAATTAAAAAGACACATCAGACACCAAAGTTCTAGCTCATTCCTTTCCCTGTTGTGTTAGTGTTTTGTTTGTTAGGAAGATTTTGTATGCAGGAAAACAGTGAAAATTTGCATTCCATCCTGCACAAGTCTGAAAGTGCTGTAGTTTAGTTTAACTGACTTCTGTCATATCATTTAAGAATACAAGAGCCGTGCTGGATCAGATCAAAGGCCTATATAATCCAACACAAAGTGGCCAAGCAGTTGCCTGTGGGAAGCCCACCAGTGGGACATGAGTCAACTGCATCCTCTGTCTTGTGAAGTGCAGAGCCATACTGACTATGGTATACCAGGGGTGACATATAGCACTTCTGACTAGTAGTCATCATGACTAGCAGCCTTTTTACTTCACTGTGCTGCTTGTGTAGACCAGGCAATGTAAAACTAATAAAAGAAAGAGTGCCTTTATATTCCAACATAGATTCAAAGTGTTGGAGGGGCCCCATTAGCCAATGAGTCCGACACACACACATACCCAGCACTTAATTCAGGAACTCCAACTAGAGCATCCCCAGCAGGTAGCTTTTCAAGCTCTTTTTGAAGATGTCCAGAGACAGAGACACCTGGGTTTGGGCACAGGAGAGGGGGAGAAAAACTTGCTCTGCCAATTCCAGGTTTTGCAGTTTTGCAATAAAAGCTGCTTGTTTGCTTCTGTGCTGTGTTGCTGTTGTTGTAGTGGCTAAGTTCTCCTAAGCATGGCCCTGTTGTTCCAGATTCACAATGAATTATTGTACACAGCTTCCCACGATGGCACGCTAAGGATCTGGGACATACGGCAGATCTATAAGCGGAACAAGCGTCGCTTGAAGGAGAGATCTTTCCAAGGCAGGCATTCTCAGAAAGGAACCCTCTCTCGTCTCTTCAACAACAAAGTGGGCTGCATGGTGCACCAGGAAATCGGAGGGGAGCAGGAGGCAGTAGAACTTGTATGATGGCCGGACAAGGGTGGGAGAGACTGTGAAGTATTCTTTTAATGGCAGAGAATATGCCCGAACAATTGTTGACTAGTGTGTTGTGAGTACTCCTTCAAGTCCTTTCCCGTTTATGGTGACCCTGTCATGGGATTTACTTGGCAAGATTTGTTCAAAGGGGGTTTGCCTTTGCTTTCCTCTCAGGCTGAGAGAGTGTGACTTGCCCAGGGTAACCCACTGGGTTTCCATAGCTGAGCAGCGATTTGAGCTCCATCTTCAGAGTTGTAATGAGATGCTAAAACCACGGTACCACTCTGGCTCTCAGTGGACCTCATCTCACCTAGGTATACATAGGACAGGCCTTGCTGGAGCTTTAATTTAATGTCCTGCGTTTGTTGCCTGCCTGGCACTGCCAATTGACTGTCAGATTCTAGAAAATTTGCTTTTTGGATTGCAGCTCCCAGAATCCCCAAACAGGTGGTGGATTCTGGGAGCTAAATTCTGAAAAGTAACATTTCTTAGCTTGGAGCATGGCAGGTCACAAGTGGTATAGGCTGTGGGAGGGTCCACAGGTGCTGATGGAACAGCTTTATTGTTGCCATATGTGAGTGAATTGCAGCAACAAATATTTCATGCTCCTGAAGGTATTTGGATCTCAAGGGTATTTGGAAATGCTACTTTCTTATGCGTCAGCCATGCCATGTTTTGTTGCCTGCGGGGTTGTCTCCTGACATCCTACACACTGTCTGCTTCACCAAGCCACTGAGCATGTGCAGCATTTTAAGCAAATGTACCATCTAGGTTTGTAGATCCAGTACCTTTGGAGGAAGTAAACAAAGTGGAGATATAGGAGCTGAGGTGGGGGCTGGGGAACATGATGTGATATGTTGGAAAACAAGGATGTTGTCCTTTCCTTAAAATTTTGCTTTGTTCTGAGATTTGGAAAAGTGTTTAGAGAGCCATATATGGACACACACGGAAGATCAATTGCTGGGCACTGGAAATGAACTCCACACCTTGGGCGTAATTCTCCTCCTGGGACTTTGCAGGGTTTTTCACCAGAGCCAGCTATGCAGAGGACTGATTGGCTGATGAATGGCTGAGCAATGCACTGATTAGTGGATGTCTGTAATCGCCTCTCTATCTCTGAGCAGTTTTAGGTTGCATCAAAGACTGATTAAACAGACCAGAAAGTCCCAGATTTTATTCCTGTTCTTTCTGACTTTTTTTTTTAAGATCCATACATATTTTTATTTATCTCGGAATATTTTCTGTCAGCCTCCGGTACAATTAGAGACTTTCTATACCAGCTCCCCAAGTTGCTTTGTTTTAACCCAGTATAAAATCAGAAAAGATGAAAACACAATCGAGGACTTTTCCATCAGTCTGGATGTACCCCCAGTGTTTTGCAAATGGAATGCTAAATGAATGTGGTAAGCGCATGAAGACTGATACAGCACTTTTTTAAAAAGCCCATAAAAGCACAATCTGCATGCAAAATGTTGTATTGTTGCTGCAAAGAGGAATCATAGCTGCCTGCTAATCTGCACTCTGCACAGTTATCTCTGTTGAGAGAGTTACAGAAGGTGGGTGGGAGTCGAGCCTGGCCATACAGCAGCATTAACAATGGGAATGCTCTTTGAAAGGTGTCTGTATGCACCCTAGAAATACTCAGTGCCACCTTCAATGTGTAGATCCTGGCTTGCCCAGAGATTTTTTAAAAAAATTCTATTCTTTCTCTCATTGTTTTAGGCCCATGGTCAGCTAGGAATCTTCTGGTGTACTTCTGGTCCTTTCTATAGGCACGGGTTTCCTTCCTTGCATTGCATTGTTCCCAGGCACAGGATGTGTCTAGCAAAAGCTGTTTTTCAGGCTAGCAACTCCCAATTAAGTTTCTCCTTGCTAGATGTCCTGGGGTTAATTTCCTCTCCCTGGAGACTGGCCTGAATACAGGAAGGTATGCTTGGAGCTGTCAGTGGGGTTACTCCAGGACAAAACAGCAAAGAGTCCTGTGATACCTTCAAGCAGCAGCTTGAAGTGACTATAGCTTGTTTCATCAGTTGCATGAAGAGTTATCCAGAATTTCAGGTTTATATGCAGTGCATATGGTTAGGAGGGAAGGAAGGTTGTAGACTGAGGTCAGAGGGAAATTAAGTTTAGAAGGTACTGGTAGTGACAGTGACAGTAAAGTTGGCTAGTCACAGAATCATTGCATAAACATTTTGGCAGCAGGTAAGACAATTAACAAGATGTGGTCTGGGAGTGAACATGCAGAGCAAGAAGCACACACCTTGCTCTGTAAATCAGTTTGTACAAACAAATCTCCACCCTGCTCTTAAAGCAAGCAGAATTGAATGTGGAAAAAAGCTCTTCAGCAGTACTCTTGAGCATGTATAAAATGTCCCCACTGATGAGCACAGTTGCACGTACATCTGGTAACAAAAGCAGAATGTCAGGCAGGTTTAAATGTTGTGGCTCTCAGTGCTGCTATTAAGGCTGAGATAAACTGCTCTTTGGTCAGGAAATTGACATGTGCAGCTTTCTGTTGCCTTCAAAATTCCCACCACTGTACTGATTTGGTGTGGATGAAACTTCTGTCCTGTTGTGGCGTTTGCAGCCACAGGGAGATTTTTTTGGATGCCAGGCCATTCCATAGTACCTCTGTCATTCCACAGATATAAGAAATCATCTCTAATGGCTGGATAGAGAGGCAAAGAGATTGAGGCCCAGAAGGCAGAAGAAGATTGCGGTGTGTGTTGGTTTGCTAGCTCTGAACCATGAAAAGCTATCC
The DNA here is from genome assembly GCA_948472985.1 of Iguana delicatissima. Classification (NCBI taxonomy): domain Eukaryota; kingdom Metazoa; phylum Chordata; class Lepidosauria; order Squamata; family Iguanidae; genus Iguana; species Iguana delicatissima. The sequence continues at coordinate 63,504 of CAOKZL010001543.1, read as the reverse complement.
TTAGTGATTTCTGCATCTCAAACATCTGTTGAAAGCTGATGCTGGCTTTTCAAAGGCTGTTTATCCCACTCCTTTCCTCTCTTCTAGTGGGCAGGCTTGCTTTTGCGATCATAGGGTGAGTGGATTTTAGTCTTCAGTCCTGTATTGATGGAAAGTAGAGGGGATGTTTGGGGTGTAGGTGAGAGATATTTTTGCTAATCTCCATGGGATTTGTGATGGAATGGGATTTGAATTAAGCACTTTCAGAAATAGAGGAGATGTGGGTAGGTTCCTTGGCAGGCAGGAGTCAGAGCGCTCTGCGTCTTGTCTTTCCTTAGATGTGAATCCTTTCAACAGAAATAAGTAAGTATTGTACTTTCCAGAAAGTGTGAAGGAAGGACCAAGCCACATCAAAGCCTAGCAGAGTAACTTGGATCTGTCTGGGCTTGTAGGAATGGAAACAGAGAGTAGTGCTTAGGAAAACTTGGCTTTTTTGGAGTACAGCTCCCAGAATGGCCAGGCAAGATGGCCCCTGATCATGTTGGCCAGGGATTTGGAGAAGCTGTGCCCTGCCCCCGCCCAAAAAGCAACTTTTCCAAGCTCTGGGAAGCACTTGCCCTCTTTTGCAAGAAGGAGACAGCTAAGGTAAGGCTATTGCTTGAGTGGTGAAGCTTCCTGATCTGGGGATGAACTTCTCTGCTCTTCTCCCTCCCTCCTCACACAACATTTTTTAAGATAACCACTGAGCCATAACTATGAAACTATTATGTTGTGAATTTTGTTGCAGCACAGCACGTAACTGAAATGAATACTTTAATTGTATGTACTTTTTTTGGTGGCGTTCTTGGTTATGTACTGTAACTCCGATGTTCATGAAATGTTGAATAAAAGAGGTTGGGTAATAACATTTGGTTCTGGAGATGATATTTAATTTAGTTATGGCACATGGAGGAAGGGCTTCTGCACAGTGCTGGCACCAAGTAAATCGGCAAGCAAGCAAGCAAACAAACATTTTAACAGGGCACTCCTATCTGTAGAGTGGTAATGCTCCAAAGCCAAGGCATATGACATACCCCAAGCCTTCTGCAGGGTGGAAATGAGGGAGGACAGACAGTGGAAGGAAAATGCTTTATGCCATTTCCACAGTTGGTCTACATTCACTTCTGTGCTGGAGGCATGACTGGGGACTAGGAAGAGTTTTACATCCTGAAGATCCAAGCGCTGTACTGATCTGTCAACATTGTACCCCCAGTCTCTCTCCGCACCCCTCCAGTTTTGGAAAATTAAAGCCTACAAAACTTTATGTAGGGCAAAGCAGGAAAGAATCCAAGGTCAGTTCTACAAGAGGACCTCTGTCTCTTTGCCCTTGAATGTATGGCCATTTCTGCGCTACACTGTTATAGTGCTATTATTCCACGTTCAACATCCTATGGAATCCCGGGATTTGCAGTTTAGGGAGTGGCATTTAGAATTCTCAGCCAGAGAGCTCTTTGGCCTCAGTAAACTGCAAACCCCGGAATTCCACAGGATGTTGAAAATGGAATAATAGCACTGTAACAGTGTGGGGCAGAAATGGCCTATATCTCAGAGGATGCAAAGTTACATAGTAATGGAAGAGAATGAGTTGTGTCCCAGTTTGTTGCTAGTTTGAATCTCTTCCCGGGCAAGAAGTCACTGGGGTCAGATCTACATAACAGCAAATTCTGAGCCTCTCTTCAATCTGCTTCAGATTGTTCTTGATCCTGGTGAGTCCCTAGAATGCCACACTATTCTTTTTAGTCCAAATCTGAACTGGTCTTGTGAAGTACACACAAGTAGAAAAACAAAGTAAGAGGGCATGCCAGCAGTGTACAACTGGCTCTCTCACCAACGTGAAATCCAGTATGGCCCTGGGCACATGGATCAAGATGAACTGCAGCCCCTGGGATTATTTTTTTAAAATTTATAATTGTATATACACTGATTTGAATGTCTTGTAAAATCATTTTTCTATAATGTGTGTATTTGTATTTTAAACACTGTCTTATCTCTGATTTACACAGGATGTGTCTACTCAGAAGCAAGTCCAGTTGACCTCCAGCCCTCCTTTCACTTTGGTACAAAAGAGTGGATGGGGGTCTGTGTTTTCTTCCAACAGCTGAATGGTGGGAAGGAGCCAGCTGAGATTCCCTGTGCCTTGTTCACCCATCAAGCATGGGATGTGGGAAATGGCTGTGGTAAAGGCCTCCAGATGCTTGCAAAATTTTGCAGTGGAAAGCTTGGATCTGACTTCCTGGAGGCAGCAACAAGAGCAAAGGCTCTCCTTTAAGCCAGTCAGCTGTCTGCCCCTTGGATCTCTCCAAAGCAGATGCCGCTCTGTAACTGCCCCGTTTGTCCTTGCTGGGTAACATGCTCCTCTCCCTCAGCACCAGTCTGATGCCAATGCTGGTGAATATCTGCCCATTGTCCCAAGCTAGAAAGAGCAAAAAAGTGGTTCTTGGAGAGAAAATTACAAAAATATCAACATGCCCTCTTCCTGCCCTATGGTGCAGGCTCAAAACAGACCAAACTGAGGTGTGGACCACACGTAAAAAGGACCCCAACAACCCAGATTAATGAGAAGGAATGTAACCAAAACATGATTGATGTAAAGTCAAAGGCATTCACATCCGGAATCTATAGGTTGTTGTGGGTTTTCTGGGCTTTCAGACCATGTTCTATTAGTATTTTCTCCTGACATTTCGCCTGCATCTGTGGTTGGCATCTTCAGAGGATCTGGTGGCATGGAAGTATATATACTTGTATAGTCCCCAGGTGGGGGGAGCAATTTGCATATGTTAAGAGTTGGCCTGTGTGATGGCCTATTGTTAAATGGGATATCCCCCAGGGTGTATTGATAGTCAGGGGATATGCATAGCAGTGCATTAAGTACATTAGCAATCTATTGTATTGTTCCCTGTAGAGGGACCTCCAGAGTCTGGGTGGTGTTCATTGGCACCACCCAGACTCTGGAGGTCCTGCTACAAGGTTAGCAATGGGCTGCTAGTGTACTTAATGCACTGTTATGGATATCTCCTGACTACAATACGCCCTGAGGGATATCCCATTTAACAATAGGCCAACTGCAACATATGCGAATTGCTAGGTTGAACAGGAAGAAATGGAGACTTGAGAGTCAGCACTGGGCACCGTAGAACAGATACTGTGCCACAAATCCCATCATTCCTTACCATTGGCTATATTGGCTAGGGTTGCTGGGAGCTGCAATCCAGTAACATCTGGAGGGCCACATGATTCCCCACCCCACTCTAAAGTACTAAGTTACAAAGGCTGTTACAAGGATTATTATGATAATATGGGCACTGAAAATTTTAAGCAGTTAGATGGATAGATAGACATCAAGTCCATAGTCTTCTCTTCTGTGTGGGTAGGGTCAGGAGAGGGTATGCCAGAGTACCAAGTATTTTTAAAAAATATTGTCTAGTTGTTCTTTTTTTCTTTTTTTTTTAGGCCTCAGATGGTAATGAGCACAGGAAATAATGCCTGGAAAATTAGAGAGAGCTGTTTGCAATACGAATTAGCTGCTGTTGGGCCACAAAACCTAGTTTTCTTTCCTTTCCTTTCCTCTTATTCTCTATTCATCATCATTTTCTTTCAAAGGAATAGTCAGAAGGGTCTTTATTAGGAGAAGTCACCCCCTCCCTACCCTCAGTTCCAGACTAATAGATCGCAGCACTTTGAAGTCAGAGCCAAACTCTATGTGATGCTTCTGAGATCTAATTTGGCCCTTAATGAAATGTCGCTCCCTTCTAATACCAATTCAGTTGGTTAAGTGGCAAATGAAACAGAGCCACCACGCAGAGACAAGAGGGATAGATATATACATCAGCATTGCTGGAGAAAAACCTCAAGGCTTGTTGGAGTGTAAAACAGATGCCTGAGAACCTGCATTGCACGGATGGAATGTAAAGCTTTGACAGGCAGTGTTACACATCTTAGCCTTCCTTGAACACTCTCAGCCCTTCTGTTTTCAGGTTGGATAGCGCCCCTCCAACAGACTTTCAGTGATGAAGAGAAGCCAAGAAGCTGGCTGTGTTCCTGCAGCCAGTTGGAGAAAGGACCTTACACCTGGTCTGAATTCAAAGTGTTGGTAATAACACTGAAAGCCCTAATGGCCTGGGACCTTGCTATGTGAATGCACATTTTTCCCTATATATGCCTGCCTGAACAGAGTCTATCTAGCGTAAACACACCTGGGCAAGTGTGGATGTTACACCCCTACCTCCAGGGCCACTGCTGCTGCTGCCTCCTCCACTAATTCTCCTGGCATGGATTTTTGCACACACACTCCCGCTATTGATGCCCAGGGCACATATCCTACTTGCCCCACTCTAGATACACCTCCGTGCCCAAGCTTTGAGTTCTGCTGGAGGAGCCCTCCTCTGTACTCCATCAGTTGAGACAATAAGCTGTGGGAGGAAGAGAAGAAGGACCTTTGCTGTTGTGTCACCCCAGTTATACCCTCTCTTTAGAGGCCCACTTGGTGCCAATACTACTGTCATTCCAGGACTGAGTCAAGACATGGCTGTTCCCTAAAGCTTTTGGAGTATGACTGATTTTCCCCAAATGCAAATGTGAGCAGTTTTTAAATTGTTTTAAGTGCTTTTAATCACTCCTGTTTTAAATATGAAATGGTTTAATATGCTTTTGGCATTTAAATTATCCTTATTCAAATTAATTTTATTGTATGTTATTGTACGTTGCCCTGACATGCTTGAATTTATAGCAGGATGGATATGTACCAGGCCTTCTGGCTGTCCAAGAGGATGCTGTCTGGCAGCACTTTGTCCTCCCCGCATCTTGAATGGCTTTGAGAGGTGGGAGATGCTAGCCTGAAGGAGTTGTGGAGGTTGTAGATGCTGCATTCCTTCATCCCACATAACCAAAACTGCATGTATGTGGATCCGATGGGGGGTCACTAACAGTGTTGGGAGAGGGACACATAAGTGGGCAACCTGCATCTGGAAACTAGCCCACTAAGGAGCGAACAAGCTCAAGAACCAAGAGATACTGACCATGAGTTGGCAAAGAACAACAAATTTGAGTAGGGTGGTGATGGAGGGGAACACCCTTAATGAACTTCCTACAACTTCTAGGAGTCCAGGAAGAACATGACTCTCTGACTGGAAAGCTGGTCAGGGACACACCTAGGACAGTCGTGGAGAAGGTGGGACCTCGTCATTGTTGTGGGACTCCAAGTCCCATCAGCTCTTGCCAGTAGTTATTTTATTCTGGTCTCTTTTGGGGGTAATTTTAATACACTATCTTCCAATAATGACTTTGCTGTTGATGTTAACTGCCATCAAGTCAACTTTGACTTATGGCAAACCTCTGGATGGGAGACCTCTAAGTCACCCTACCATCAACCACCCTGCTCAGGTCTTGCAGACTTAGCTTCTTGAGTGAGTCTATCTACCCATAATGGGTAGATACCTTCTGTCTTCCCAAACACTGTTACCTTTTCTAGTGAGAGTCATGTCTTCCCATGGCATGTCTAAAGTACAGCAGTCTCAGTTTAGTGATCTTGGTTATCGGGGAGAGTTCAGGCTTGATTTGGTTTAAGACCTATTTGTCTTTTTGGCAGTCCATGGTATCTACAAATCTCTCCTGCAGCATCACTTTTTAAATGAGTTAATTCTCTTCCTATCAGTTGTCTTCAGTGTCCAGCTTTCATAACCATACATAAAAATTGAAATACAATGTTATGGACAATCCCGAATTTAGTATTCAATTGTGTATGTTTACACTTGAAGATCTCATCCAGTTCCTTCATAGCTGCCCTTCCAAGTTCTAGTTTTCTTCTGATTTCTTGACTACCTGTCCCCATTTTGATTAATTACTGAGCAAAGGTATAGGAAATCTGTCAGTATCTCAAGCTCTTCATTGTCTGCTTTAAAGTTACATGAATAAGCTGTGGTCATTATTTTTCTTTGTTAATGTTCAATTCTAAACTAATATAAAAGAAGTAATAGTACCACTCTATTCTGCTTTGGTGAGATCTTGCCTAGAATACTGTGTTCAGTTTTGGGCACCACAATTCAAGAAGGTATTGACAAGCTGGAACATGTCCATAGAAGTGTGACCAAAATGGAATAAGGCCTTGAAACCATATCCTATGAGGAGTGGCTTAGGGAGCTGGGTATGTTTAGTCTGGAGAAAAGAAGGTTAAGAGATTACATAATAGCCATGTTTAAATATTTGAAAGGATGTTATATGGAAGATGGAGCTAGCTTGTTTTTCCGCTGCCCCAGCGAGTAGGACATGGAATAATAGCTTCCAACTTCAGGAAAAGAGTTTCAACCTAAACATTAAGAACATCTTCCTACAGTAATCATTCCAAGTCTTTGCTGTTTTCTGCTAGTATTCTGGTGTCATCTGTATATCTTGTTGATGTTCCTTCCTCCAATTTTCACATTTTCTTCCTCAATGTCTACTCCTGCTTTACATGTGATATATTCAGCGTACAAGTTAAACATAGGATGATCAAATGCAGCTTGCCTAACCCCATGCCTACTGGAAACCATTCTGTTTCTCCATATTCTGCCCTAATGGTGGCCAATTGCCCTGAGTACAGATTATGCATGAAGATAATCAAATGCTGGAGTCGTAATCTATAAAGCATGGGCTGATTTCCTTCTGAAATTCTTTGGTAGATTTTATTATACAACATATATTTGCAATATGATCCCTCATGCCTTTTCCTGTTTTGAACCCAGCTTGGACCTATGGCTTTTCTCACTCCATATATGGTAATAGTCTTTGTTGTGGAATTTTGAGCATCACTTTGTTTGCACGGGCAATTAATGCAGTGGTCCTGTGGTTATTACAAACTGTTGGCCTCACAAAATTCAGTCAGTTGCTCTTCTGCTTCCTTTCTTGATCCTAGGCCAAATTTTCCTACAATCTTTGATTCTGTTGTGTTTCCTGTATTTGCATCCCAATCACCTGTGATTAATGAACACTCCTGTTTTGGCATGTAATCTATTTCCTTCTGGATTGAAGCACAGAATCTTTCAATTTCTTCTTCTTCTGCCTCTGTAACATAAACTTGGATTTTAGTTAGATTGATGGGTTTTCTTTCTGAAGTCTTATCAATATCATTCGGCTTGAGTTTGCATTGTATCTACTGTATTGTATCGAAAATAACTCGTATCTACAGCTTTGCTGTATCTCTCCTATTAATGCCATCCTGTTTCTTCTTCAATTTTCATTTCTTTTGTAACATACTGTGATTTAAAATGTCCCATTCCTGTCCATTGTAGCTTGCTCATCCCAAGTAAAGCAAAGTTTGTACATTCCATTTCTTGTTTGACAATGTCTAGTCTCCCCTGATTCATGTTTCTTACATTCCACATTCCTATTATATGTTTTATGCAGCATTGGATTTTCCTTTCAGCTCTGAGCATGTCAACTGCTGAATGTCCTTTTGGTTTGAGTCCAGTTGCATTGTTAGCCACAGTGCTACTCATCCTTTGCTCTTCCCCAGGTGACTTTTGACTTAGTAGTCTCATCTTCTGGCACCACCTTGTTTCATTTTGGACTATCTCATCATAGGGTTTTCAAGGTAGAAAACTTTAGTAGTCATCTACCATTGCCTTCTTCTTGAACAGTACTAACAAGCATTAGCTATGTTGCCACTCCTCTTGTCTCTGAGAAATCTTCCACCAGTGTCATCCCCTTCTACTGCTGCTGCCCAGTAGTTGTTTGGCATGTTTAGTCTGGCTCTTCAGCAAAACCTGTTTGACATGCGAGACCCTACCAGCAGCACTGCTATTGTCAGCACAGCCTCTTCTCTCACAAGTGTACACAATCTCACCACCATGGAAAATCCCAGTGTGGTGGGAACAATGACTTAAATCTCTTGCTACTATAGACCATCTCAATCTTATTTGAGATGGTCTTTAGTAGCAAGAATTAAACGGTTGTGTGACAAGTTTATGAATTTATATAGATCTGAATCCTGTTGGCTAGTCTAAAGAGTAGGCCTATTGAATCAATAGTTCACATGTAGAGTCAGGACATAGGTACATCTCACTGATACAGTGGGTCTCCTCTAGTTAGAACTAACAAGATTCAGTCCATTGTATATTAAAATTTGGGTAGTTTACCTCAAGCCCTCTTGAGTGCCAGTCATTGGGGAAAAAATGGGGTATAAATGTAATAAATAATGAGTGAATATGTCCGGGTTGGATTGCAGTCCAAAAAACATCTGGGGCTCCTCAAGTTCCCCATCTTGTGTAAAAAGGAGGAGATATACCGCAACTTTCTAGTGTAAGTTTCACTCACTCCTTTTTTATTTCTGCATCTATTCCTTTCATTCCCTTTGTTGCTGCATCTAATTCTGCCGTAAAGAATCATATCGTATCTTTGAAATCTAAAAACAAGCAGTTACATCTTTTGTTGGTACAGCCAAGCAAGGATGCTAGGAGAACTTGACAGAACAACTTAAAAATCACTGTGGATTATTTTGGTTAACTTCAATAGCATGAACTTTGTAATGAAGGGATGGCAGAGCAGGGGATGCTAATGGGATGCTTTTAAGACTTCTAGCCAGTTTTCCTCCCTCCTTCTTTGGGGTGAATGAATGCATCTTTTATTTGCTTTCCTGTTCCTGAACAGATTACAACATTCTCACGCTTCTGCCAAGTCCTCTTGCTGTGCAAATTGCAAATACTTGCACAATTCTTTCCAGCTGAAGTGGCAGCTTTTGGGTTCCTGTCAATGTTCGTGTAAGAAACACAGGGGTAATGGCTTCCACACTAATTAGCTTTTGCAGTACTCATAAATCTGACAACTCACCAGAAACAGAAGAAGTCAACCTGCTGCTGCTGCTGTTGCTTTTAACTGTGAAGTCTTCATTAAGAAAAGAGAGCAGCCTATAAAACATAGCTTGCATGAGGTGTCTCTGCTCAGGCCTGGCCATGCCAGGCCCCTCGATAAACTGCAAACCCCAGAATTCGATAGGATGTTGACAGTGGAATAACAGCACTATAACAGTCTAGTGCAGAAATGACCTTAGATGTGGGCAATTGCGCTGGTAGAATTGGCTTCCTATATCATCCTTCTAGCCTTTCCAATGCCCCCCCCCAAATTCCATTTGTTCTAGCTATTTGTTAATAATAACCTCTAACAAGAACAGTGGAAAGTCGATCACCATGAATCCTGTCATGTCCTGCATAGTCCTTAGTAGCTGCAGTTCACTAGTAAACCAATGGGTATACATTTTGGCTTTTTATGTAATTTGTTCTGACATCATTTTTCTGAGCTACATACAAACTTGTCACTCAGCACTTCCCTTCCAGCCACGTGAATAGGTGAAATGAGCTGGAGCACAGGTCAGTTCTCTCCTTTCTCAAGAATGACGAGTTTCTGAATTTCTTGGTTCCTATGCATAGGTCAGAGGTGTCAATAAGGTACTGAATCTTAAATTTCTGGCTGTCTCGTTTGTCTTTATTACCACGTACAGCAAGGGGGCATGTATAAGTGACAGAAGTTATTGAGACACTTAAGTTCTATTGCCAGTTATTCTATGCAGGGGTGAAATGCCTGAGTGATGTTTAGCAGCCTGACAGTTACGTCAGCAGCACAGATTACCATGGAGTTCTCAATACCTGTAGCTGCTGCTTGCCCTTCCCACTTCTTGGTAGTCAGCTGCAATCTCTTGGCCAGGATCTTGCATCAGGAGATACAGCTATCAACACAGTGATGTCTCCTGATGCTACCCTCAACCTGCCTTTAAGCCACAGAGTCCACCTACCCCCAACACAGCCATCCAGAATTGCTGAAGAGTCAGGGATGACCAATGATGCATCCAGCTCTCTTCCTGGAGCTAGGCATGCTGTCCCAGGCAGCTACAGGAGTGTGCTCAGCTACAGGAAAAGGACACGATGCGTCATCGCTCACCACCCTGCTTTCTGGTAACAAGGAAATGGTTGTCTTAGGGGACTCTGCAGCCTAAAGGTTGATTTGGAGGGGACCTTTGGTCATTGTGATGGTGCAACAACTGTAAAAGTAATGTGACATCTTAAGTCAGACTTTCAACATTTCAATTGTTCAGCAGAATGTTGACCCTTACTGACACCTTCTGCCTATGCACAGGAACTAAGAAACTTTGTAACTTGTAATTCCTGAGACAGCATCTCAAATACAGTGGCATTCTTCCTTTTGGTCCTTTTAAACTACCAGTCTTAAAGAGTTTCCTGAACAGTATCTGGATATCCTAGATACAGGGAAATAAGTATATGTAAATATCCTTAAACACAATTTCCAGTTTGCCCTCAACTGCATTTGTTTTGTGTTGTTGCCTCTGGAAAAAAAAATTACAAGTATGCACACACATGGTTATGGCCAGGTTGAAAAACTCGTTGGGCTTTCTCTTAGGATGACTAGCAAACTTAAATGGTGCTTTTTTTTTTGGATGTTCACTGTTCCTTTACCTGTTATCCCCCAACTTGCCCTGAACTAAGCTACTTTAGCAGGTTAAGTTCGGCCCAACCTTAAAGAAATCTTGGTTGCAGAGTGTTACCTTAAGTTGCAATGCCAGGGACTTAACTCTTCTGACTCAAGTACTCAAGTTGAAAATGTTGAATGAGTATTGGGCACCCTCTAGTGGCCAGACTGAATTGAATTTGGATAGTCTTCACTAGAACAAATTTTTCATATTCAAAGGAGTAATTATTTGGGTGTAAGAACCATGCTATCATGTAAAATGCTATTGTACCAGAGTCAGTATTTGTGAATCTTTTTTTAAAATGTGATGGCTGATTAGTATGGCTAGGATAAAACTGAAGTGGTACAACCTAAATTGGTCTAGTGTGTGAGGTTTTCTTGCAATAGTGTGGAGCTACATGTTTGTGAACATGACAAGACACACGCTGGACAAAGCCAAGACAGGCCTGCTCAGCCACTTGCTTTGTCTTGGCTTCTACAAAATGCTTCATTTTCACCAATGATTTCTTTGCATCCTGGTATCTGTGGTTGCTAATACAGGCATCTGTATAAAACAAAAACAAAACACATAAATGAATAATCCCTATTATCCAGAATGCACATATACAAAGAGCCACTGATGGTTTAAATTGCTATTACTGTACTGTGAGGGCCACAAGTCTGGAGCAATGTGGTTCCTGTTTTGGTATGCTTTCACATTGTAGGGGAAAATTGTTTTGGGGCTGTTAACAGATGTAATCTAGACTTTCATCCTTCCTCAGAAGAATTGAGAAGGCAGCTTTGGGGAGTATTATCTCTCTCATTTCTGTCCTTAAAGGGCTGCTTGCAATCTTTTTTATATTTCCACTCTCAACACACACAGTGGTCACAATGTGAACAGCTCAACCACAGAAGTCTGACAGCGGCCACAATGCTACACCATGCTTGCATACAACCATCCCTCCCCACCTTTCGATGTTCTGCTCATTGTAAATTATAGAAATGTCCCATTCTTTCAACACGGTGTCCATTCTTTCATCAGTTCTTCTCTTGCCTTCTTCCTGTAGGGAACATAAGAAAACTACAGAGGTTCGTTTGGGCCTGAACATGTGGGCAAGAAGAGAACTGATGAAAAACCAGATTCTGCCTTTCAACCAATTCTACTTTCTAACACTGCTCTGGTCCCTAATCTGTCAGATAAGCGGGGAAAGCTTATAGTGTACATCTACACTCATGTAATTACATGTTACTTAACAATTTGTCACCCTTCTGGTGAATACTGATTGGTAAAGTAAGCAGGCACACTGGCAGATACACCCTGTGTACCAGGGATGCACAATGACTGTTTTTACAATCCCCCTGAAGAAAGCAGTATACTGAAGACACCCATAATTATGTACCATTCAAAATATCCAACTGCAAGTAAACTTGTTACATGTCGAACTCTGCTTACACAACCGTGAACTGAATTAGGTCTGCTGCAAAATGACCAAATTTTTAAAAAATAACAATACAACTGCAAGCAAAAGAGAACTTACATTGGTGTATGACACTAAGAAGATTCCAGCCTTTGTCTGATAAACCTCGATCCAACCAACAACACTGAAAAAGGAATTTAGACATGTCTGGCAATACATATTTGTATCTGGCAAATACTACAAAGAAGCACCTCTGAAATTGCTTCCCAGATATTTCCCTTCGGAAAGCATCAAGAAAGAAAGAAAAAAAAAACAATGAAAGGAAGACAGCCAAGAGCTGTTTATGTTACACATGAAGGACACTTCCTACCCACTAATCCAAAAAGGGAGGGGGAAGAACTAGGAGGGCTGAAAGGGCCTATGCTGGAGAAGTTCACCCACATCTCCCCCCACCTTACAATCCTGTTGAAACCCAGCTTCAAGTCTGTTACTTTTACACGAGCAGTACTTAGCTCTGCAGGGAAAAAAACGCCATAAATATGATGAATATGAGCTTTTTATTGGTTGCTATTGGAATACGCAACAGATTGAAAAAAAAGGAGGTGTTCCAAGTCTGTGCACAAGAGATTTACAACAGGCCTTAGGATAGAAAGGTAAAATTTTGTAAAAATCGACAGTTCTACACACTTAGGGTCCGTATTTCTGAGACCAGAACATATCAATGCTAATTTAAATAGTGACTCATGCAAATGTTTCCTTTTGTAGTTTTTAAATAAATTTGCATATTGTGACAGGATGTAAAATGGGTTTTTTTATCTGCTACTTAAATAGGTTGATTCACACAATATATATTGAATCTCTCTATAAAAATATCTATCTGTAAATATTTTTGTTCTACAATTGACATTACTTTCAAATGTCACTCTAGATTACTATCAAATAATAACAGATTTTACATAAATTAATGTTTAGAAATTATGCAACTGAATGAACTTAAGGCATTTGGCAAAAAGATAGGGTCAGACATATTTGCAATCCAAGTATTCAAGTCCAAGGTTCCAGTCTAGACTAAATTAGCTAAAGTCAAGATTGTCCGGACTAAACTGACCCACTGGTTTCAGTGGGACTGACATGCAACTAACAATATCTGAAGTAGAGCACAAACAATGCTGGTTGAGATAAATGTGACCAGAGCCTTTGAGAGTCTATCTACTTGGACTGCATTTGCAGGTTCTGTATATATGAGAGGTATTCATTGATGACAACTTCTTCCTCTTCCAGCGTCAAGTCCAAATAATCTTCTTCATGTTCTGGAATATCCTCTAAGATTTCATTGACAACTTCTACTTCCATGTCTTCATCTGTTGAGGCTCCAGAGGTACCTAAAGATAAATGTGAAACATAGTACACAATGCAGACAAGTCTCTTATTCCCATGCTCAATAATACATTTAAACTCCTCAGCGCAGAACTGATTCTGTTCCAACGGTACTCTGCATCAGCAACTGAATTTGTGACAAAACTTGAATAGAGCTGAAAGGAACCACAAGCGCCAACTAATCCAACCCTTTGTCATGCAGGAATACACAACTAAAGCACTCCTGAAAGATATCCATCTAACCTGGAGGAAAGTTCTCCCCCTTCCCCACTGCTGAGGCAGCCTATTCCACTGTCAAACAGTTATTACAGTAAAGAAGTTCTTCCTAATGTTTAGAATCGCTTTTCTTTAATTGCCCTTCTTCGGACACATTCCACCTTGACAATATCCTTCTTAAACTAAGGTGCCCAAAGACATGGTATTCTAGATGGGGTCTAACCAGAACAGAAGAGAGTGGCACTCCTACTTTCCTTGGTCTGGACAGTACACTGAGGCAGCCTAGACTTGTGCTGGCTGTTTTGACCACTGCACCACACTGTTGACTCAGGTTTACCTTGGGGTCTACTAATGTACCTACATCCTTTTCACCTGTACTGATTTCAAGTGAGGTGTTATCCACCCTGTATTTGTGAATTTCATCTTCCCTGCCTAGATGTGGTGCCTTATATTTATTCTTGTTGAAATTCATTTTGTTAGTTCTGGCCCAACTTTCCAATTTGTCAAAGTAATTTAGAATTCAGATCCTGTTCTCTGGGGTATCAATACCCCCTGCCCTTTAGTTTCATCTGAAAATTTGATAAGCATGTCTTTTATTTCATCACCCAAGTCATTTATAAAGATGCTCAACAAAACTAGAAAAGAACTCTGAGGCACCCCACTAATCACCACACTCCAGACAAACGACCAGTGAGCATTCTCTGGTTTTGATCTGTCAACCAATTACAAATCTACCTAACAGCAGCACTTAGTATGTGGGTTTTCCAGCTTGCTTGTAAGAATATTATGGGGGACCTTGTCAAAAGACTTACTGAAATCAAGATATACTACATCCAGGACACTCCCCTGATCTACCGCACTTGTAACACCATAAAAAAAAAAAAGATTAAGTTTAGTTTGGCACGACTTGTTTTTGAGAAATCCATGCTGGTTCTTAGCAATCACAATATTCCTTTCTAAGTGTGCAGATCTGAGAGACGAACAAGCAGAAGCACTGCAGCAGTTGCCTTGAAGGTTGAAAGCGGGTGGCTGGCAGCACAAAAGTTTCAGTTTTTGGAGCTTTTCAGATTTCCAGATAAGGGAGGCTCAATAGTTTAAACATGCCATCAGAAAATGTATTCAAGAACCTGAAGCCAATGTATAGAAAAGATTCTGAGATTTAGAGAAGATGAATAAATTTGACTCTTTTATTAAAAGAAAATGGTTAAACCTAAAATAAAATCACAGAAAATTCTGCCAAGAGTAAGCTTCAAAGTGCCCTTCATAAATTAGCGAAGAGTTTTAATGAACAATTTGCAGATCGTTACTTGATATCAGCGGATGAAAACAGAAACAAGAACATTTGGCCAAAAGAGTCTAAGGAAGAAGAATTCGATGACTCGCTTTTTCATCTAAGAGCACTATCGTGTACATGTCTGTTCAGAAGCAGGACTTTTTTCTATCTGTGTACAGGACTGCAAAAAAATTGTTCATTTCATGTATAGGCACATATGTCAATACTAAAATAAATTTTTTTTACAGCTTTTATAGTCCAATGCTGTCTGTGCATACTTATACAATCAAGGTCCATTGTGTTCAATGGCACTTATGTCTAGGAATGTAGGGACCTAGAAGTCTCAAATAAATGTACAAAATTGCTTGAGATACTAAAGAAAAATATAAAAATGGAGAGAACAAGAATTTAGTGACTGCAATATAGAAAAGTCCTAAACTGATGGTAAAACGGTTGGATGTTTCACTTAATTCAGTTGCATCCTATGTAGTCCTGACAAGCAGAGCAGGATGACATTTTTAACAAAGATTAAATAAAAGTAAATAGTTAACACTGCTAGATATTTCTCTTTAAAGTGAAGGTAAACTATCAAAGAGAGCTAGGTTTCAAAAACAGAAGGGAGAGTAATTTAAACTCAAAAGAGGAAGAAACTGTAGTTTAAATATCACATCAATTGAAGATATAAGAAATAAAGTAGTCGGGAAAGGTGGTGGTGCCCTGAATATACCGTAGCCAGCTTTAGCAGGACATTTTGTCAAGTCATCAGTCAATAGAAAGAACAATTTACCTTGTTCTTCTCCCTTTCTATTTGATTTTTCTTCTTTTTTCTTTCTCCTTTTAACTTTTTTGACCCAGCGATTAAAAAAAAAAGAATTTCAAATTTGATGGCTTGAATGAACGAAACCCATTAAAAATAATAAGTTGTTTTTTAAACACACACACACAGATCAGTTTTTACACAAGAATCATTTTTAGAGGCGCAGGAGGATGTGCAAAGTGTTAAAAAAAACACCTTTTGAACTAGGCAGAAGTGGCAACGAATGCCAGACATATACTTATCATTGTTACTGCTGAATTCTAACTGCTGTTTTGCCAGTGGTGGAAAAGTAGTGGGTATATGTGGACCAGTTTTAAACAGCTGAAACTAACAATCCATTTGACAGCCTAAACATTCTAAATTTAACTTTATTTTTTTTTAAGAGAAGAGAAAATGACTTTTTTATTTCTCTGGCCAAGAGTCAGAGAGGTTCTCACAAAATAAGCTGGCACTGGTGGCGTCTCATCATCTGTAGCCACTGTCTTTACATTGTGGCGGAAAGAGAAATCTGATTCTACCAGTTATGAAAAGACCCAACAAGACCAGGTGCCGTGACTTACTCAGAGCAGGACAATTTACAAGATTTACTAAAAGCTTAATTTCAGTATTTAACACCACCCACCCTCTTGGTCTCAAGACTTTCAAATTTGGAACTTGCTCCAAAAAGTTCAACGGCATACTATTGATCCCTTTTGAACCTCTACTGGGAACATACTGAAAAACTTTCTGGCAAAATATATTATACTTTGCTGATAAGCTGTTTGTCACCAGAAAATAAATACTATATATTTCTGAAAAGACAACTAATGAGCCATACCTACATATACCACTGGAGAAAAATACTGGTACTTGCTACTAGGGATGGAAGGAATATTCAAATACTCATGGGGTTGCGTGGGGATCAAGAAAGGGGCATTTGAATGTACAAAGATCCTAATAAGAAGACTCCTTCTCAAGTCCCTTTCTCACCCCCACCCTGAGTGCTCAAATAGGCTTAAGGACTACTCCTTCCCTCACCACAGCCTCACCGATTTCCTCTCCTGCAGTCAGAAGTTGGTATCAGATCAAGCCTATTTGGAAAAGTTATCTTTTTTGGACTACAGTTCCCAGAATCTCCTAGCTAATGGGGTCAATGGCAAGGCTAGCTGAAGAACTCTTGAGAATTTCATTCCCATAAACTGAGCTCTCCAAGAAGTCAAAGTTGATTGTGTGAAATGTTTCCGTTGCATAGCACAGTACAACATCTGGTTTGATCTGGTGATTTCCAAATGTATTGGGATGCAACTGTCATCTTTCTCAGCCAACCTGGCCAATGGAGTGTGGAATCCAGGTCACTGAAGGTGGCACAGTGTTATAATACTGGGTGATGCTATGTAATGGCTCAGTTGCACAGGCAGGCATCTCTTGATGCTACAGCCAAACAAGTCATAAATGTGTGATTCTGTCTTATGGGTAACAGAATTTCCACCATACTTCTGTGTCTTTGTCTTCTCTGCCCCCTTGCTGGTACTGTGTGCTTTGGAAGTTCTTAGAAATTCCTTTCTATCCACTGTTATCTTAGGACCCTGAAAGCATTTTTCCTCCTGCAGCACATTGCCCTTTTACCTGCAGAATCAGTTGGAGAATCTTTGGATGAACTGGAGTCATCTGATGGAGTGATGCTGCTGTCTGAAGGGGTCTGTAAATCAGCCGGGAGAGATCCACCATAATGAGCCAGTGTTTGTGCAGCCAGCTGAATGTTGCCTTTGAAAACTTTCAGAGCTTGTTCTGCTGCCTCTGGATTAAAGCCCATATACACCAGCTGCACAAGACAAACACAAAGAAGAGGTACAGACTGCAGATAGTCACAAATTTAATGCCTCCCTTTTCTAAGGAGCTCATTGTGGTATTTTAACCCCTGAAAAAATCCTGTGAGCTAAATTTGGTTGCCAGAATGAGAGAGATTGCCTAAGGCTACCGATGGAGCCTTACAGCTACAAACGCTCAGCCTTAAATTAGCCCTGTCTGTGGGTCATATCTGCACAACACAGAAAGTCTTTCTTTCATATGGTGAAATGTACTTTAGTGCAGTGGTTCTTAACTTGTGGTCTGTGGAGCCTTGGGTTGTGATGTCTTCACAGAGGGTCTGTGAAGGCTTGAAGAAGTGTTAGGAGATTTTACAGTTGAATGAATGAAAAGCAGGAAGGAAGAAAGACAGATGGACAGACAAATGGACAGACAGTCATAGACTGATCTCCAAGAGCAAGAGTTTTTTGATAGTGACACACCTCACTTGTGCAAATTTTCATTACAATATCTCAAATTGTTCAAAGTTACAAAATTGCTTGATGGCAAAACAATGTAGTCAGCACTTGCTACTTTCGCATGTTGTGAGAATATGCAAGTGAATGACATTCAGTGGCTGAGAGAAAGCACATGACATTTCTTGCTACCATACATATAGCCTCCCTGAGATATGTTTTTGTAGTCTGAGGCAACAAAAGGTATTTAAAGGGTATCCATGGTAAAGAAAAGATTAAGAACCACTACTTTAGTGAATACTTGCATATAGGAACTAACAGATGAAGCAGGTCAAATGTGATCTATGTTCCTCCTTTTTGAGGTGGAATCAATGCAGGTACCACAGGAATTACAATGTATCGTATTAGCTAGTGTATAAGATGCACTGGTGTATAAGGCGCACCCCATTTATACATCGGTAAATACTATTTGCCAATGTATAAAACACACTGGCATGTAAGACGCATCCCATTTTCAAACAGTATCTTTTGGGGAAAAAAGTGAGTCTTATATGCCAGCAAATAGGGTACCTATGGATACAGCCAGAGCATAGAGAGACAGACAATCATTCCAAACAGAGAATTTCTCCTCTTGACTTTGACCTGAAACCAATTCTGATGCAAGTTCTATACTTGTTGGACTTTCTAATGGTCCCTGTGTCTATCTGTACATTCTGCATATGCAAAACAGATGAAAAGAGGAAAAGAGTGCGGAAAAGAGGACTAAATCCAATAGCCAAACCCAACTAGAACAGACTCAACAAAGCTATGAGATTTGCATCAACCAATCATTCAGCAGTTGGTTCAATGGGCCAGATGAACATCTGAGCTCACAAACAAACTCAAACACTGGAAGATTCAGTCTGGACATTCTGAGCCAAATGATGATTTAAAGTACACATATCTGCTGTATAAAAGGGCAAAATCCATCAAAAAGATACATATCACCCTCTCATCCCACTGATCTGACGTACAAAGAACGTGGGCAAATACAGACAAAGCAATATGAGTTTTTGTCCAAAATGATTATGAGACATTCCACAGTGAACATGGAAGTAATGAACTGCTCAGCACACCAGTGAAGTATATGTGGCTGGAGAGAATGGACACTAGACAGGAACAGTAGGCAAACAAACAAAAGGTGGCATCAATACAAGGGAACAGGTGAGGGGGACATGGCAGTAACAGCCATCCCTCACCACAGCTGCAAAGTCATGTTTCAATCATGAGGGTGTGTTGGGGAAAAAGGTGGTGGTGCTCTGCTTTGCGGCTGCAAAAGAGAGGCTCCAAGGTCTGGTGCTCATTATGAGTAAACAATGCAGACACTGGCAGGCCATGAGTCTGGTCATGGTGGGGAAGGAGGGATTTTTTGCTGGCAAGCTCGTGGTACAGCACTGTAACCCTTAGCATGCAGTGTTGCTCACCGCTGCCTTAAAGAAAGAAAAAATACTGCATCCAGTACTGTGTACTGAATAGTGTGTCCAGTTCTGGGCACCCCAATTCAAGAAGGATATGGTCAAGCTGGAGCAAGTCCAGAAGAGGGTGACCAAAATGGTGAGGGGCCTGGAAGTCATGCCCTATGAGGACAGACTTAGAGAGCTGGGGATGTTTAGTCTGCAGAAGAGAAGGTTACGAGGGGACATGATAGCCATGTTTAAATATCTGAAGGGATGCCATGTAGAGGAGGGAGAGGGCTTGTTTTCTGCTGCTCCAGAGGCCAGGACAAGGAGCAATGGATTCAAGCTGCAGGAAAGGAGAGTCCACCTGAACCTCAGGAAGAACTTCCTGACGGTCAGGGCTGTCTGGCAGTGGAATATGCTGCCTCGGAGTGTAGTGGAGTCTCCTTCTTTGGAGGTTTTTAAGCAGAGGCTGGATGGCCATCTGTCGGGAGTGCTTTGAAGGTGATCCTGCATGGCAGAATGGGGTTGGACTGGATGGCCCCTGTGGTCTCTTCCAACTCTACATTTCTATGATTCTATGAACAAAAATAATGCCTGCACGGGCCCCAAACAGGAATCGGAAAGACTTGACAGCCTCAAATCATTGGAACTAAATGCATATACAACTCTCTCCTCCACACCATAAATACTTACAGTCTAGACTTACCTGATCAACATTTTCCTGGAGAACATGAAACGGGCCCCCAGGCACTGAATCATCATCATCTGGCAGTAGTAACTGGGGGTTGTCAAGGATAAGCTAGAACAAGAAATGAGAGCACAGGAATATATAGATCTGTATAAAGCATTATAATAGTTTTATTTTTAATCCTCAACGTGGAATTTGTCTCTTGCACAGCTGTTACATGCTGAGTCACTGCTTTCACTGATCTATCCAACACAACTCCAACATCCCTTTTCCTTATCAGACTCCCTCACAGATATATATGTCATTAGGATTTTTTTTTGCCCCAGCATGTTCCACTGATCAACCTCAAACTGGAAATGCTAGAGAATATTATTGAGTCACTACTGTTTGCTTTAACAGCCACTTTGTTGTTTTCTCCCAAGAAACAGAAACAGACAGACAAAACTCTTCACCCCCTATTCCTCATCACTGAGTGAACTTTTATGGCTGAAATAAATTTGTTTTATTTGGCAGGTCTAGCCACAGGAAGACTTTGGAGACTGTTCAAATAACGCATAAAGAAAATTTAAGGTAGGGAAACCTTATTGACTAGCTCAAAGTTGATAGATCTAAAGGTGTGGATATATTATCTGTCAGGTGAAGGCAGGCCTAAGAATATATATATTTTAAAAAAAGCTTTTAAGAAAAAAAACAACCCTCTTTTCCAATAGTTCCAGGCTTCTTGAACAGTACGAAGTGTGTTTACCTTAATTGCTTGTTCAAGGTCTCCCTTTGCCTTGTGAAGAGCTTCTCTAGAAGCTCGCTCTGAATATCCCATACTCTTCAGGGAGTTTATATCCTCTAACCGCTTTCTCCTTTTAGCTCTCTCTTCCCTCCTTATTTGAGCCTTCTCCTGAAGCAAAGGAGGAAAAAAGCCTTTTAATAGTTAAGAAGAGTACACATGCCCACTTAGAGAGAGATCTTTTGCAACTTTAACAGATTTGTTTCCAACATACTGGTTTCCCATACATTTGTCTCTCAGTACAACTGTTTGGGTGGCAACACTCTACAGTGCTTCCTCCACATTCAGGGTTTGACCTTCATGAATTTGATTGTACATGAGCAGGGAGCACCACGTGCACAGAACGAAAGCATGCATGTGTCTTCCCCCTGCCATGCCCTTGCCTTTTGCCTGGGTGTGGAGAATATGCACCGGATCAAACGGCAAGGTAATATGGAAAAGTACGTGTGCCTCCCCACAATTCCCTTGCCTTTTGTCTGGGGGCAGAGAAGGAAGACTTGCGCACCAGGGCAAAAGGCAAGGGAATGGGATGGGGGAACTCAGGAAGGGAATGGAAGGGGGACTGTCGGGGAAGTTATTCATGGTTTTTCCACTTTCAGGAGGGTTCTGCGCCCCAAACTCTCACAAAAGTGGAGGGGCACTGTATAGTCAAGATCCTACATTGGGATTGTGCAGCACAGATCACCACAAATGGAACTACATATTAACTATGCTACAAGACCAATCCTGAATGGCAGCATTGTGTAACTGAAGACGCACTCATTTCACCTATGTGAGCAGGAACAAACAGCATCAGCCAAAAAGGTGCATCCATATGCACTATACCACCACATGCACGATTCTGCTTCCACAACCTTGAACTGAATACAGACTTTTGTATGTCAGACAAAAATGCTGAACTGCTTCCATAGGGGAATTTACACATGCATAAGACACCAACAATATTCTGTCCCATGAATCTTCACAAAAAAACTGACTAAAGATGCAGGCCTTTACCCCTATCCTCACAGCTCTGGAGTATGAGGTTTTTTCCCCTAGAAAGTCCTGCCTCCAAGAACATCTTCAAGCACACTTCAGGATTTCACATGAGTATTTTTTACAAAAATCCAGCATGAATCCAGCATGAATCTGAAATCACTTCCTATTCTAGTGACACAATGATCTAACACTCTGAGCATTGTGGGTGAAACCTGAGTCATGCAGTAACACATTAAGTTCAGCTAGATTACTGACCCAGACATTTTATGAAAACCCTATAATGCTGATTTTACAGAAAGTCCACTGGCTGTCAAGAAATTTTGGTCTGAATTTAAGGTGCTGGTGAAAATTTTTAAAGGCCTAAATGGCATAAAAACTCAGTTTTTGAAGGAGTACTTCACTGTATATATGCTGCCTAGTGACCGAGTCTGTTGGAAGGGCCCTCCTTTGTGTCCCACCAAGAGTGAGTAACACACTGTGGGAGTACACAAGGGAGGATCATCTCTGCTGTAGCACCCTAACTGCCGAAATACCTTCCCTTTTGTAGCCAAAATGACACTGCTATTGGTTTAATTCCAGGACCAAGTATAACACACCTTTTCATTGAAGAGACTAAAGGGACTAAATTTAAATCCAGATCTGTAGAAACGTGCAGTTTTCAACTTTCTTCCATTGTTTAAACTATTTTATTTCAAGCTTCCAAAGACTATGTGATATGGGGCATGACAACATCAAGCAACTGGTGGTATTTATTTTTTCCTTGTATTCTACTACTAGCACCATCACAACAATACCAAACATATCCTTATAGTAAAGCATGATACCTCCTTGGCACTATACCTCTCTCCTGTTGGATATATGACTAGCTGCATGATCCACGTTCCCATCGCAAGCTCGGAGACCTAGACGAGCTTCCTGAGCAGAGAATCCCAGAAGTAATAAGCTGTTAATCTTTTCAGGATCAATGCACAACTCTTGGAACAAGCTATGTGCCTGGAAAGAGAAAGACAAGGACATAGGATTGGAGGACTTCTACTGAACAGAGTGAAGAAGAACTGAAGAAAACTGTTTGGAGTATAACTGTTTGTTATAGGCTTCTTCTGAAAGAGAACATTATGCAGCATGACCCTTTGTGCCGCTGTGTTCAATGGGGATATCTCCCAGGTTTTATAATAGGCCTGCAATAGGTAGTGATGAGGCTTGTAATAGGTGGTGATTCTGATGCAAAACGCAGGAACGTACCCTCTGAAGATGTTCGGCAGCTTCTTTTTCTCTGCCATTATGATAATGGCTTATTCCTTGAAGCAAATAAAGCCTTAAAAATAAAGCTTTCTCTCTACCGGAACTTCCCTAAAGGAAAAAAAAAAGTATTTACAAATGCGTCAGGTTCCAAGTACTAACAAAATCATTTTTATTTATTGAAATGCAATGCAGCTTACAATGCTTACATGCACTTTCATGTGTAAGGGTGAAAGATGTAGGATCCCAGAATAAAAAGGAACAAAACAATAATAATAAGGTGCATATATGGAACAACATACAGGCTCTTGAAACTCTGAAGAAGTGAAGCAAAGACATTTAAATTCTCTAGATAGGAAAAGGCCACTGAAAACAGACTCCAGTTACAAAACAGGCCTCAGTATCAGCACCACACAGGAAACCTAAGAAGTAGCTATGTGAGGAATAATCCAAAAAAGCTTGATATGAAATCTGAGCAGTAGAGAATGAGTCCATTGCCCAAGAATATAATAGACTTGCAACATTTCTTAAGTCAGGTCCTTTTGGAGGGCACACTGTTTTGGGTACTGCATGCATGGAAATGGAGGGAAGTTATTAAAGAGGGCCACGGCTCCCTGTGAGTCTCCTTTCGACTGCCATTCTATTTTCTGCCAGAACACCACCACAACACCATGCTGGCTCTTTCCCCTGTAGATTACATAGGGATAAGCTTTCACAACTTTTGTTAATGAGAACTGGAACAGGAGGACTGAACGTTCTGTGCTGACTGGGAGATTTCTCTTTTCTTTGTCATGCAAACTCAACATTATGGAAGAAGGGTCAAGTTTCTCAGTCCCTCCTCGCTCCTTCTCTCCCTCTCCAGAACCACTGCATGGGACTGCTGGAGGGGAAGGGATTTGAATGACTGGTTTTTTCCTTGCTCTGTAGCCAACTGAACATAAAGCTGGTTCTCCGGCCAGCCATGTGACAGGCCAAATCTTGCCCTTGGAGCCTATCAATAGGTGTTTTGGGAGGAGTGGGCCAGCAGAGCGGACCTGAGAAGGAACTTTCTTCTTCTGGTCCATTTCTAGGATATATATTAAATGGCCTGGTCCGGGGTTTTAGCATTGTAGCCACTGCCTTCCCTGCCCAACCATTCTAATTGTTACCTTGCTATGGACAAAGGTAAGTTGCTAGCTGAAGAGCTGGGAAGGAATTTTACATGTGTTTTTGTTTGGCTCACTGATGGAAGAACGTTATTTCACTTTCATCTTGCCTTTCTTCCAGTATAGGATCCAGGGTGACTTACGACAAATTCAAACCAAGTAAAGCTAAAACCTATTTGACAAAAAGGTTTAAAAAACATTAAATAAACAATTCAATTAAAGGATCTTGGGAGTGTTGCCTCAAGGCACTAGGCCAGCTCAGAGGCTGGCATGTGTATCACATTCCAAGATCATGGGAATAGACTGTGTTTATGCTGCAGTGCACCAAAGAACCTGCTGCCACCACCGGTCTTATTCCAGTATGTGGCCTGGGACATGCCAGTGGGCAGAAGACCATCTATCCAGTGTCTGGATCCTTGCCCTATGTTTGAATTTTCCTCTACTCTTTGCAGGTGTTTAACTGGGATTTCCAGAGCTACACTTATGTTGTATTAAGTGTAACATGTGATGTCAGGAGGAGAATCCAATAATCGTTTCACAGAGGCAACTGATCTCATAGCGTTCATCCTGGATTCTAGGCATCTTCAGTGTAAGCACTACCTTTCAAAAGCTGTATATTCACACATTTAATTCAAGAGAATGCTATTTCCTTAGGAATGGCAAGAAACAGTCCTATGCAGCAGGGACAATCATCTACTTTTTAAATAGCAAGATTCTAAAGTTCCAAACAACAAGGACATTTGTCAAAAATAGAAACACACACAGAGGAAGATGCCAGACTCTTTGGCCTACTTTTATAGTGACCAGCCTTTCGTGGTTCTCTCCATAGCACCTTCTGAAGCAATCATGGGCTGCAATAAGCTTTTTCTCAGCATCATCAAGGCAATCCAGCTGTCCTAGGTGGAAGTAGCACCAGACTATGTCCAGCTGCAGCACTGCATAGTTATCAACTGTGGTCAGAAGTTCTGAACCACATTCACTGAAAAACAACAAGGAAAAAAAAATTGCACAATGAATTTCAGACATGCCCAACCACAGGGAGAACTCATATGTATATAAAATAGGCACTGCAGCAAGAAACTTACTATTTCCCTCGAAAATCTAGTAAGTTAGTGGCTAAAAATGCACAAGTTGCATGAGAACTGAAACATTCACTGTTCTGCTAAGAATAGTAACAAGAACCTCCTTTTTGGACTCCCAACAAACAGCACGAAACTCCATTCCAAGATCTGAAGGTAACATGACACAGCACCCATGTAAGCATGCACAGTGAGTGGGGAGGACTTAAGCAACAGCACATAATTGCTGAACTATCTCCTGCATCTCACTCAACCTCTACTTCCTTTAAGTGAATGTTTTGTCCTGCCCATTTGTGTCACAGCTCTTGCCTTCCCTCACTGCTAGGAGCAAAACCACATAAGCACAGAGGCAGCAGTAGTCCGTACTGCAGGCCAGGAACTCCAACCATTGTTACAGCTGGTCAAACACTCATGCTCCCTTCTCCCTTATAGGACTGCACCCTGGAGACTTAAGGGAAAGTGTGTTACTTTGGGTCTCTGATCCCTTCATACTAGGCTGCCTGAAGTCTATCAGGAGCACTGTGCTTACTGCAAGCCATTCTAGGCCTCATATCTTAGAGGCACAGTGGCATGGTGGCAAGTAACGTGCTGCTAAGAGGTTGCTGAGCAGATTATCTCAGCCACCTCCTACAGTGGTGATGTTGTCAACACTAAGAGCATGGTTAAGGCTGCTGTGGCAGATTTTTATCCCCATCCCTGGGATAGGCAGACTGTAATATGGCAGCTGTTTTGCTTTCATGCTAGTAGCTTTAATTAATTCCCTCCTGTAACTGATCAGCCGGGTGGCTCTGTAAACCAAAATAACTTTATTAGAAGTTTTTCAAAAAGCAAATTCCTACCAGAAGTGTTTATCAGCATCTAACAGGAATGGCAATGCCATAGCATATTCTTTTTTCTTCAGTAATGCTCTCCCTTTTTCATGGTATCCCATTGCTAACAAAAGAGCCTGCAAAACAAAGGAGAGGGAGGATTTTGCCAACATTAGACTTTCATATTAATTGAATTGCAATTAAGACATATCATTCTAACCACACTATCTTCCTTACAGCTTACACTCACTTTTTTGGCTTCTGGGGGAATTTTTATAGTTCTTCCAGTCTGGTTTGCTATATCCAAGTAAGGTACTCTATCTGGATCCAAAGAATCATCTGCCAAACAGAACACACAAATTGGACAGGAAAATAAGAAAAAACGCCACTCTTAGGCATTGGCTTGACTCCTTTAAAAACAAATCAAACACACATTTAACAAGTCACTGCATCTACAAAATTAGAAATGTAATAAATCATTGCATCTGTAAAATTAGAAGTGCAATGACCTACTTCACTAGGTTGTTCTTTGTTCGGATAGAATGGTTTGTGCTGGAGAAGGAGAATAAAGCACTTTTGTTGTTATTGTTCTCGTTATGTGCCTTCAAGCTGACTCTGATTTCTAGGATTTTGCCACACAGTTTCTCCATGTCTGAGTGGCAATTTGAATCTTGGTCTCCTAAAGTTCTAGTCTAATGGCCAAACTACTGTACCACGTTGGTTCTGTGAATAAGGCAGTTACTCTGCAAAATATATGTACTGCATGGCATCTAAACAGGTAGGCTGCTTCCCTCACACAATCACTTTATTCCATTCAAAGAATTTTACCCAAATCTCCAGACTACATCAACTTAAACTTGTAACTTCCCATGGTTTCCCACTGTTTTCTTCACTATTTTTTTCGTTACACCACATTTCTTGATTGGTAGCACTAAGGGCCATCCATCTAAAACTTCCACAGGTACTTTGTGATTCCTGAATGAGTTCATCTTAACACTCAGCGGTGTCCCAAAAGTCTAGGTCTCCTTTGTAATGGTCACAGAAAAATAACACTTACAAAATTTATTATGACAGTTCAGGGAGAAGTACGATCACCTGAATTGGTATCAAGTATTTTGTGTGATGCTGTGACAAACTGTGACAAAGCAATTGGGTTTAAATTTCACTTTATGGAAGGCACTGGTGAATTGAAGACATCAGTTTATTTAAAGATGCACTAGGCAGAGTCTGGAAAACCCGGAAACTGGCAAGCCCAGAGTCTGACCAGGAAACAGGAAGTTAAACCAAACTTATTTAGCATTCTTGCAAAAACTACACAGTATCATCATAAAGGCCATATATGAGGCCAAAAAGGCCAAGATAGTAATATAAACTAACCAATATGAGTAAGCACTATTTCCAAATGACATATGTCACACCCTTTCCTTGCAACTCATATTAGTGTTCTAAATGGTATCCTTAAAACTATGAGGACTGAGGACATAGGCTGGAGTGCCAGTATGTTCCTAAGAGCCTTTAAATTTTTCCATGGCTAAGCAGACTTTTCCTTCAGTACAGTTTTATCCTACTTAGACCTATCACCACTATGAACTTTCTTTATCAGGAGCTTCAGATCTATATACCACAGGGTAGGTTACATCTTCTCCCTATATAAAAGAAGGAAGGGATTACACCATTCATGCTATGAACAATTTAGTATTTTATAATCTGGCCTTGTGAATCTCATCTTATAGGTTTTACAGAGCGTTTTCCAGAAAATCCTTTAAATTTCTTGAAAACAAAACAAATAAACAAAAACAAGGCAGCATGTTTGCCACACTAGTCAGCCTATGAGAGAAGCCAATCTTCAGACCAAGCAAGAAAACTGTATTGGATTCAGTTTTCAAAATATTATACATTGGCCCTCCTCTCATGCAACCTCTGCACACACAAACGGAGGTCATGTGAAGCATCATATTATAGTAAATGGATGTGGTGGACACGCACACACTGTATTCACTGACTATAATGGGATGCTTTGCGTTCTTTGTTTTACTTGGGGATGTCTGCAACAGAACCCCTGCAAATACTACGGGTACACTGTATTCAAGAACTAAGCAAAAAGAAATTCAAAAATAGTTGTTTCAAAAACAGAATTAAAAACAGATTTGCCTAACTTTTACTAAGAACCCACAATCCTTATGAAGGCTCTAAGAACAGTACACTAATGCAACTTGTAGATGGAGTATAGAGTGGAAGAAAAGGCCCACTTGGGGCTCACACTGTGGCTTATTCTTGGTCTGAAAGACACAAAGAAGGCAAAGAAAGATCCTTTTACAAGCAAAATTATTCCTCTGGAGCATGGGAACTTCCAGAAAGGGAAGTTCAAACTGGAAAGATGATGCTTTGTATGACAATAAGTCATTCCTACAAACACCAAGTTAATATAAGGCTAAATCATGATGCAGAAGGGTCAGGCTAAAACGTCCATAACTGCAGTTTATCGGTATATACAGCTACCTAGCCATTCTTGGGCATGTTCTTTGCTCAAAGACAAAACAGGGATGGGAGGGGGAAAGTTGGATTTGTCATAAAAATGTATTATGGGACTGAAGAAGGCCATAGGGAGACTTGTGTAGAGGCATTCTGTCAATTTTTCTGAACTAAGACTCACTTTCAGGCCACCAAACCCATTGAATCTCCAGAAGGTTTGCTGAAATTCAAAAGAGTGACTTAGTCAATTTCTGTTCATTTCTTATGCTTGACTCTGTCAAGTTGTACAAAATGATAAATCTGTACAATTTATAAAGAGACTGCAAACTGTTATCATCTGCATTTCATTTTCTTCTCTTTCTTTCTTTCTTTTTTTTTTTGGAAGCATGTGGGTTAATGAATAGATGATTATCAGTTACTTTTTTAAACTGAAGATACCTGCTTAGCTACTTTGTGTCTGCTTCCGACACCCCCACAGAAGAGAAAAGAAATATTCAAGAATGTACAGTTGTCAGAATGCAAGCTGATGATTTGGAACTCAACTTGATAGAACTCTAGCAGGGATAACATGCACATATTCATCCAGTTGCATAATATTTTACAGAAGCATTCTACCTTCTACAACCATAGCCCAAGGTGGATGGGGCTGAACAGTGACCAAAACTTTATTTGTAACTGGTGGCAAAAAACTGCACTGTACTGAGCAGTTAAAGTCTCTTTAAAAATGAAGCACTGCATTCTAATCTGATTTTGCTCTGGACATGCAAGTTGCTTCTTTGGATCATAGTCGTCTTGTATCAGTTCCATAAACATCAAGCTTGCTTCTATATTTCACTGAAACATACAGTTTTCAGATTGACCCTGTACTTGGTGACTTCGAGTCACCTTAAGTTTGAAACTGTCATTGCTACCTTCAGGTGCCCTTTCCTCATCTCTTGGGCTCTGAAAACCCCAATGGGCAAATATAAAGCGTGGCTTATTATGCATGCTTACTTGAAAGTAAACCACAATGGTTTGGTCTGAACTTGGTTTAGACTAATGGTTTAGTATGAACACAAGAAAACTTTTTTACAGAGGAAGCTGATTGGCTAATACAACTGACAACACAACGCTCCTACATCTCAGTCCTCAGAGCATTTCTGCAACTGTTTTACAGAACTAGCTGATCTTCTAAAAAAGAAGGCTGAAACTGCAAAATGAATGTACGCAAACACTTTGAGGCATGAGGGAAGGAGCAAGACTTATTGGCTAGTATGTTTGTTGCAGAAATAACAAAACTGGATCACACTGTAAGTGGAAAGTAGAAGACAAACATAGTACTTGAAAAGCACCTATCTTCAGCGTAGGGCATAATGGAAAAAAATGGGTCAAGCACTAGAGTTTTCACATTTTTTTCTTCCTCTTTACTCGGCATTTCATTGTTCTGCTGTGAAAAACATACAAGCAAAGGGCTTCTTACTTCTGTCTGCCAGTATTTCTAGACCCTTCTTTGTCCTCTGCATCCTTTTATTCATTTCTTGTTTCTTCATAGCCTCTTCTTCATGTTGCATCTCCTCTTCACGAACTTTTCTTCTGGTTTCTTCTTCACTCTGTTTTAGCTCAAGCACCATGAGCTTGACGTTGTGTGTTATGCCTTGTTCTTCCAGTGTCTTTCCTGTAAAATGGAGACAGAGTAATATGCCAGATGAGATCAGATTTTGGATCTACTGCACTGAAAATCCTAATGTAAACCCAGAATACAGCTGTACAACTCTTTAACTAATATTTTTAAATAGAAGATACATACCTAGATCAAGTTGCTTCTTGTTTATAATTATTTTGATACAATTTTCTTCAAATCCATATGTCTGTGCTACTCTATGGAGCAAAGCAATAAATATTAAAAGCCCAGTTTTAAAATGTATTGTTTATATCGTCAAAATAAATATCATTGTTTTTAGAATAATTTTTATTCATAATGATGCTATTTTATACAATCATTATTGTGACAACTA
Organism: Iguana delicatissima; assembly: GCA_948472985.1. NCBI lineage: Eukaryota > Metazoa > Chordata > Lepidosauria > Squamata > Iguanidae > Iguana > Iguana delicatissima. Next base: position 33,093 of record CAOKZL010001543.1, on the reverse strand, counting down.
AGAGAGAGAGCTCATCATTTTACAAGCTAGCTGCAGCAAGGAAGAGACTTTTTAAACAGTACTCCTCCAAGCAGGAACTATATAGGCCAAACACGAAACAGAACCAACCAGTCAAAGAGTTCTCTCTCTGGTTCTTTTGACAGCCACATCAAAAACTGCACACTATGTATGCTTCCTTGAGAAAAAAACCACAATAAAAACACTGGGACTTGCTTTTAAATAAATACAGCTGCACTTTTCCATAGATACATACATTACTGAGTTCACCTAAAAAACATTACTAAGCTGAATACACTTTACCCTATAATCTCCAAAAAGAAAAATAGTAGTTACTTACTGAGATCTCAGCTCCTTGCCTGTGATGACCAGTTTTGTCTCCAGTAAATTTTTTCGTGTCTATAAAGGTATGGAGATATAAATTCTAAATTAAAACCAATTACATTAATTAAATTCTACTCTAAATTTTAATTTGGACTTAAGAATCTCAAACTGGTCTGGCTCACACAGCACATCAAATATATTAAGAGTATATATTATTTTCATATATTAGGAATCCATCACTTTTCCATTAAAAAAACGTCATCTGCTGCATGTTTTAATTTCATTTTCTACTTCTTTCTTCCTCCTCTGTTTTGTCAATTCACATAAGCACTCCTACCATTGATAAACAGAGAGCAAAACAGAACCATAATGTGTTCATTCATATTGTACTTAATCAAGGTCCACAATTACTCTTGTATTTCAATGAGATGTGAAAGAAAAGAAGCAAAACGTGCAGCAAACTGCATATGAATCAGTTTTGGAGTTAATTTTAGAAATTCCTCATATCAGAATGTAGATGAAGTGAAGTGCTGGGGCAAGCAAGTCTATGGAACAATAATAAAACTGGAGAACTGTGCTCATCACTAGATTTATCCTGAGCAGTTCTGTTGCAACTCAAGCACAAGATGGAAGCTGTATTACCTCTATAACCAAGAGGCAACATGAGTTTGAGTTTCATATAGTTGTTTTGATTGTAGAAGTATATACCCAGCCCTATGCTCTGTTGTTCACTGGACATGGCACAAAGGATCAAATGGACACGGCTTATCATACTAATGTCTGATATGGAAAGAAAGGAGACTAAATGGTATTAACTCTAAAGCTTTGCACTCCAGTCAAAAGCCTGTTGGAGATGCTCTATAGTTCTGCTAGTAGTAGCAGCAGCAGCAGCAGCACATAATAAAATACTCATGAAAAGGTTTTAGGGATGTTTAAATCTGTACAACAGAAACTCCGTGTCCCAGCACAGGGTGGAGCTTCTGCTCTAACCAAATATGCCTCCCTTATTTTACAAATTAAAACAGCAGCTCGGGACTATGCTTTGAGTTCCAACGATTCTTACTTATTTTAGGAACTGTGTTTTACACTTTCATCAAAATACAGTATCAGATATTACAGCTGCAAAAGAGTGATGTGAACTGCACGCCAAATTCCCCTGAATTAAACCTAGCCTCACCAATTTATTTTTAATGGGAGCATCTATCAGCTATCAGTGGTGGCTTTTGTTGTTCACCTGCAAAAGAAGAAACTCAGTGGAAAGATGTGAACAAATACTATTGTCAATATGTGGATGTTAGCAGACCTGGTAATATAGCTATAATTAGATGGAATGTGAGGCACTGTCCTGATGAAAAGATGAAGAGCTGACCTTCTCCAATTCTTGGTCCAACTCAGAGAAAGGCAGCATCCTATGCTACTAGGAGAGGAATTTCTGACATCACAGCAGCACACATTACAGCTGCTAAAAATGACACGAGATACTTTGGGGGGACTGTGATTACCTTAAAGCACATATGTCAAACACAAGACCCGCGAGCCGAATCTGGCCCGCCAGGCCATTTCATGTGGCCCTCACACCTCTCCTGCAGCTGCGGCATTCCTCCTGCCTGGCAATCAATCAATAACCAATCAATAATTTTTATTACAGTCGTAGACCAGCATGCTCCTGCCTGGTAACCTGGATCCCCACATTGCAGGCCCCCAGCTGCTGGCAGTCTGAAGAGGGGCCCAGCAGTCAGCACTCACAATCTACTTCTACTTCTGACTACTCCTCTGTCCGAGTCTCGTTGTCAGAGCATTGCCATACCTTGCGGGAGTTGAGAAGTAGAAGTAGATTGTGACTGCTGGATGCTGAACCCCTCTTCAGAATACTGGCCGCTGGGGGCCTGCAATGTGGGGATTGGGCTCACCAGGTACAGAGAGGGGCAGAAAGAGCCACTGCGGGGGGGGGGCAGAAAGAGGTACAGAGAGGGTCGGGGGCAGAAAGAGATACAATTACAAATACAACTGGCCCTTTGAGGGCAACCATAATGCTGATGCCGCCCAAGATGAAATTGAGTTTGACACTCCTGCCTTAAAGTCTTCAGAGGAGGGTTTTCTCTCAGACCTCAGTTTATCCCATGCTGTGGAATTTCCTCCTGTACTAGGCTAATTTGGTCCCCTCTTCGGTATCTTTTCACTGGCAGGCAAAGACCTTTTTATATAAATAGTGCCTTTGGCTGTTACCTGGCTGTGGCAGAAGGGTCTGTTAATGGGATGTGTTGCACTTTTATCCCCCTTACGACTGAAACATCTTTTAAATGATTTTAAATTTTAATAGGACTTTTTACTTAATCATCAAAACAACGTGCAGCACAAAAGTTTAACAACCATTAAATAAACAATCCTAACTGTATTCTATCTTAATCAACACTGTAAGCAGTCTTGAGTTTCACATCAGGAATAAGGCAGGACACAGACATAGTAAAATAAAATGAAGTAAAATAAATTACATCAGTTACATATGATAGTCTCTACAGTAAATTGTCCACAAAGACAAATGAAAAGGATTATGTAGAGGCTAGAGCTATGTTTGCCACCTCTTCGCAATGGCACAGTAGAATGGAAAGGGGGCAGATTTGAGATTTAGATCTTGGTTACTTATTTGAAAATCATGGCTAGTGAGCAGTTCTAAGAAGAAAATGACCATTCATTAACTACCGTCTTAAAATCACTTACGCACCTCAAGGTGGCACCATTAAGAATAGTCAATATGTACTTTTACCAATATGTCCTAATCTTTACAAAATGGACCCCAAGGGAATATTAAAATATGTAGAATCTTTCTCCCTGACTTGTGCCACTTATGCCTCATGAAGTCTTTCAGAAGTATGGGGACTGACAGATTTATGGTATCCTTCCCACTTCCACAAATACAGTTTTCTTTTTTAAAGGACTTCACTTAAGAAGTCAAAAGGTTATCAGTCAGAAGGAAAGGGAACACTACATGTCCAAAACAGGAGGTATGAACAACACAATGTAAACAACACTGATTCTGATACATTAGTTTAGAATAAGGAGGTGTTAATCATTCAATATTGGGAATATTTAAATTCACTGACAGCAGAGATTCTAAGTTGAAACGGAAAATACATGACTATGTAAGTCATCAGGGGTATCAAACATGTTCCCATATCTAACATTACTGCATTTTTTAACATAAAATGGAAGCCTCTGCCAAATATATTGATTGCTTTTATTTTAAACAATGATTTAATGAGGGGGGTGCTTGAGCTCAAAAGAGTAAACTGCTTTTTACAAGTACAGGAGCGTTACGTATACAATATTTTATTTTTTCCAATTGTGAACTCATCTCTGTTGAACTCTCTACATAAAGAAAGGCAGTCAACCCCTACTGATCCTTCTCACACAACCCTTCCCATAAATAAAACTGAAAATCTCTCTTTTTGCCAGCTTATCTGCCTCTTTTGTACACATTAAATATTTGTATTCATTATACTCTCACAGCCGTTACTACACATTTTAAAGTATGCTTCTTTAGGTAATGTTAAACAATTGCTTACTTTACCCATCCTTGCAGGCAAGGCTACTTCAAGCGTTGCAACTCCTGTTGTCTTGTAAGCTTCATTTCCTGTTCCCCGCTCGACTGCTTTACAGCGTATTTCTTCCAGAAGGGCAGCTATTTCATTGTCATTATAATTTAGCCTGGCTGAATACTGCGCTGCAAGATTCTAGGACAATAAAAATGCATTTGTTATGAACATGAAAGCAGTAAATATGCATGAAATGAAAGCAGACACAATATGGCAGCCTTTGAGTACTTGCCTTCAGCTCCTCACCAGCCTCTTTGTTACTGTTTGTATATGGAGGTTTCCACAGCTGAATTTTGTCTTCTCTTAAATACGTTTTCAGCTTTGCTGAAAGATACTTGTCCTGTGCCATCCTATTGTAGAAAACAAAATTAAAATTTTCAGTTCTCACGTGTAATGTAATCTGGTTGGTGATTCAAAATGCATGTTCCACTTTTTCAGATCCCAAAAGGAACATGCTAATTATAAAGATGCGGCCTTTTCACTATCAGGGGAAGGGCAACAGCTTAGTGGTTCTCAGGAGGAACGTTTCACAGTGAATCCTCCACATTTCCAGGCTGAGCTGTGTGAAACCTGGTAAGCCACTGATGCTCAGCATAGACCAGGATAGGCAGCTGTGGAAGGCTGAAAGGATAATTTTAGGCTTACAGAGTCCTACCAGAGCTGCATTAAGTCTAAAAAGGCCTCCTCCCTTTAGAAACAGGAAGGACTGGGAAAAAGAGAAAAATTCAGGAAGACTCTGGCCATTTCCACACTAGACTGTTATAGTGCTATTAATTCCACTTTCAACATCCTATGGAATCCTGGGATTTGCAGTTTAGGGAGGGGCCTTTGAGGCCATAGGATGTTGAAAGTGGAATAATTCTATGGGATGTTGAAAGTGGAATAATAGTGCTGTAACAATCCAGTGTGGAAATGGCCTCTGTCCTTTCCTCTGAAAAAAATCTGGATTTTTTTTTTTTTTTTAGGATTCCCCACCACCACAAACAATTCCTTTCTGGGTCTCTACTCCACATCACCATCCCAAGTGGCTTCTGCTCTGTTTCAGATTTCATTTTTCAGGCATGTAGGGGAAGTATCTGAATTTGGTGGGATGCTACACCTGATTTCTTACCAAACCCGGTTCCTGGAAATGATAAAATAAACATTTTTTCACCTAACGCAGCAGGTGAGTGGAAATAGGCTGCAGGAAAGGCCTTGGAAACCATGTACAACCTGTGAGGTGGGCTTTTGTTGTTGTTGTATGCCTTCAAGTTGTTTCCAACTTGTGGTGACCCTTTCACGGGGTTTTCTGGGGCTGTGTGTGTGTGAGATACGCCCAAAGTCACCCAGTGGATTGTGGTGCAACACTCATATCAATGGTCTAACTTAGGCTAAAGCAGCTTCTGATCTTCCCAACAGTGGCTTATAATAAATTAACACAAGGTACAGTTAAAATCTTATGCATACAAAAAAAAATTAAATAAACAATTCCTTTTAAAAGCTCAATGTTAAAATGGTTTAAAACACATTTAAAATACAGTAAAAAAAGATCAAAGCACAACATATCCAATTAAAAAACCCTTCTGCCACATGAGTTAAGAGACAAAGGCCTCACTAAACAAAAAGGCCTTCCTGACTTTACAAAGTGGACTATGTTTTTTTAAATATGGAAAACCTCTTCAGTAGAAACTAGGGTGACGATTCTGTCATGAACTATTCCCACCTAATTATGAGCTGTAGCCTCTGATATGAACAGAAGGAATAAGTCTCCTCTGAACTTCATTTGGAGATTGGTTTGCATATATGAAGCAGACTGTGTGTGTGTGTGTGTGTGTGAGTATGTATGACAGTTATGTGCCTTCAAGTTGTTTCCAACTTATGGAGACCCTACCACAAGGTTTTCTGGGGGCTGAGTATATGTGACATGCTCAAAGTCACCCAGTAGGTTTCCATGGCTGAGCTGGGAATTAAAACCATTTTGAAAGAGATGTAGTGGTTTGAGCATTGCACAACAACCCTGGAGACCAGGATTTATCACTAAAACTACAAGTGACTCTATGATTTCTTATCACTCCCGTCATATGAGTGTTAAACAATACAGTTCTGCTGAATCTTTGTTTAACTTGCTCTTTACAATAATATTAAATTATGCTGCTTTATATTTCTGGTATCCATAAAGTTGAAGTTCCATGCTGCCAGCAATGCATATCTTAAAAGAAAACAAAAATAAAATGGAAGCTGTAAAGATTATTATATAAGCAAGCAACATACAGCTGAAACTGAGTAAGAAGGAGTCAATAAATTTGGAACAGATGTTTGCTAATGATTTATCATGATGTTTTCATATGCTCATATAACTGTTCTCTTCATGTAAACCGACATTTATAAGAAGCCACTGACAGGTTAAAATCATATGCTGGCAATCTCTGAAAGAATCTAATGCATGTACTTGCAATATGGATTAACAGATAAAATTCTCATTCAATGGATGCTGGATTAAACACAGCTCCATCTCTTTACCAAAACAGCAAGTTATTTTATTCCACAAATCTTATCAAATTTAAATCCTAGCAGGGTTGTACATACCTGGCAATATAAAACCTAAGATAAGTTCTAGCTAAATTAACAGTGACACTAGAACCAGCACAGTACAGTGATTAGAATGACGAACTGAGATTTAGGGAATCCAGGTTTGAATCTCAACTGTGCTGTGAAACTCATTTCAGTGACTTTGGGCCAGTTAATATCTCTCAGCTTGACCTCCTTCACAGGTTGTTTATGTTAGGAAAGATGTATGTCATCTTCAGCTTATTAGAAAAAATGAGGGTTAAAATGTAACATAATAATACAGTCAAATGAACACAAAAGTAGGCCTGATCTGCTGTAATAAATAGCAGTTAGATCAACAAGTAATCAGCAGAAGAAGATTTTCAAAGCACTTGCAAAAGTCTGCTACTATTAAAAGCCCTGTTGACAAACTGGTACAAACAAGATTAAAACGGAAGTTTCAAAGATGCCAATCTTTAGACCAATTTTTCTAGCAAAATTCTCCACTCTGTACAGGAAGTGGTCTAAGGACTGCAGCTGTTGCTGCTTCTCCTTGCCATCTTTACCATGTTTGCCACATTTAAGTATCTGCCAATGATCCCAATGAAGCTAGAGCTGCTGCCAGGTTTTACAGATGTAGCCAATGAAAGCCGACCACTATTTTGGTATTTCTGGAATTGTGAAGCAAGTTGGAAGCCAGGGAAAAGCTACTCCTGGTTCCTTCACATAGACTTTCTCTTTCAGTCACCATATGGATAAGCAGAAGTTCAGTGGCTTGGCTTTGATTTCCACCCCCACCCCACCATGTGTTTCAGCCAAATCTGTAGTCTTCTTGCCTGGCATTGCCATTTCTCTTTGAGCCAGATCAGGAGAACAGAAAGCAAAGCCCAGTGCGGGAAGGAGAGGTTCCCAAGCAGCTGGTGGTCTTTAAAAAATCTTTAAAAAACAGAATAAAAGAGAAAAACAGAATACTATGTAAGAAGAGGTATATGCTCAGTCCCTTAAAGATTCAAGGGACTCATTTATGACTTCTGGAAGATCTGGCAAAGATCTTAAAATGCTGCCAACTGCTGCTTGGGATGTGTCAATAAAACAGATTCATTAGTTTTGCTTTCAATAGTATTTGGTGCATACACATTTACCACAGGCCACAGAAAGAAAAAGAGAAAGCAAAAGACACAAACTCCATTTTGTTAATGGAGCAAATACATGAGCAAACTTAAAGGGCTATGCTTCCATAAGAAAAGCAGAAAAGTACATACATCCAATTTTATATGCCAAATTTGCTAGGAAAAGCTTGTGAAACATCTCAGCTGCTGGAGTAATGTCTCTGCTCAACTTCAGAGTGAACTTTCTTATAACGGTTTCCTATACAGGTTTCCCCCAGTTGTCTGACAGGTTAAAGACCGCAGCATTGTCAGAAAATGAACTGGCTGAACAGTGAAGCCCATGTACTGTACTGTAGGGAGCATGAAGGACTTATCAAGGCTTACTTGGGACTAACTGCACATGCGCTCCTTTTGCAAGAACGCTCAGCCAGTTTACTGCCTTTTTCCTCTTCTCAGGTCACTTTGAAAACAACAAGTATGTTCCAAGTAAGCCTCCATAACCAAGAAGAATTGCTGAAAGAGTGGAACCCCTATCAAATTAATGGAATCTGTCCTTAATTTGGAAGTGGTGAAAGAGCAAGTCATCAGGTAATGAAGCATCAAAAGGAGGCTTCCTGTATTTAACCTGAGGAATATCCAGCTGTCTCCCACCCTGCTCATGTGATGAGCACAAACCCAGCTGAAGGAAACATCTCCAATCACTGAATTTCAAAGCTGAGGTAGATTTTGCATGCAGTATCTGACTACTGAAAGGATTCTGTCAAAAGAAAGAAATCTATATTTTCATATCCTCACACCAGGAAACATGTCCAAGCCCTGGATGATTCTTCAGCCATTTAAAAATATAAATTAAGGCCTACTCCAATTCAGCAGGGCTTTCGACTACAGGTAAGATAGGTTCCTATTCTGGGAAAAGGGTGGGATAGAAATCAAATAAACTAACGCTAACTGTCTCTTTCCTCTTGCCCCTTCTGGTCTTTCACCAGCAGCCTAGCATTTAAAAACTCAACTTTTCTTGACACACAGCTGAGTAACAAAACAGCATCATCAGTTTAATTTCTGGGAGCACAGCAACAGGGAAGGGCAGAAAGAGGCAGCAAACTGGTAATATGCCTGGCATCTACTATGATTCTGTGATTCATTGGAGGATTTTAAACAGAGGCTGGACAGCCATTTGCTGGGAGTGCTTCTGATGTGAGCTCCTGCATGGCAGGGGGTTGGACTCAATGTTCAACTCTAGGGGCCTTTCCACACTACATTGCTATAGTGCTATTATTCCACTTTCAATATCCTGTGGAATTCTGGAGTTTGTAGTTTTTACTGAGGTCAAAGCGCTCTCTGGCTGAGAATTCTTAATGCCCCTCCCTAAACTGTAAACCCCAGGACTCCACAGCATGTTGAAAGCGGAATAATAGCACTGTAACAGTGTAGTGTGGAAATGGCCAGTGTCTTGGCACAAAAGCAGCCTATCAGAAATGAAGTCAACCACTCCACAATTCATTTACTGATTATTGGATGGATGTTCTCCCATGAAGACAGGAGTGAAACCACAAAGCTCATTCACCCTGGGGTTCATGGCCCTCCTAGAATTGCCAAAATGAAGACTAGAAAGGGCCCTTATACCTTTAATGGTTGTGTGGAAGAGGGAATTTCAGCATGGGTCGTGTGATCAACAACACCCACTGCAATTCTGGCCACTTCCGCTCTAGACTGTTATAGCGCTATTATTCCACTTTCAACAGCCTGTGGAATCCTGAGGTTCGTAGTTTAGGGAGGGGCCTCAAAGGCCTTCTCCCCAGTGTTCTCCCTCAAAGGCCCCTCCCTAAACTGCAAACCCCAGGATTCCACAGGCTGTTGAAAGTGGAAGAGCAGCTCTATAACAGTCTAGTGCGGAAATGGTCTCTTTCTTCTACACAACCATTAAAGGTGCAGCAGCAGCCCGCTTCAGTTACCCCTCTGGCAACTCGAGGCCCAGCAGTTTGGGCTACTTCAACCCTTAACACAGGAGACAGGCCCCCTTGCCTCTCTCCTTCAGCTGGAAAAGGGGATGGGTGTGAGAAGGAAAATGAGGGGCTCGTGAAGGGAGAGGCTCTGCTTTGCCTCATGTCTCCCTTCTTCTTCCTCCTCCTCCTCCTCCTCCTCCCTGCGCCGCCCCCAGTCACTCACCTGCCCACTCCAGGTGTCCTATGTCTGTTTCTGTCGCTCGCTCGCCCCCCTCGCCTTGTATCCACTGGTGAAAGCGGCGCGCGAGGGGATGGCGAGGTTTACTTTAACCCTTCCTCCCCCACACGCGTTTTTTTTTTAAATAATAGAGAAGAGAGAAGGATACCCGCTTCTGTCAGCCTCCCCGTTATCAAGCTTCGTCACGTCAGAAGCGAAAGCAAAAACACGGGGGCGCCGACAGCTCCGCCTTCAGGAGGGAGCGGCCAGGGGCGGGTCACGTGACCACCCGTGACGCCACACCCCGCGGCCCGGAGCGCCCGCCGGGCGCCATTTTAGTTCTTCTTTCGTTTGTGGCGTCAGAGTCGCGTTCGTCGCTCCGTTTCCCCTTCGCGCTCGGAGGAGCAGGAGGCGCTTGTGGTGCCCTCGCCTCTCCGTCGCTGTTATCACCACCACCACCACCACTAATGATAACACGAGGCCGTGAAGAAGATGATAAATGTACTCTCTCGCATCCTCCACATCTTGAATGGAATTCATTTTTTCTCCTAATTCAGGGACAAAACTGTCTATTGCCGCCATCCACGCGCTCACCCTCTCGGAAAGGGAGGCGCCTTAGTGGTAGCAAAATCTTAAGGGCTGTCGGCAGTTGAAAAGATTACTTAACGAGTTACATTGTGGCATATTTTTTCCTGGAACGGAACTTATTTCGTTAGGCATGCACGGGTGCCTTAAGCTCTAAAAACAACAACAAGCACAAGTGCTTGAGAACAACGGTTTTGAGCACGTGTAGCGCCCCAGCAGTTGTCGAGGCCCTTTGCGCACTACACCGCTATGATTCCACTTTCAACATCCTGTGAAATTCTGGGGTTTGTAGTTTGCTGAGGCCAAAGAGCTCTCCGGCTGAGGATTCTCAGTGCCCCTCCCGAAACTGCAAATCCCCAGGATTCCATAGGAGGTTGAAAGCGGAATAATAGCACTATAACAGCATAGGGTGGAAATGGTCCTAATGTAACTGATTTGTGCTAGAAGCTTTCACAAGAGACTAAAAGTGTATCTCAGATGGAACTTTAGAAAGTGATGCATCTCTCAACATACCAATATAAATGGGGAATACAGCCTGTTGTGGTTCTGTATGGCAAGCAGTCTTTTTCCCCGTAAAAGCTGCTCAAGGGTAGGATCTGTTGTATATGTACTTTGTTAGAACAGTAATACTTCTATAAGAAGTTGCCATTTGGTTTGTCTTAATCTGTATTATCTCTCGGCTATCTGGCAGCAACTCTCCAACCTTTCAGTCAAAAGTTTTTCCTACTCCTACAGGGACTGAGCGTGGGATCTTTTGCATGCAAACTCGTGCGCTCTCGCTATGTAATGGTATTGCCTAATACAAAACAGAAGATTGTGTACATCCCTGCTTCCTGACAGTGGAGGCTAAACTTTCTCTTCCTATCCTCTCTTTAAAAACTACCTGCCCATGGAAATGAGCTACAGGCAAGTCTCTATTTTCATTGCTTCAGTTTACATTTCAAATTTACAATGGTTCCCCAAAAATAAATTCAAGAAAATGAAAGTGTCATTGACAAGGCATTGCTCTCCTGTTGGGAGAGTAGAGAGAGTGAGGAGAATGAAGCCAGCTGGAGTTTTGGCATAAGGAAAATTGACAGGGTTTGTATTGCTGCATGGCATTTGTATTGGGTTTGTTTTACCTGCCTAGCTGGAGAAAGCAACAGCAGTCTTGGAAGGAGGAAGAGGTTTCTTTTGCTGCTTCTGGAGGGGCATCTGTACATTTCTCTAGCCTGGAAAAGATGTTGTTTTAAGCTATAAACCTCTTTAAATCTGATGGTTGGTTGTGTTGCAGGACTTCCGCCACCTCCCATGTCCTCCCGCCTAAGATGAGACAGACACAATAGGGGAAGGGAATGGTCGGTGAGTAAAGGGGTCTCACCGACCGACACACGAGGAATAAAACAGCACACGCACGTGTCACTGGCTGGTATCGCCGGACGATCACGGTCAATAGCCAGAACCGCAGCAACCGATCACCGCACAACAGTCACACACTTGCACACACAGTCCCTGCCTCCCGCCGTCCCGTACCACAAAGCAGAACAGTTTCCTTAGCGCTTTTACGGCTAAGTACTCGTGTCCGCTTGGGAGGTGATCAGGCTCCCCTTCCACCCTGAAGCGAGTGGGGCGTCTGGCCTCTAACCAGATTCTACTTGCCTAGGTCTTTTGACGGCGCAGCGGACCACGAACCACTTCTCTGAAGATGATGATTGCCAAATCGAACACAGAGGAAATTTTCAGTGGAGGCAGGGCCCAGTTTCTATACTTTGCTTCCAGGAGGAAGGTTCCCTCGGTTCAGCGCTTGCCGTTTGGGCGCCCCTAGTGCAGGCTCCCCCGTTCCGGCAAAAGGAGGTAGCCGGTGGGCCCAACATGGGGCTCATGCGCCAAGCCCCCCCGCCCGGCAAGGCGACTCAAGAGCAGGCAAAACGCCACCTCGGTGTCTCAGCGCCTGCAGCGATCCGAGTCACGGCACCATTTATGTTGCAGGAGCCCAGAGACCACAGAGACCACAGAGCAAGAAAAAGAGTAATTTATTACGTGCGGGCGTTTGGTCTTTTGGAGAAATCCAGCCAAAAGCCCACACATAATAAATTACTCTTTTTCTTGCTCTGTGGTCTCTGGGCTCCTGCAACAGTTGAATAAAATAGCTAACTAGTTCAGCTGTTGGAACATCTCCCCCGATCACCAGTAATGGCCTCTGGAATTGGCTCCCCTATTTACATCAGTCTCAGTTTACACTGCCAGAATGCAACCTTGATCTAAACTGAGCTCACTTCCTGATATGGAGACACATGGAATATAGCAAGGACTGGATAAACTTTACTGACCACTATGGGATGATGCCTCAGGTTTGACCTCTCCATTGGTGAGCAACATTTCAAATATCAATTTTTTTATAACAAGGGGAAGAAGAGTAGCTGTGTCCAGGTCTCACTATAAACGATGCATTGTTTTTACATCTGGATGCAATCTGTGTGACCCCTAGTCAGACACTAACTTGTAATTTGAACGATCACAATCTTTTAAAACTTTCAGTGCCAGTTCTCAGAACAGATCATGCAGACAAGCAAAAGCAGCTGGTTTGGATGCAGTGTAGCCCAAAACTATATTTTTAGTTCATCTTTTCCACAAAATAGTAGCATTTCCATGAAATGAAAAATAAGTGTTTCATGAATTGAAAAATCATGTTACATAGTCATTAATTTACTTCAGTGATGCAAAAAAGCAATTGTGTTTTCTAATGCACAGCTGAGAAATGATGCAGAAAAAATAGGCATGGGGAACATATTTACTATATTTAATCATGGGAATGATAGTATGATACTAATAGAAGGGTCATTGGAAGGTTGCACTCACTGATACTAGAAAGTACATGGCAGGAGGAATCATAATTAATTTTGATGCGAAGTTTCTCAAAACAGTACATCTTAATCATCCTGTTTAATATTGTTCTTCATTTGGCATTACTTATTGTGAGCTCAGGCAGCAAATTAACAGCATAATCTTACACATGTCTATTCTGTTAAAAGTTCGACTGAGTTCAATGGAGTTTACTCCCCAGTATGTATATATATTGTAGGATTACAACGTCTATTAAGCAAAATTTGATTCAGCTCAATTCAGCTTGTTTAGATAACCTTTTGGAAATGCTTACTTTTGGTCAGTCTATTTGTAGCTTTGAAGCATAATGGCAATTGGATTTTGGTTTGTAACCATTAATTGTTTGTAGGGAAAAGTCACACTATAGCAGTTTTATAAAAATACACATTTCCTAAGCACATCTATACTTCAAAGCAGTAAAGGGAGTATTAAGAGAACTCCTCTAGACTTTTTATATGGTCCATCATCGTCCATTTGCTAAGAATATAAAATCTGGATTTTAAATCCCAATTGGATCAGAACAAAGGGGCAGCTAGCTCACCTGTCGGTTAGCAGCTGCAGCCGTGCAGATGATGATCTGTTCTCTTCATAATATTCAAAGGTATGTGAAATTATAAACTGTTGTGGGGCTAAAAATTTTTCCTGCATAATGAACTTTCAGAACACATTTTACATTAGCACTCTTCTTGGCAAGTGAGTCAGAATTATTTGGTAAAATATTAGAGAATATTCCCAGAGTTAGTTTCCCCTATTCCAGAACTGTCTGAATCTAGTCTGTAGTACCAGAGATTGACTGGAGCAGAAAAGTTCCATAGGCTTCACCGTCAGAAGGATGATAACATGGCAAGAGAGCACATGATAAGGTGTAAAGTGTAGTAGGGACTGTGCCCTCTTGTTTTTCTAATTGTAACACTTTTTTCTCATTCTGTACAACTGAGTGAAAAGTCATTGTTTTTCAGAGTAGGGAAGCTGAGTTGAACATGGAAAGCCCCTGAGAAGCAGAGAGTTGTGCCACGCTCCCTCTCCACAAACATGCAAGATGCAGGAAGGGGACACAACAAAATTATTTTTTTCTGTTGAAAGCTGAAACTTGCATTATGCAGTTTCTCTTCTACATGCTTGCATGGTTATCTCAGCCTTCCTTGGCCACTTTCCTGCCAACATGGGAAAACATTTCTGTGAATAGAGCTTTACATGACAATTTAGGCACAGCAGTTCTAGTTCTGTTTTGCCCCATGCAATCATGGTCATGCATAACACCAGAACAAACACACAACTGTTTATAGATAGGGGAATCTGGCTGTGTGGAGTGAGCTTGTTCCCTTGCTGAAATATTCTTATTGAGAAACATACAGTCCAAGTCTTCTTGCAGCTTCAGAAATCTTGCAAGTTTTTTTCTGAGGGAAAGGATAATAGGATAGCTTATTGGATGCTGGTGCCAGTTTTGAAGATGAGATTTGTGAATGTGTACAATGAACTGGTGTAAAAGATGAATTAGAACTGTCTGTCTTTTCAGTGGGACTTGAGCTTTCCTTCTTGCTACGTAGCCCAATGGATTGTTCCCTACTTTTTAATGATTCTTCACAGGATACTATGTTTTCCTTCTGAGACAGTACTCTGCTGTCAGTACTCATCTGTTCATTCTTGTTCTGCACAACATCACAGGGAACTTTTTGGTGCTCTCCTTGTTCAAGGCGGTGGAGCTCTAGATGTATCCGCCATGGTGAACTGTCTTGTATATTTCCACTGTGGGACAACTCAAGACAGACTTCTTTGATGGGAACACATTCTGTAAACACTTTTGCTTTTTTCATATTCTTGTTAATTAAAATAGGGTTGACCATAGACTCCCTAGGAATTGTTTCATTTTCATCTGTGGAAAAACGACATATTTCCATTTTATTACAAGTGTAAAAAAATCAAACTGGAGTGGTAATATGGTGAAAAGGGAGCAAGCAACTCCATTTCTAAATAGTAGTAGAGACAAAACAAAATACAGATTTGAAAAAAAAAAAGAGAAGGGTATGTATGTACATTAGGTGTATAAAAGCATGTATGCAACAGTTATGCTCAAAATTCTACAACAAAGACTTTTACCATGTATGGATCATGAAATGCCAGATGTCCAGGAAAGGAAGAGGCACTAGGGATCATATGGCAAACTTACACTGGATAATGGAGTGCACCAAAGAATTTAAAAAGAAAATTAGCCTGTGCTTCATAGATTATAGCAAAGCCTTTGCTTGTGTAAATCATAAGAAACTATGGATTGTTCTTAAAGAAATGGGTGTGCCACAACATTTGACTGCAGCTGCTGTTAGGACAGAATATGAAAAAAAGGAATAATTTCCAATTGGCAACAGGGTCAAGCAAGGCTTCATTTTATCACCCTGTCTGTTTAACTTGTATGGAAAACATATCATAAGTAAAGCAGAATTAGACTTGGAGGAAGGAGGTGTGAAAGGAACATGAACAATTTAAGATATGCAGATGACACTGTACTGCTATCAGAAAACAGCAAAGAATTGGAACGATTACTGAAGAAAGTCAAGGCAGAAAGTGCAAAGGCAGGTTTACAGTTGAACATTAACAAAAATAATGACCACAGGTATTTACATAACCTTAAAGTAGACAATGAAGACATTGAAATAATTAAAGATTTTCCAAATGGCTCAGTCATTAATCAGAATGGAAACTGTAGTCAAGAAATCAGAAGAAGACTAGGACTTGGAAGAGCTATGAAGTAACTAGGCAAGATCCTGAAGTGTCAAGATATATCATTGAATACTATAATTAACATTATCCATGCCATTCTATTTCCAATTTCTGCGTACAATTGTGAACACTGGACAGTGAAGAAAGCTGATAGGAAGAAAATCAGCTCATTCAAAATGTGCCAGAGAAGAGTTCTACAGATGCCTGGGAGTGCTAAAATGACATATTCTCTGGGTCCTAGAGCAAATCAAGCCTGAACTCTCCCTAGAAGGCAATATTATTAAACTATCTTAAGATAGAAAACAGTAGGAAAAGAGGACTGCATTACAGGTCTATAGCCTAAATTAAGGAAGACACATCCCTGAATCTATAAGACTTGAGCAAGGCAGTTGATGATAGTGTGACTTGGAGGTCTTGTTAATAAGCCGTACACTCCCACGCTTTGACATGGTTTAATTGGCAGATATGATTTAATTGGAATAAATATAAATTATACAATGCTATGGCTGCATGGCCGTGCTGGTAAGAGGAAGAGCTGGCTGGATACATGCATGGCAAAACAAAGTCAGGAAAAACCTCAAGGCATAGCCAGATCATAGTCAGGAAACAATCAGGGGAACTCCAGCAATAATGAACTTGCCAATTAGCCTTCAGTGACTCAACTTTTAGAGACAATAGCATCTGTGATGTTCCCACAGGAGGGCTGATTGTCTAAGCCAGTGGTTCTCAACCTGTGGGTCCCCAGATGTTTTTGGACTTCAGCTCCCAGAAGCCCTGAGCATTGACCATAGTGGCTGGGGCTTCTGGGAGCTGAAGTCCACAAACATCTGGGGACCCACAGGTTGAGAACCACTGGTCTAAGCCCTCTTCCTCTGACCAACAAACTTCTGTTTTGTCCCCACACCAGCAATCAAAGCAAGACACCTATTAGTACTTTGCCACCTAATACTAAGACATTGGTCCATTCTGGACCCCATTGTCCACTGTCCAGACACCACTGTTTACTCTGCCAGATAGCCATTAGTACCTTTGCTCACCATGCAGGAAAAGAGTATTTAAATCCTAGTTTTTGGCTAGCCAATTCACAGTACACTGGTTGCTAGTGGTCACTCTGCTGCTCTGATTCCCTATGGAATCCTGGGGTTTGCAACTGCAACATTCCATAGGATGTTGAAAGTGGAATAATCACACTATAAGAGTGTAGTGCGGAAATGGCCTAAACCACATCACTTCTTTGCTGCTCTCCGGATTGGTAAATATTGTCCACTTCACCCTAAAACTCTCACTATCCAAACTTTCCTCCCTTTTCCTTTAGTTAGCCTTGTGTGATTGTAAGACTGCTTGAATCCTGTGTGTGTGATTGATAATTCCCCAATAAAATACATTTTAAAGACATTCTTTGAATCTCCAGCTGGTATTCCTGCACAAGTACCAGCATACATAGGTGTTAAAGAACTTGTAAGGTTACCCCCCCTCCATCGCAGGCCTCCTCTTTGAACTAATATTCCCCACTGTTTCACAGAGGCAGCGGTATCACAGGTGGATCCTTGAATCACCCATGTTTTGGGGTAATAGTCTCTCATCCATAGGGTCACCATAAGTCAAAGTTGACTTGACGGCAGTTAACAACAACCACATTAGAGTATGGAGAAAGTGGATGGGTTTTTTCTCTCTACTCCATAACCCATAATACGAGAACACAGTGTCATCCAATGAGGCTCAATGGTGGTAAATTCAGAACAGATAAAGAAAGGAAGAGCTTCACAAAATGCATAAATTTTGGAACTCTCACTTCATTTTGAATTTGTAATCAAAAGCATGGAGGTTGGCCTGCATCCACAATGAGTTTGCAGGTTTCTGTGCCCAAAAAGAACTGACTTTCGTGTTTTCTTTACATTGAATTAAGTGAGTATAACCAGTTTTACTTTTTCCTTCTTTTTTCCTTATGTTCTTCCAAATCTCTCCATTCTATTGTTGTTTGACCCATACTTTGTCACAAGCAACCAACCACCCCTGCATACAGCTTTCCAAACCTTGCCTTGTTTTCATAATGCTCCCTGCATTCTTTATTTAGCAAATATTATTATTCCCTCCATTATCCCTCTCTCAGTGCTATAAGAAAGGCTAGACTGGTCCATATGCTTGGCAACAGCATGCTTGTCTGGGCCAAGTAATAATGATGAAAGATCATACTGGGTACCCAATGTCACGGCATTACAGAGACTTCAAAATGATGAGGATGAGGAGAGGATGATAATAATAATTATGTTCACTTGTATCCCACCTTTTTCAGTTTGGGCAGCTTACAATAGTTAAAACATTGTTAAAACTCTACAGTGTACAAATGTTAAACAATTAAACCACCATAAAATTATAACCAATTACAAATGTAAGCCATTAACAACAAATAAAACTCTAGCATGTGTTTTTTTTCCAAACAGTCCTCAAAGGCCTGCTAGAATAAAAAGATCTTCACCTGTCTATGGAAAGATAGTAACAAGCGTGTCAGTCTAGTCTTTCTGGGAAGGGAGTTCCAGAGCCTGGGAGCAACCACTAGAAGGCCCTCTCCCATGTTCCCACCAAATATACCTATGAGGGTGGTGGGACAGAGAGCAGGGCTCCTTGGCAGATCTCAAAGCACAGGCTAGTTCATAGGGGAGAATAAAGCCCTTTGGATAACCTGGATCTGAGCCGGATATAAACAGTAGGAAGGGACAAGGAGGTGATATCAGTTAAAGCTAGCTGGTTGAAATTTGCAAAAAGTGCACATCAAGAAAACAGTGATACAAAGGAAAAGGCATGATGAGGACTGTCCAGGTGATCTCTATTTAACCAGCTGTTCTCTATTGAGATGGGGACATTTCAGTTGTTTTTGGCCATGTTTACTGCCAAAGCTGTGGATTAGCCAATTTAGACGTACTTTCTGTCTACTTTGTTGTCAGGTAGGTATTTGCAGGTTATGTTCCATGGAAGCAAGTCCTTGTAATTTAATCAGTGGAGGATAAACACTAACAAATAGGCACTGTGGTAGTTCTCTTGCTGTCACTGGCATCTTTTTCCTTCCTGAAGAAACAATGGTAGAAAACAATGGGGGTACATGTTCTGCTCTTATTGCACATGCATGCAATTGCACTGGCTGCCTAACTGTTACCAAGCTCATTTCTGCTTGTTATTCAGTTTGTTTTTCTAAAACAACAAATTAGGTATTTTATGTACACATCTGAAGAAGCCATTTGTTAACACAGAGGCTGTCTATCACTATACATCATTTTATGTCAGGAGGCCTGAGCAAGCTGTGTAGAAAGGCTCATGATGACATAATTTGATAACCACTAACCAAAAGAAAGACATTCTCTCCTAGTTACATATTAAAATCCAGGATCAGGCACAGCTACTTGTTTTGTTTTCACATGGCTGCCTTTCACAGTAACATTCAGTGACACTTCAAGGTGAACTTGAGCCAGCCCAGAAGTTCTTAAGCAATGACTTGTTGTTGCTAGCGTGTTTTAGTTAACTCAGTGTTTATATATACTTGTATCTTATACTTAGATTGTAACTGTTTATAAATTGTGAAGGTCACTATCTTTTACTCAGAAGTAAATTTCAATAAGTTCAATGAAACTTACTTTCAAAGAAGTTTAAATAGGCTTGCTACCTATCATGGTTACTGACTGCAGATAGGACTATCAATACATGCAACATTGATTGTACCCTAGAAGATTAACATTTGGTCTCAGAAATGTGTGTTGGTAGACTTTGAGTCTGTAGGCTTTACTACTACTTTTTTTAAATAGAAGTGTAAAGAGCTAGATGTGAAGTAGCGGTGATGGTCATGAAGACAGACAATGTTGAATATAAAATAGTGCTTCAGAGGTTAAAGACAATCTGATGACACAAATATAAACTCATTCCTTTGAGAACAGAAATTTTGATTCTCTAAACCTGAGATTTTTACAGAAGTTTCAATGGCAAATATTAAAGTAAGGAAAGAAAGAGAGTAAGGAAATAAAATTGTAATGGAGAGAGTACAGGAAAGCAAGAGAAGGGGTTTGGTAAATGCACATGGGATTTTCAAGAATTTATGCCACTCCTTTTTTCTCTTTAAAGTTCAAACAGGGACAAGTAATGATGAATCATATCAGGGTTGGGATTTATTGCTTTTAAACTGGTAAAGCTTTTAGTATAGTAATACAACACAAATTTAGATGCCACTTTAAATTTACTTGTTTCAAATGTGCTTGTTCAACATAAATTTAAATTAGCTTTTTAAGCATACTAACAATTAAATGTGTGAATCCTTTCTCATGTCTGGAATCCTTAGGAGCCATCCATCTGGAAGCACCTTATATTTCGTATCTTTCCACCTTAGAAGAAATACCATGTAAACAAATGAATTTGTGTGGAGTCAGCTACTGCTCATCGGGGTGCTGGCTGAAGTCTCAGGGAATTTCTGGGCTTTTCCAGGGAGGAAGAGAAATTTCAGGCCAAGCAACATTGGAGAAGGCGGCATTTGATTTTTTAAATTATTTTTTAAATATAAGGAGGCGTCCATCTCTAGCCATCTCCAAGTGGCATTAGGCTTCCCAGGTTCATCTCAAAGGTGTTTGCATGTGTATTGTGCTTGTGAAGTTTTGGTACATCTAAATGCCACGAGTGAAAGGAGAGATGGTGTGTGCATGTACTAGGGCTCTTTGTATCATGTGGAACAAGCTAGAAAATGAACTGCAAGCGTTTCAGCTTGTGAGCTTTAATGTTATATATGCCTCGACAACTGTGGAACAGAGCTGGGCACAAACCTCTCCCTGAGAACTGTTACCGAATCTTCCAGAAGCCCCTTAATTTATCCTGTGTGTTGTGCATTAGAAACATATGGGAGGTAAGCCCTAGTCCTAGTGGATCTGATTAATTAATTAATTGATTGATAAAGAAATAGCATTAAAGAGTTGACAATTTTTACATTTCCCAGTTGGTGCTTCACACAAAATTTAATTCTCTTCTACTTGTACTTCAGGTCCCTTGTGGCTGGGTAATTACAAGGTTTAGATCATAACATTGAAATCACTTATTTTTGTTCATGATTACAGTGTGATTATTTCATTAACTCCCAGTTAAAAGATTTGAAACCAACAGGTAGAGAGGGCAGTTTGGAAGGTCAGTGACGTACTTTGAATCCGGGTGATCCTCCTGTGTTCTGTACCAGATACTCTATACAGGCTATGCATTGGTCCCAGGAAATTAAATTTGAAGCTTTTGGATTTTTTGCTAGAAGTTACCAAGTTAAAGAAAGGTGGGTGGAACCAGGAGAGCTGGTAGGTCCAATCTGTACAGAAGCTCTGCCAGTCTCAAACCTTGGAAGGTATCAGATCTACCATTTAGAAAGCTCCCATACAACTTGGAGCAGCTGCAGGCCCATGACAGTGGATATACAGACAGTCAGACATGCACACACACGTGTGTGTGGGGAGAAAGGGATAGAGAGAAGGGTGTGGGTTTAAAAAAAATGCATTTTCTTCCAAAGCTGAAAACAAGAACTGCAAAGTGATAGGGTATAAAACCAACTTACTTCTAGTAAGACTTTTAGTACAGGCATTTAACTTACCTTTAAATGGCAATTTAACATAAATATAATTATTATTTTTTCTCTTCTAATGTGAATGCAATCTAGAATTTTTATAAAAGCCTATTAATTGTTAACTAAACGCATTAACCCTTATTTACTAACTTCCCCTATCTTTGCTTCCACACGTTGTTATATTTATTATTCTTAAAAGTATTTTTCCAAATTCTGGATATGACTCCAGCTGTTTTAAAAGGAATACACACTCAGTGAATTGAGTGTGCTGAGGATCTTGACCTTAAAGTTTAATGAAGTGCTTTCTTCCAAAATAGAAGATCTTTTGTCACTAAAAAGGTAAATTCTTTAAACAGAAGCAGTTAGTATAAGAAAGTTAAAATTGTGTTTATTTTTGTTTTTTTGTATGGCTTCTTTTCAGAAACTAGCATAACAGTTCTCTATATGCAATGGCCTTAAACTAGAGAAGGTTAAGTACACTCACTGTAGTGATAGGATTAACCTGCTGAAGCTTGGAGAGTTAGGTGGCAAAATCTATTTTTAATAACTATTTACCTTAAAAAAACCCTTCTCTCCCCACCAAATGAAATTGTTAGTGTTCGAGACTGCATTTAGCGGTTTGAAAACAATTTTATAAGATAGTTATGTTAGCCTTCAGTACCATGAACGCTTATCAGGAAGTAAGCTCCATTTAACATCGGGGGAACTTTCTTTCGAGTAAGCATACAGAAGGCTGAGTTGTCCATCTGTTACAGCAGATGCAATTATGTGTCTTACGGCACCTTAAAGACCAACAGATGCACAGTTATCCTGCAGTATATCTGTGAGCCTTTAAGGTGCCATGAGGCTGTTTATTGTGAAAACAATATACTTTGTTTTAATTTTGTTATATAATGTATATGTGTGTATAACAGCTTAATGCTGTTTTAAAAAATGAGTGAAGATTTAAAAGAATTTACAGACTCCCGACTTTAAAAGTTTCAGTCTACTAGTCTAAAACATACCTGTTTTAAATACAATAATGTGCGTCTGCTGCTTTTGCTTCTGCTTTAGACAGTCGTATTGCTCTTCAAGTATGCTTACGTCCATCTTGGTTGGCTGCCTGGAACAGTCTGAAGCTCGTTGCTTTGATGGATGAGTCACTAAGAAAATACCACTCATATATTTATAAGCGTTCACCATCTGTTCCCATAAGAAAGACAAAATCAGGCAGAAGCAAAGCACTTCCTTCATGATGCTTGCCAAAAAAGCATAGGATGTTGGTAATATCAGAAACAGTCACACGCAAAGTAATGGTTTTCTCCCACCAATAGATCCCCTTCAATACCTGATGCAGAGGTGCTGATTTCAATAAACTGAAGTATCAACTTTGCTTCCAATAAATCCGCTGTGTCTTGAACCTATGAATGCAGACTTAATGACAAGAACTGTTCAGCTGGAACTGGTGTTGACTTAAGGGCAAACATACAAATGCTTGCCAAAACTGACAGGGAAATACAAAACCTCACTTAACAAAGTACAGTACACAAAAGATGCTTGCTGCCTTTTGTAGCAGTTGTGATTTTTAAAGCTGTACTATGATATGTTGCAGCATTGCACTTTGGCTGTGACTGTATTTAAGGTTCCCACCTGTATTTTATAATATTTGATTAGTGTAATAAATTATGCAATAATTATTTTGCCACTTTTTTATGAGTTGAATTTATTTTTAATTGTCATTCTTCCTTTTTCTAGATATTATGACAGAGTTGGAATCATACAGTCCTCCAGATGGAATGCTTTACTATTGGTTTGCTGGCTAGAATGCTTAGGACAGAGCTTTCCAAACTTTTCATGTTGGTGACACACTTTTTAGACATGCATCATTTTGTGATGCAGTAATTCAGTTTTACTAGCAAACCGGAGGTTAAACTGACTTATGTACTAATGCAGACCGTTTAGCACTTGATTCTTGAGCAGTTTTCTCTACAGTTGCTACATTTTGTTCATTGCAAACATCATCTTTGCCAGCTTTTCGTTTCTTAATCAGAAACGTATCCATTTAGGGGTAATTCAACTGTTGTGTAAGTAACTAAATAAGAAAATAACAGCACTGCACTCAGTGATAAAATGAAAGAACAATCCCACGTGGTACACACCTACAGACCTCCCGCACCTTTTCACATTCACTTCCATTCTTTCCAATTGATCAAACGTGCAGTACCCAGAGGCATTATCTAGGGTGGGGAAAGGCAGCCCCCTCCCACCTGGTCCTGATTGCTGCTGTCGCTCTTGCTGGGGAAAGGCCCCAACAATAGGGATGGCAGTGGGCCAGGCTCGAGGGTGGGGGTCTTTGTTAGCTGAGGAGGTGACACACTAATGTGTTGCGACACACTGTTTGGAAAGCCCTGGGTTAGGACCTGAGGTCCAACAACACTGTGTCCCCACCTCCTGTTCATTCTGTATTGCTTTCAGTCCATACATTTAAGAGGATGACATATTCCACTATGAGTTTAGGAAAAGCCATTCAGCTCTTCTGTTTTTATACCTTTAAAATAAAAAACAGTTTATTAAAGTGTAGGTTGTGCAGTCAGAAGTATTTGTTAAGGCAAAAGATATAGGAAAAGCTGGCATAACAGTCCTATCAAAGTGTAAAGTATTAGATAGCTTCTAATCAGTAAGTCAACACTCATTTTCAAGTGGACTTTGACAAGACTCACGTGCACAATGAAAAGACCTGTTCAATCAACTGTTATTTCATTGCTAATTGTAGTCACTGTCTAATACTGGTGTGCAATTTTCTTCAAGTCAGAGGACAGCACGGTTGAATTTTGAAAATCCACACGGTGGATATACACTGATGTAAGAATCTGGCCTGTTAAGTTAGTGCCTGTCCTGCAGCCATCTAAAGGTGCAAGACTCCTGGAGTCCAAAAGTTGTTAAAATGTCTTTGGATAATGATTGAGCCTGGAGCAAGAGGGGTGCTGTACCTGTTGCAAGATATGCTTTGCTCTTGGATTTATTAATCACTGAGTGTATCCTGTACTCTATTTTTATATCCTGTCTCTTTATTGATGTGAACTTTAAAGAAAATAAATGTTGATACATGTGGGGGTAGGCCTAATTGAACTGAATGGGGCCTGTGTTTGAGCAGATATATAAATTAATCTCCCAGCATTTGTTACGCTTAGTTTTTAGTCCCCATAATAAAAGATACATAGGTACACCTAAGAAATAATCACATATACTAATGGACATGTTAAACCTACTTCCTCTCATTGATAAGCTTACTAATTTAGAACTTCAGATGACACCTGTCTTGGGGGCAAAGAGAAGTGGAAAGTCTCTGAGGTGTTTGGGGATCCTGGCAGGTGTTGTCAAGTTAAGGAATAGAGCTCATGAGTTTTTGCTGCCTGGGAAGATTTAAAAAAGAAGAAGGGGAAAACTCCCTAGCCCAAATTCCCCTGCGCTATTTAATATTTTACATGGAAACTACTGGGAGAAGAGTTGGAGTTCTGGGAGCCACTGATATACCGATGACATGTAACCCTAGCTTTCCATCTAAATTCTGAGGAAGCTGTTTTAGTTCTAAATTGATGTTAGTAATGGACCGGGTGAGGGTGCACAAATGGAAGCTTAATCCAGTCAAGACAGAAGGTGCTCTTGGTGAATCAGGTGAATCAGGGAACAGGGATTCAACTTGTGTAAGATAGAGTTATGGTCTCCCAGACCACTTTGGGTGCACACCTGGTCCTAGTCCTGCGCCTGGATTCCTAAATTTCTCTAGTGGCCAGAAATTAATGCATTTACACAGTTTAGCTCAGTGTTCCATCTGTGTCCATTCCTGGATGTGTCTGATCTGATTATGGAGAGGCTTCCCTTATTTGGATTATGGCACTGTGGAAACATCATGTAGTCCAAAATGTTGCAGCCAAACTATTTACTAGAATCAGTTACAGGCAGCATGTAACACTTGTTGCCATAGCTTTACTAGCTCTTCTTGGAGGCACAAATCAAAGTGTGAGTTCTAAAGCCCAATATTATGGAGTTCTGGCAATCTGAAAGACTCTATTTTCCCATATAAGCATGGTAGGAGACTCTTTTGTCTGTCTCTCCCATCTGTTTAGTGAGGACGTGAGAGAGGGCCCTCTTGGTGGCTGCTCCCAGGCCTTCTTAAGGCAGGTTAAGCTGGCTTCCTTCCTGTCATTCCTTCAGCAGCAAGCAAAGACCTTCCCTTTCAGGCAAATGTCTCATAAAGACTGGCTGCTAGGGAAATGTTTTTTAATGGGTGGCCACTGTTATCTTCTCTAAACAGCTATGTCCAACACCTGTTTTAATATTGTAACTCTTTAATACTGTTTTTAATATTACAACTTAATGCACCTTTATTTCTATCTACTTTTAACCAAACTCAAAGCACCAACGGCCAATTTGGAAGAAATGTACAGCCACTGTTTATTTTTTTAATAACTGGTTTTATCAGCTCTTATTATCAGGTTTATCTGCTTGTGAAAGGACATCAGGAAGGAGACCTAGAACAGCATACCCTACAATTGTCCTGATTTGGCAGGCACAGTCCTGATCAATCTTCTATCCTTTCATTTTCCAGCTGCTTTTAAAATGTTTCAGTTTCTTTCTTTTCTCCCCACTTTCCCCTTCAGCTTGCTTGATTTGCTGCAAACTGAGTTTAAAATGCAAAAGCAGTTTGCACTTTGTTAACTCAGTAGGAGGAAGAGGAAAGAAGGGAGCAGAATCTTGCTCTTCCCACTAGACTTAGGCAAAAGCAAACTGCTGCAGCCTCTCTTAGCTTGTGTGCGGCTTCCTCATTAATAATGGTTGCTATCTTCACCACAGTTTTGCTTGGCCATGCACGTCCCAGTTTTCATCTAAAATGTTGGCAAGCATGGAATAGCTACCTAGATATATCTTAAAGAACAATTTTATTGTATAGTATTTTGCATTGTTGTGGTTATTAACAGTTCTAGGTGTTGGACATAGAGAAGATTATATGACATAAATTAACTAATGAAATAAGAGAACTGAAGAATATCCGGTTATTGTGTTGACATTTTTGTGACGTGGCTTTCATTTGTTATGTCAACAAAAATAATTGCCATTTCTCACCACCTTTTGTTTTGCACAGGGACAGTTTGTTAACAGCAGCGGGTTTGGGTCTGCATTCTGGTCCCATTCTAGGAGAAAGGTGGCGTGCAAATATAATAAATAATCTAGATGTGATGAGTTTACTTCTTTTGCAGGCATCTCAGATTGTTATTGTATATTATTATATAATTATTATATTATATTGTTACTATATATTATTATCATTATAATAATATATATTATATAATTATATATTGTTATTATGCATTTTATTATTATTATATTATTATTATTATTGTTAATCATTATTTGTACTGAAAAAAATTCTTGAAAAACAAAATAAAAATAAAAAAAATCCAAAGCACCTTGGTTATGTGCTTTTCGAATGTGAAATTTAATTTTGTCAGGCATACTTTTTTTTAACTCAGAACCTGCAACGCTTTATAAAAATTAAAAGTTTTGTAAAAACCTGTGTATGCCAATAAAAAAAAAAGGGTCTTGGTTGTATATTACAGGGCTGTGGGTGTAAAAATGTCAAATCTATAAGCAAACAACGTATAGTGTTGCTGCTCTGGGCTTTCTCCGACTTACGGCGACCCTGACACGGGGTTTTCTGAGGCTGAGAGAGTGTGACGCGCCCGAAGTCACCCTTCTCTGAAAACCGGGAGCAGGTGAAATGTCCTAAAGGTGGGCAACACGTTCCCGCAGCCTCCCTTAACAGAAGCCTGAACTGGGCCGGGAGGCGGGCCTACCTCCGCCGCCCCTGAGGAAGCGGCCTGGACAGCGCAGGTTCAAACGTTAACTCGGTTTATCGAGTGGCAAAACGTCCGAGGGGTTAGCGGGGTTATTTCTGCGAGCGGGAGAAGCCGAGGAAGCCGCAGGCTGGCGCTCGGACGGGTCGACGACGGGCCCCTTCAGAGGCTTAGGCCGCCATGGCTGCCCCGGCCGACCCCTGCTACTTGGGGTGGGATTTCAGCACTCAGAAGGTAACGGGCGGCGGGCGGCGGGCGGGAGCGAGACGGCGACTGAGGGGAAAGGCCGGAGGCCGAAACGGCCCGCTCGCTCTTCTCCCCGCGCGAAAGCTCGTCTCCAGCGGAAGAGGCAGAGCCATGGCTGCCGTCACCGCCCCTTCCCTCGCCGCAGACGCGCGCCCCGAGGGGCGAAGGGAGGGAGGCTGAGGGGGAGCCGGGGCGGCCTCTCGTTCTGGGGCGCCCAGGAAGGAGAGACAACTCCGAAGCTCAAGCGCCGAGAATAGGCGCCTCCGAAGTGTGGCCAGGTTGCGAAAGGAGCAGCCGGGGAGAGTCAACGCTCGCGGCAGGCCCGGGTGACGATCGGGAAGCAGCTGTCAAGCTTGTGCTCTGCCTGAATACCAAATGAAAATACTGAGTGCAGCTGACGTGGCCGTGTATTTTTCTGTGAAATTAGCATATTACCCACATTCGTAAATCATACCTTTCTGATTTGGGCCATTTCCGCGCTAGGCTGTTATAGCGCTGTTGTTCCACTTTCAACACCCTAGGCCCACTAGGGAATCCTGGAGTTTGCAGTTTAGGGAGGGGCCTGAGGCTGCCCCAGCTCTCCCTCAACCTGAGGCCCCTCCCGATACTGCAAACCCCAGGATTCCCTAGGGTGTTGAAAGTGGAACAATAGCGCTATAACGGCCTAGTGCAGAAATGGCCCTTATGGAGGGTCCAGTTCAAAATACAGTCATCCCTCCCCATTGGCCAGCATCAGGGGCACAGGACCCCTGTGAAAGTGAAAAAGACATGAATAACTCCAGGCCTTCCGAAACCATATTTAGCACACAAAAAAAGTATGATCACCATATTCCTTTGAGGCACCGGGGTTCCTTCCCAAGGCAGAAGTGGGGGGCTGGTGGGGCTGACTGCCACCTCCACTGCTGCCCCACACCAATTTTAATAGGAGCTTAAAAGCCTCGCTGGCAGTTTCTCGGTCTCACCAGGCTTGCAGTCCCTATTAAAAATGGCATAGGGCAGCAGCAGAGCTGACAGCAAATAAACCGTGGATAATCAAATCCGCAAAAGTGAAACCTGCAAATGCGGAGGGCTGACTGTACATGTGTATTTGGCATCTTACCAATATACTTTATGAAGGGGCCCTTCATATACATATAAGTATGTATGTATTTGACGTCTTGTTCAGTCAATGTAAAAAGACAAGCTTTCCCACTTGCAATGAGGGGATGTCCCTGATAATAAGGGACACCTGCCAGCCCTGCAAAAGCCAAGATTTCTAATCTTCACACAGGGAACATCCCATGTGTTAGAGCAGAGCTTTCCAGACTTTGCATGTTGGTGACACACTTTTTAGACATGCATCATTTGCAACACAATAATTCAGTAAGTGGAGGTAGCCCCTCCACCTGGCCCTGGCCCGCTGCCTCCACCCTTTCCAGGATCTTCCTTGGCCCAAGGTGGCAAGAGTGGCAGAGGCAGCCCTTTTACCTGGGCCTGGCCCACTGCGGCAGCAAGAAAGGCTGCCCCTCCACCCATTATGTTCATGCGACACACCTACACACTGCAGGCGACACACTAA
Organism: Iguana delicatissima; assembly: GCA_948472985.1. Classification (NCBI taxonomy): domain Eukaryota; kingdom Metazoa; phylum Chordata; class Lepidosauria; order Squamata; family Iguanidae; genus Iguana; species Iguana delicatissima. The sequence continues at coordinate 4,012 of CAOKZL010001543.1, read as the reverse complement.
CATGGAAAGCTCTGTGTTAGGGGAACCCTGACAACCCGACTCCCTCCCTGAGGTGTAGAGTTTGGCTCAGTTGGGGAAGAGGAAAGACACTCAGAGTAGCGTTGGCAAGTAAAATAAGGGACAAAGCTCCTGTTCCTTTAATGGGTTGTGTGGAAGAGGCAATTTTAGTTGGTGTTATTTGCATGAGAAGAAAGCCTGAGTGCAACACACATGCTTGTCATTGCAAACATGTATTTACTCTTAGGGCAGGCTGTTGGATGTGACAAATGTGTTTGCAAATGCATATTTACTAACACGTAGAGCAGGTGCGATGCAGAATAGGAAGAAGGAATTTCAGCAGGAGTTGCTTGCATGGCAGCAACACCTGTTGAAATTCTGTCTTCTACACAACCATTTAAGGATTACTTTCACCTGGCATCCCAAATTCAGAGGGAAATTACTTTCTATCTTCATCACAGTCTACATTCTGAGATTTCTAGTTAGTAATGAAATGTTAACAGGCTTTGATGGGGATAGAAAGATGAGGGCTGTTTCAGACAGTAGTAGAAATTACAGCCCAGTCCTATGTACAGTATATTTACACAGGGAGTGACAGAAAGGGTTGTGAAGGGATTCAGCTGAGTGTTGAGCTTCAGGCTGCAAAGGTATACAGTAATTCTTATCTGTGAGTAAATCCCACTGAACATAATGGAATTTACTTTTGAGTAGGCATGTATACAATTGCAATCTTAGGGACTTTTCTCATATACAGAGGCAAATCCAGTGCTACTGTGAAGCAGATACTCAATATGGAAATAGAGCAGCCTATCCTGGCAGTACGGTTGCCAGCTGAAATATAGAGCAAGGCTCTTGTACCTTTAATAGTGTGCAGAAGAGAGAATTTAAGCAGCTGTTTCTTGTCACACAAACCACCTGTTGAAATCCCCACCCCAGCCATTTAAGGAACAGGAGCATGGTCCTGTATTTCACTTGGCAATTGTATTTAGGTAGTAAATATCTATTTACCAAAATGCATGTTTTTCTACAGAAATGAATAGGAGCTATGTTAGAGCATTATTCCTGTTATTCAAGAAAAATGCCTAATGGGGAAGTTTTTTGCTCTTTGACACCAATGTTCTTAAAGGTCTGTCCTTCTAGAACTGTTTTGAGTTTAGAAGCCCAAACACAATTTTCCTCACTGTTTTTTTGTGCTCTAAAGTACAAATATGGCAAAATTTAGGTTATAGTATTTGTTATCCCTGGACACATACTCTACTTGGATTTGCTGAGTTCCAGCATATTTCAATGAGAAGTCAAAGGTTAATCTGTGAAATCCAGTCTGTACATTTTTAAAATAATCAAACTTTCCTCTAGTCTGGCCAAAGTGAGGAACTGGGTAAAGTGCATATTGGTTTGAAACATTTTCATGACGACAGCGGTCTTTCTTTTTTTAAAAAAGAAACTGATTGCAATCACATCCTCCTTTTTCTCAAAATGAATTTATGAGGAAAATACTTTGAAAGGGTCGTGGGTGCAGATGGCAAGAAGTTTAAACATTTGGGAATATTTGAGAATGCAAAGAAATGGACCCTGGTAATGCGTTGACCCACTGTCACAAATTTCATTACTTATGACATTTGATATAGAACTGTCTAGAAATGCTTGGGTGAGGTAGGTAGGCCATACTCTCTACACCTGAGGAACTGCTGATGCTTGAGTGCTGTGTGTTTTAAAAACCTCAAGTGTTGTGTGGGGTACTCTGGTAAAATGTAGGGCAAAAGAGGAAATTTCAGCAGGTGTTGCTTTTGTGAAAACTATTCCTCCAGGAACACAAATTTGCCATTTTTTATAGCATTTGAGGTGGTTGGGGGTGAAAAATTGTACATAGCTGCCAGGTGGATATTGGGAGTTATAAGCTATAAAAAGTAATTTTTTCCCGAGCTCTGCCATGCCTCTTCTTTTATTCCAGAATTTGGAGTATGTGGGACAGGGTTTTGTTTTGGATAAACTAAATTCTTCTCATTATGATAAGTGTTAATGTGCATGTGTGTGAATATATGTGTGCTTCTGGGTATTGTATTCTTCGTGTTCAACACCTTGTACATCCTGTGGGGTTCCTGCCACTGGAAGTTAGGCTCCCTGTGAGGAAGATTTTACCAATACAGTTGGTCCTCCACATTTGTGGGTTTAACATTAACAGAATCGATTATTTACAAATTCCTTCAACCCCTGCCCCCCCACCTCAGGTGCTTCTTTTCTAGGGGTATCTTGCCTCTTGGTAGCTCTGATTGGGCCATGCAGCTTTTTAAAGTGCCACCTCTGGTCCTCTTCCACCACCAATTGCTGCCTGGCCAGCTAAGGATGTCTCACAGTCTTATTTCTCAGCACCGCAGTCAAGAATGGAGATGGGAAAGAGAGGAAGTAAACGGCCACCATATTAACCACTTGCTTTCCCTCTCCTTTCTCTGACCTGGTATGGAGCCTGGGTCCCCTCTCTCCCCATCTTGCCTCAGCCTCCTACACACACTTTAATGTTCGTGGTTTTTCTGGTTTTGCAGGAGTCTTGTTCCCTTAACCCCAATGTATGTGGAGGACTCACTCTACTGGAGATTCTGGCCATTAAAATTCAGTGCTACCTCCACCAGCTGAATCCGGCCATCCTATTTTCTCTTTTCTTGTCCCATTACAGTGGCACTCTAAAGAAATATACAAGTACGTTGTTGTTCTCTGTGACCCTTTCCTCAGTGTGTTCTTACATTAGTGAAGGTGATGAGCATTCCCAATTCAACAATTTATCTTTTGTTTTATCTGAGCCACTACTTGAGAGGTTTTCACATTCAGTTTGCTTTTTAATTAATGTGGGAAAGCAGGCTGGGATAGCCAAGTGTTCATTGGGCTTTGGCAGTTTATCTTTAGAGCCATTCATCTCTACACCCATGTACATACTCATAGCTCAGGTCTGCTGTGCAAAGAGGTGGAATGAATAAAGATAGTGTGGAGATGTTTCCACAGAAAAACAGTTTTCTCCTTCCATCCTTCCCCAAGCAGAAATCAGCTGAAAACACTGCAAGAATCAGCAGGCAAGAAATGACAATGAACATGAAGAAAGTTTCCATAATGAAGGAAGATGGGCAGGAGCACTGATGGGAATTCATGCAACATTTTTCTGAACTAATCACAGAAACTTTAGTTACTGCTTTAGTATAGTTCTAATTTGTATCCAGGATGTGGAGTACTAATCAGGGACCCTCACTTTCTAGATGTGGTCTGCAAACAGAAAGAACCAGCCAGTTTCTATTTTCAGTGATTGATCATGCAGAAATGATTTATTCTTCCAAATGGAGGCCCGCGTTTTAGAATTAATGATGTATTTTCTTCTTTCTTCAGCTGAAAGTAATTGCTGTAGATGAAAAACTGAGAGTCATCCATGAGGACAATGTTAATTTTGAAAAAGATCTTCCAGAATTTGGGTATGTTTCTTCACTTGTACATATTTAGTGTTATACTGCTGATTTACATCAGGACTTTTCAGCTCTTTAATCTTTTGGATGATGTATAGTAAGAATGGAAATCTCTGGCTCTCCAGATGTTGATGGAGTCCAGCTCCCACCCATCCCAGATAATATGAAACATTGGGAGTTGTTCACTAAATCTGGAAGGCCACAAGTTGATCCTAGATACAACGGCCATTTCCGCACTACACTGTTACAGTGTTATTGTTCCACTTTCAACATCCTGTGGAATCCTGGGGTTTGGAGTTTAGGGAAGGGTCTCAAAGGCCCCTCCCTAAACTGCAAACCCCCGATTCCATAGGATGTTGAAAGTAGAATAATAGCGCTATAGCAGCCTAGTGTGGAAATGGTCTATGTGATGCATCCAAGGTCACCCAGTGGGTTTCTATGGTCAAGCAGGCAATGGAACCCTGGTCTCTATGGTTGTAGTCCAATGCTCAAACCACTACCTCATGCTGGCTTATGCCTTGACCTATACCCTGCCTGTACTCGTGCTTCTACTTGTACCTGTATTGCTTTTG